>CAJHNH020000572.1:0-257035 GCA_905116865.2 Candidula unifasciata
TCTTCACAAACCCACCCATATATACACTAGCTCACTTCTGATTGCTAGTTCCTGAGCCCCGTAATCTTCACACAAGGTTACGGAGGTGTTCTGTAATACCATTGATATTGCGTGTTGTAAATGTCAACACGCCAGCGATTTTAACACTCCACAAACATAGCGCAATTGGCCCTAACACAACCTATGTCACAGCAAACAACAGCGGGAGACACCCGTAACCTTCAGTGAAATCGACCAGCCCAACAAACTTGTGAATGAAAATGACCTCCTGGAGGGGGGGGGGGGGGGATTTTAACGTGAACCTAACCGCTCTGATCACTTCATTTCTGTATTTAAAAAAGACAGGTCTAACTGGACCATCCACTGAGGGGGTATAAGAAGATAACCCCCACCCCTAAGCCTGTATGAAAACGCTCTAGATTCGCGTGTTCCTGCAGTTTAAATCATCTGACGGCTATGTGCAGTTGCCTCACATAGTGACACCCGTCCCACAATCAGCAGCAGGGAAGAGTTTTACAATTATAATAATCTACAATGTACTTGACCATGCTCAGTGAAAGTTCCCGAGTGAACTGGAGACGTACAAAGTGCGGTTAGCCTCTCACGACAAGGGCGAAACTCGTCTGGATGCTCTGGATGCTGAGCTACATACGATGATTTGAATTTGAGACTTGCCCAGTCCGAAGCGCGAGGAATTCCTTCCGCGTACAAGCGATAGTTCAGTCGATAGAAAAAAAGGCCTCGCTACTCTTAGAAATCACCTACCTGTGAGTGAATTCATATCATAACTCAATCCTAATAGATTTAGGAACGAACTGAATACTTATCCCAACACCTTGCCCCATTTTTATCAAAGAAGGACTATATACTTATGGTGGAAAGTCAAAAAAAGCTTATTTACATAGAGGTGTACAAAATGTGGGCAGGTCTGAGACCAGAGGAGTGTTATGCTGTCACGCGACAGAAATCCTAGAAAGGAGAGAGTAACCAGTAATTCACAGTACAAAGTGAGTGGCTAGTTAATTAAGGAGAGAGTAATCAGTAATTCACAGTACAAAGTGAGTGGCTTGTTAATTAAGGAGAGAGTAATCAGTAATTCACAGTACAAAGTGAGTGGTTTGTTAATTAAGGAGAGAGTAATCAGTAATTCACAGTACAAAGTGAGTGGCTTGGTAATTAAGGAGAGAGCAACCAGTAATTCACACTACCAAGTGAGTGGTTTGGTACTAAATGTGATAATGTCCAGATATCTTGTATATGATAAAAAATGCATGTGTACGTATATAGATAATATGTAAGCGTAGGCTATCCTCCGAATAACGGTCCCAAATTTTCGAGGCTAAGAAACTACCCTAACAGGGTCTCAGTTATTTGTAAAATGCGGACCTCTTTCCGGCGACTATACCGCATTCCGTGGAAAAGCTTCCGCCGAGTTAAAGTCGCCGCCGAGAGTTTCCCAGGCGCCGCTACGGGCAGCGCGGAGCTAAACTGGATGGCTGGGACTCACGAGCAGCAGCTACCACATCTCCTTCAGCCCCAGTGGGTTCATAATTTAAATAATAGCAGTTAGCATAATTTACACACCAGACCACACCCTACCCTCCCATATGTGTGTATGTATATACACACACATACACATATATATATGTGTATATATATATATATATATATATATATATATATATATATATATATATATTAGGGCTGTACCAAATAGTGATTTTCACTGTTCGGCCGAATGCGAAAAGCTGGACCAACTATTCGACCGAATACGAATAGTGAATCATCATCATCAGCTTTGCGGACCGGCATTATGCGTCGCCACAATCTGTGATCTGCAGCATGTATTAGTTCGTGGGCTGACACACCACCATGCCATGCAACAAGACTGTCAAGAATCTTGTCTTTCTCTACCCCTCCTTCCACATATTTTTCCAGTGGTCACCACATGTTCCATTTTCCCTCATCTTATAACATGGCCGAAAAATGATGACTGTCTCCTTCTGATGTCTGTAACTAAAGTAACTAAACTTGTAAATTGTCATTGACAGCTAAGTTAATCCATGAAAGCGGCATTAGCTTTAAAAATATAAAAACAATCGTTCCATGTTGTCAGCATTAAGACAGCTTCTTGTCTCAATGAAGGTATTTCCAGCTGTACTAAACAGACGTTCACTTGGTACGCTCGTAGGTGGTTCACAAAGATAACGCTTGACAGTATAAACCAAGTTGGGAAATCTTGATATGTTTATTTTTCACCAGTCCAGAAACGGGTTTAAGGTAACCACTATTCGTATTCGGCCCGACCGCAACTATTCGGCCGAATACCGAATAGTTATTAGGTCCACTATTCGGCTCCGAAGCGAATTCGAAGCGAATATTCGGTACAGCCCTTATATATATATATATATATAAAATACAGTAATTATTTAACTGCAAAAACATCTACATCTAGTTTTTCTGTTCGAGGGTTTTTCTACTTCCATATAGTTTTTGAAGCAGTTTTTTTGTTCGAGGGTTTTTCTACTTCAATATAGTTTCTGAAGCAGTTTTTCTGTTCGGGGGTTTTTCTACTTCCATATAGTTTCTGAAGCAGTTTTTCTGTTCGAGGGTTTTTCTACTTCCATATAGTTTCTGAAGCAGTTTTTCTGTTCTGGGGTTTTTCTACTTCCATATAGTTTCTGAAGCAGTTTTTCTGTTTGATGGTTTTTCTACTTCCATATAGTTTCTGAAGCAGTTTTTCTGTTTGATGGTTTTTCTACTTCCATATAGTTTCTGAAGCAGTTTTTCTGTTCGAGGGTTTTTCTACTTCCATATAGTTTCTGAAGCAGTTTTCTGTTCGAGGGTTTTTCTACTTCCATATAGTTTCTGAAGCAGTTTTTCTGTTCGTGGGTTTTTCTACTTCCATATAGTTTCTGAAGCAGTTTTTCTGTTCGGGGGTTTTTCTACTTCCATATAGTTTCTGAAGCAGTTTTTCTGTTCGAGGGTTTTCTTGGAGGAACACTAAATGACACATTTGCATTTGAACAAACACTCACAGATTGTCAGCGTCTGTAAATGGGAGAACAACAGCAGATAGACCCATTGCATATGGCAAAAGGCGACTAGTGTGGGTGTGTCCTTCAAAGTCGGAGTGTATATGCCTGAGAGGTGAGGAACCAACAGCGTGCATGCAGGGAAGCCAGATCTGTAAAATAGATGTGCACACAAAAGTCAAGTTCTGGAACAAGATCGAAAGTAGGTGTGTCAGAAGTGCTGTGGAGATAACCTAACGCATAACCTGACCATAATGTCAGAGTTTACAGCTGGTGAACGTTAAAAAAAGGTGTACGTACGTACGTACATACGTACGTACGTACGTACATACATACATACATACATACATACATATATATATATACATAAAAATATAAACATACCTACATACATACATAAATACATACATACATACATACATACATACATACATACATACATACATACATACATACATACATACATACATACATACATACATATTTATATATGTGCTAGCGAGGTGAAAGAAAAGGAAAAACACAGAAAGTAGGAGGCTAACGAAAATTGTGATTAGGACAAGCAGTAATAGTTCCCCACTGAACCCAAAAAAAATGAAGGTAAGGAAAAGACAAGGAGTTCTTCTGCACAGGGGTCCTGGAATATTTCGCCAGAATCCAAACAAAGGATATCTGTATGGTGAGTTACATGACAAAAACCTAACTACATGGCTACATTCACCTAGACGAACCACGTGCATGGACTACATATCTTAAATTGAATCATGCAAATGAATTATAATCATCACACTGAAGAGCTGTTTATCTTACCGAACTCAACACAAAATTAACGTATACCTCACAGAGAATACATTAGCAACAACCAAAGTGCTTGACCAAAATCTAAGGTGCTAATCATCCTAACTAACATGGAAATATGATAATGAACGCATACTCTCAAAATAATTAACTCAACAATGGCAACAACTGAAACATATTTACATGTACTTTAAGCTTCAATAAGCCACCAGCCCAGTAAATCACTTATAGCGACCTGCAATCAAAGTATCTCTGAGCGAGGATACACACTGTTATATCTAGCCACACTGTTTAACTACTGGAGACAAATTCAGATTTAACTATGGAAACATACCATCGCCATGAAATCAGCCAGGCAACCGGTCATTCTCCGCAATCGCCCGTACGTACGCTGTTTAGCCCAATGTGGGGAGCCACAGCAGCTAGGGGAGGAACGAACTGTGTACTTATCCCCCTGAGCGACCGCAGAGATATATATATATATATATATATATATATATATATATATATATATATATATATATATATTATATATACATATATATACATACACACACATATATATATATATATATATATATATTATATATATATATATATATATATATATATATATATATATACTAGCTGTACCCGGCCACGCGTTGCTGTGGCACAGTTTGGCTAAATGGAAATGAAAGAAAATAGAAAACGCACGTGTCTAATACAATCATTGTCTGCTCAGATATAGAGATAGTCTTTGATCCCCGCCCACCACCACAACTAAATCCACCTACTACTATCTCCCTCATCAAAGGTTTTTGGAAAAGAAAGACAATGGAAATCGCACGTGTCTAATACAGTTAATGTCGCAATCATTCTCTGCACGGATATAGCGATGTCTGGTTTTCCAACTTTAGAACACGCACCTTATAATTGTGTTTTATATTAGTGGTCGTTTAAGTGGTGTTATTAGCACAGTAACAAAAATGGTTATTTGGTTATCACATGCTAAAGCTGTTTGTATTTTTATAGGGGACGGAAGTAAAGCTACAACTGTACTTGTGAATAACAAAGTAAGTCGTAAAAAATAGAAAAGCGGAGGTAGCGTTAGTAAAATATAAACAAATTAGGTAATGAGAACTTGAAAATCAAGTGTAAAGCTCTTTAATTTCTCTTAAATTTAAGTCATTAACCCCTCCCCTCTTCCACCGACTACTGCTCTCTTCCTCTTCGAAGGATTTGAAAATCACTAACTGGCGATATTTTGTTGTTGCTGTAACTGACATTGACATCCCTGTCCATCTGGACTAAAATAGGGAGCAGGAATTGTAAAAGGTAGTGAATAGGGCTAGTGTAATATTTACCACATCATCCTTCAAGTACCAGTACAACTACTAAAATAATGTCACTGCTATCTGTGTTACCATCGGAGTAGACAGAGAGTCGTGAGCCAGAAGATTTGGTTCCGCATGGCTAGTGCTGTCGCCACAGACTGGTCAGGTTAGGATGTATAATTTCACTTGCCGACAGAAGAACGCCATACCTAACCGGCGGTCTTCACATGAGAGCACTATGGTGTAACAGCCCTGGTGTAACAACTATTACTGCTGCTGCTACTTTAAGTGGGTAAAGCAGTTACTGTGACTTAAAGCTCTCTCAGTTAATAGTTTGCCCCCCCCCCCCTCCTCCCCCCAAATTCACCGACAACTTTCCCTCATTGAAGTAGTTGGGAGAAAAAAAAAACACTTGAAAAGCAAACGAACACAGGAAAAAAACACCATAATTAGGAAATGAACGCCATTGTAAACAGCACAGCTTAAAATTCCAACACAGATGAAATAACTAAATCTAAATGAAAATAAATGAAAATCTATAAAATTTCAGCGTAACCATGCAATCGGAAAGTTTAACAATGCAATCATAAGTATGCGAAATGGTCAAATTTAATTATCAAATGGTTTACCCATTTACTTGTTTTTTTTTTTTTAAGGCAACATGGCTAGTGCTGTCACCACGACAGAGCAGATGAGGATATTATTTTAGTCCAGGGTAAAAAAAAAATTTAACGACTGCGGATTCGAACCAAGGTCTACCGCACATGAACCCAGTGTTCTAACCATTCGACCAAGCAGCCACTTAATCGGAACAACGAAAAGAGAACTCAACTATTAGACATATGTGTCCCTACCACTGTGTCGCGATTAAAACACAATTCAAAACCGCAGGCAATTGTTTTCTCGTAGACAGATACTCCAGATATATTAATGAAATAGAAATCGCACGTGTCTAACACGGTTAATGAAGTTAATGTCGCAGTCACTGTCTGCGCCGACGTCGAGATAGTCCTTGATTGCCCCCCCCCCCCCCCCCCCCCGAAGAAGTTGTTTGAAAACAAAAACAGAAAATATAAATCGTGTTTAATATGGTTATTGTGGCAAATATGGAGATAGTCTTGTTTGCTGTACCACGACCTACTCTATGTATTAGTATTAGAGAAGGCGTTGGCTGCACGTAACTCGCCGGCGAATGGTAAATACGGCGCATGCGCAATTACTAACGTGGCTATAATTAGAAATCACTAAAGTTATAAATATTAGTTGCGTATATTTTGGCATAAATTGTGGTCACGTATCTCTAACAGTGCCGGTTGAATTTCAAACCACGACAGTTTAAAATCCGGTATTACAACAAACATATCCTGAAAATTTCAGCTAAATCGGTTCAGTAGTTTCCGAGTCTATAGGGGTGAAACAAACACACAAACATTGATTTTTATATATATACTAGCTGTACCCGGCCACGCGTTGCTGTGGCGTAATTTGACTACATGGAAAATAGAGAACATAGAAATGTGTCTTCGCTTCACGCTAGCGATGTACAGAGCAACAGCTAAACCAAAGCTAATAAAACTGGTTACAAAAGTGGTTATTTGGTTATCACATGCTAAAGCTGTTTGTATTTTTATAGGAGACGGAAGTAAAGCTACAACTGTACTTGTAAATAACAAAGTAAGTCGTAAAAAATAGAAAAGCGGAGGTAGCGTTAGTAAAATATAAACAAATTAGGTAATGAGAACTTGAAAATCAAGTGTAAAGCTCTTTAATTTCTCTTAAATTTAAGTCATTAACCCCTCCCCTCTTCCACCGACGACTGCTCTCTTCCTCTTCGAAGGATTTGAAAATCACTAACTGGCGATATTTTGTTGTTGCTGTAACTGACATTGACATCCCTGTCCATCTGGACTAAAATAGGGAGCAGGAATTGTAAAAGGTAGTGAATAGGGCTAGTGTAATATTTACCACATCATCCTTCAAGTACCAGTACAACTACTAAAATAATGTCACTGCTATCTGTGTTACCATCGGAATAGACAGAGAGTCGTGAGCCAGAAGATTTGGTTCCGCATGGCTAGTGCTGTCGCCACAGACTGGTCAGGTTAGGATGTATAATTTCACTTGCCGACAGAAGAACGCCATACCTAACCGGCGGTCTTCACATGAGAGCACTATGGTGTAACAGCCCTGGTGTAACAACTATTACTGCTGCTGCTACTTTAAGTGGGTAAAGCAGTTACTGTGACTTAAAGCTCTCTCAGTTAATAGTTTGCCCCCCCCCCCCCCCAAATTCACCGACAACTCCTTCCCTCATTGAAGTAGTTGGGAGAAAAAAAAAACACTTGAAAAGCAAACGAACACAGGAAAAAAAACAACACCATAATAGGAAATGAACGCCATTGTAAACAGCACAGCTTAAAATTCCAACACAGATGAAATAACTAAATCTAAATGAAAATAAATGAAAATCTATAAAATTTCAGCGTAACCATGCAATCGGAAAGTTTAACAATGCAATCATAAGTATGCGAAATGGTCAAATTTAATTATCAAATGGTTTACCCATTTACTGGTTTTTTTTTTTTTTTTTAATATTAAGGCAACATGGCTAGTGCTGTCACCACGACATAGCAGATGAGGATATTATTTTAGTCCGGGGTAAAAAAAAAAATTAACTACTGCGGATTCAAACCCAGGTCTACCGCACTTGAACCCAGTGTTCTAACCATTCGACCAAGCAGCCACTTAATCGGAACAGCGAAAAGAGAACACAACTATTAGACATATGTGTCCCTACCACTGTGTCGCGATTAAAACACAATTCAAAACCGCAGGCAATTGTTTTCTCGTAGACAGATACTCCAGATATATTAATGAAATAGAAATCGCACGTGTCTAACACGGTTAATGAAGTTAATGTCGCAGTCACTGTCTGCGCCGACGTCGAGATAGTCCTCGATTGCCCCCTGCCCCCCCCCCCCCCCCCCCCCCCCCCCCCCCCAAAGGTTGTTTGAAAAAAAAACAGAAAATAGAAATCGTGTTTAATATGGTTATTGTGGCAAATATAGAGATAGTCTTGTTTGCTGTACCACGACCTACTCTATGTATTAGTGTTAGAGAAGGCGTTGGCTGAACGTAACTCGCCGGCGAATGGTAAATACGGCGCATGCGCAATTACTAACGTGGCTATAATTAGAAATCACTAAAGTTATAAATATTAGTTGCGTATATTTTAGCATTAATTGTGGTCACCTATCTCTAACAGTGACAGGTTGAATTTCAAACCACGACGGTTCAAAATCCGGTATCACAACAAACATATCCTGAAAATTTCAGCTAAATCGGTTCAGTAGTTTCCGAGTCTATAGGGGTGAAACAAACACACAAACATTGATATATATATATATATATATATATATATATATATATATATATATATATATATATATATATATATATATATATATATATACACACTGTTAATGAAAGTTTTTAATAATCAGAAGGATAGTGTAAAAGAGGGTCTACAATAATTGAATGTCCCAGAATGCAGCAGCGCCATCTGCAATAAACAGAAATAGATACTTTACGGGTTTGAAGTATTTCTAGAGGCCCGGAAGTCTTCTGTATAATTACAGTACTGGTTTGATCGCCTGCCATGGCACCAATATGTAGGCTGACGTGTAAGGCAATGTATGTTTGTGTTAATTTTTTTTTTTTGGGGGGGGGGGGGCTTCCAAGATCAGGCTCTTGGTTATGGTTATCGCCAATGGTTTTCATTTAAAAAAACCAGCAGGACCAAATAACGGCAGAAGTGGTTGATGATGATGATGGAGACAGGACAGTTTTAATACAGTCACCGAAGTGCAGTGAAGATATTGAGATGGAATCCGCAGTTAGTCAGACTTGTATCATTGACCTATGATTGGTAGAGGGAAATGTCTTTAGAGCGTTGTTGATACCCTAATCATGCAATCAGTCAATGTCGCTAGTAACAAATATGCAGCGGCAGATTTGCTCGACACGTTTCAACGTACGTCATTTCTACTTTAGCTTACAGGCCACCCGACGCTCCGAAGCAGACAGCCGAGGGCATTGCAACTAAGGGGACCAGCACTTAGGAATTCCAGTCTCCATCATGCCACCCCCACCCCACCCCGCGTGTATGTTAACAAATGCCTTTCACTTTTATTTCAGACCAAGTGACCTCAACCGACCAGGGTGGATCCTACCTCTATCTGACACTTTCATTCTCCCGACCTAATTATCACATCTCCTGGCATATTCGAGCAAATTAGATCTCTCATTTGCTGTCTATCTTACTTCCACTACTTCTCCACACTCCGTGGAAAAAAAAAACGGGCTGATCACAACAACAGATTGTGACGGCCCTGGTTGTCCTGAAAGGGAACATTGTTTATGACGACGTGGACCGATGTTTGTTTGGCTTTTTCCGGCGGCTTACAGAACGGCAACCAAGCAGCAACAGGGCACCAGCACAGCGACCAGCACGAGGCAAGCCAAGCACCAGCAACAGTCAGCTAATACCCGTAGATACCATCACAAAGAGATCTGGCCCACACCAGACCAAAAGACCACAAGCAGCACAGCAAGGAAGCAAACAACCATAATATCAGGTGTGACTACACACCACAAATAAAAAGAAACCATATAAGACAGCTAAGGAACCTTCCTCGATATAACAGGCCTCCGGACGGCTGAAAAGGATCAAATTTGAAATTTTTGTTGGACGAATTGGAATTGGAACCTCGGAAGATTTGGCAACAGACCGCTTTGTGTAAATTTCGACAATTGTATCGAGAACCGACCGCCCTGAAGGGAAGTGGAAATATGAAATGTAAAATTGCCTAATATAAAGTATTGTTTTCTTTATCAATGTGAGTGAGAGAGAGAGAGAGAGAGAGAGAGAGAGAGAGAGAGAGAGAGAGAGAGAGAGAGAGAGAGAGAGAGAGAGAGAGAGAGGAATAACCTGCCCCGAAATGGGACTTTTTTTTTTCAAATCCCCACTACGACTGGGCTCCAGGCTACTTAACCGTGGTTGGGTGCCCTAACCTTACGATTGAAGGCAGGGCTGTCTCAACACCATATGGGCCCCGGGCAGACAAGTGTGAGGCCCCTAGGACAACTACTCACATGAATGCAATTTAAATGGTCGATATATAAAAGATGGCACAGCCTGACAAGACTACCAACTTGTTGTTATAGCAAGTATGTGTGGCATTTCTTTTCACAGAAATACTTTATTATTGACTCGAAGTCAGTGGTCTTCTTCTTCTTCTTCACTTCTTCTTCACTTCCTCTTTTACCGCTGTGGGTGTCGAGGGAGATATAAGGTTCTGTTTCTAGCTCTTCTGGCTGCCTCGACCATAGGCACATCGTGCTGTTGTAGAGTTTCTCTGATGTTATCCTTCCATCTTGTTCTTGGTCTACCCCGTGCTCTACGTCCTTCTTCTCTTTCCATGTATGCTTTGTATGGTATGGGTCACAAGGCATTCTCTCTAAGTGGGCAAACCATTCCACTTGCTGTCTTTGTATGTAATCCAGAATTGGTTCTGTGCCGACTTGTTCTCTTATGATCTCATCCCTGATCTTATCTATTATGGTCACTCCTACAGCCCTTCTCAGACATCTCATTTCCGTGGTTACTAATTTTCTTTTATGGTTTGTTGTGAGTGACCATGTCTGGCACTGGTAGCACAGAGTTGGAATAAATATGCTTTGATTAAGATGTCTCTTTGTGCTGATTGGGATTGTCTTATGCTGTAAGAGAGGGGCTAGCTGTCCCAATACTCGGTTTGCTTTACTGCATCTAATGTCAATTTCTTTATCCAATTTCCCATCTTCGGTAAATGTAGTTCCCAGATATTTAAACTCAGATGCCTGTTTAATGCCTTTGTATTCTATTGCTATGTTTAGATCTGTCTTCTTTTTTCCTAATGACATTACTTCTGTCTTTTCAGTGTTGATTCTCATATTATTTGTTTTACATTCTTCATTCACGGATGTTAGATGTTGCAATTTCATGGCTGCATCTGCTATCAAGGCCTGGTCATCTGCAAAGAGTAATTCGTTGATCTTACTAAGATCTTCATTCATGGGCTTGGCATTCTTGTTTATACTGCCGATGTAGGTGATAAACAGCAGTGGTGATAAGACACACCCCTGCCTTACTCCAGATGTCACTGTGAAAGGATGAGATGTTCCCTGATTTATTCTAACTACACTTCTACAATCCCTGTATAAACTTTTGCACACTTCGATGAGGTGTCCGCTTACTCCATATCTTGCCATTATTTTCCATAATAATTGTCTGTCGACTCTGTCAAATGCCTTCTCCTGGTCTACGAATGCCACAAATAAGTTCTTATTGTATTCAATGTTCTTTTCTATTAACTGTTTAAGTGTGAAGATTGCATCTGTGCAGCTTCTATTTCTCCTAAATCCCATCTGTTCTTCTGCCAGCTGTGGTTCTATCACTGGTCTCAGTCTTGTTTCTATTATCTTGGCATACATTTTGCCAACATGGCTTAAAAGAGAGATGCCTCGATATTGACCGCATTCTCGTTTGCTTCCTTTGTTCTTCCACAATGGTATAACTATTGCATGTTGCCAATCAATAGGGGCCGTTTGTTGTACCCATGCTGAATTGAATATTCTGTGAAGCCATCTGATGCTGCTTTCACCTGCTGCTTGAATTATTTCTGTTGGTAATCTATCAGCTCCTGGTGCTTTATATTTGAAAGACTGTTTAATGACTGTTTCTATTTCATCCATTAGTATGTGTGGTTCTAACACTGTTGCTCTGTGCTCTTCAGTTGTTCTTTCCTGATGATCTCCTAGAGGATTAAAGAGCTCATTGAAGTATTCCCTCCATCTTTCTGCTATCTCGGGTGGATCTATCAATGGCCTTCCTGTCTTATCATTAATTATTTCAGTGGGGTTGTAGCTCTCATCTCTTTTTCGCATATTTTTAACTACTTTGAAAAATTTTCTGCTGGCTGTTTTCTCATTTTCTGCTAGTGACTCGCTGAAACGTTCCCAGGATGCTTGTTTTGCTTTCTTGACACTCCTGTTGGTTTCTCTCCTTTGCAGTCTATAGTTTATATAATCTTCTTCTTTCTTTGATTTTATCCACTGTTTATATGTCTTTTTTCTTTTTAATTGCTTCTTTTACTTCTTCGCACCACCAAGGTGAATATTTGTTATTTCCCCGTCTGTTTCCACTCTTCCATTTTCCACATAATTCTTCTGCAATACTAAGCATAGTGTTTTTTTATATATACTCCATTCAGTGGTCAAAGAACAATAAATGAAGTGGTTTGGATACCTAACGAGAATGCCCTGGTACCATCTGCCACAGCAAGCCACACTAAGACGTTACAACGGGTAAAGAACGAGTGAAAGATCTCGGAAAATATGGAGTGATGGTCTTAACAACAGCCTTACAGAAATGAACATCAATCTGAGAAGCTCTCTTGACAGAGCTTATTAACAACTGTTACATCCCCCCCCCCCCCCCCCAGACACTTCGATGACTTCGAGGTGGAAGAGAAGAAGAAGAAGTAAGTGGTCTTCAAGATGTCTTTTTCTATGTACAAGATTAAGGGCCAAATTAAACAATGCTGTTCCAATGTGCTATGAAGCTGTTCTGAAATCCTATTCACTAAATGTGGGTACCGGGTCCAGTCCCGGGAAGTAAATGAGGCCGGCTTGATGCTGACAACATCACCCATCTTGTGCCGATTATTCTAACAAGTATAGGTCTAACCCTATATGCCCTATGCGCCCAGGAAATGGAAAAGGGTCCTTTACTTTAACTTTACCTTCTGATAATAGTCTGGCGGAAGCAGAGTATCACTTAACGAAAATAAATGTGACATTTATAATGAGGTGCTGTGAGGTGGCAATTGGTGCTCTGAGGTGGCAGTTAGGGCTGTGAGGTGGCAGTTGGGGCTCTGAGGTGGCAGTTGGGGCTCTGAGGTGGCAGTTGGGGCTCTGAGGTGGCAGTTGGGGCTGTGAGGTGGCAGTTGGGGCTCTGAGGTGGCAGTTGGTGCTATGAGGTGGCAGTTGGGGCCGTGAGGTGGCAGTTGGGGCTGTGAGGTGGCAGTTGGGGCTGTGAGGTGGCAATTGGTGCTCTGAGGTGGCAGTTGGGGCTGTGAGGTGGCAGTTGGTGCTATGAGGTGGCAGTTGGGGCTCTGAGGTGGCAATTGGGGCTGTGAGGTGGCAGTTGGGGCTGTGAGGTGGCAGTTGGTGCTATGAGGTGGCAGTTGGGGCTGTGAGGTGGCAGTTGGGGCTGTGGGGTGGCAGTTGGGGCTGTGAGGTGGCAGTTGGTGCTATGAGGTGGCAGTTGGGGCTGTGAGGTGGCAGTTGGGGCTGTGAGGTGGCAGTTGGGGCTGTGAGGTGGCAATTGGTGCTCTGAGGTGGCAGTTGGGGCTGTGAGGTGGCAATTGGTGCTATGAGGTGGCAGTTGGGGCTCTGAGGTGGCAATTGGGGCTGTGAGGTGGCAATTGGTGCTCTGAGGTGGCAATTGGTGCTCTGAGGTGGCAGTTGGTGCTGTGAGGTGTCAGTTGGTGCTGTGAGGTGGCAGTTGGTGCTCTGAGGTGGCAGTTGGTGATGTGAGGTGGCAATTGGTGCTCTGAGGTGGCAGTTGGTGCTGTGAGGTGGCAATTGGGGCTCTGAGGTGGCAATATGCTTTTTGTTTGCTACTGAACAAGGAGACGAACCACGTCTGGGAATGTCTCGAGTGCAGTAATGTCGTTCCTGATTTATTAATTAATTCATTGTATATAATTTCTTACCTTTTTATCTGGATTTTGTTTTAATTTTTTTTTATCTGTACAATCTAGGCATTTCTATATGTTTGTTTCGTTTCTAGATGTTTTCTTTCAAAGAAAAGTTGCAAATGTGCAACAGCACAACAAAGATTATATTAACAAAATAAAAATAATTCAGTTAGATGTATTCAATTGTTTTTATTTGTGCTTGTAAATTGACATAATCACTAAGAAAATAGGATATCTTATGGCCCCGGTCAATCTCCGATTATCTTGTGTTTACCACCTGCAGTTTTGTCTGTCTCACTTGTAGCTCATGGCGTATTGCGTCATTTGGGAAAACCTCCTTTCGCCTGGACGAGCCCATGTTTAGTTCTGAAGCAGAAACAAAATGTTTAGTTCTGCCACGACCGACTTTAGCTAATAATAGAGTCGAACGTGGTTTCGCCATTGGATAACTGATATGCGGTTATACGGTTTGTCGACCGCTAGGCCAACCTGGCTGAGAATCCTGGAGTTGTGTACAGGTAGCGCCGAATAAACAAATTCGGTGAAGGGTGAGAAAGTTTTATTTAAAGCAGACCTCTGTTTCACCGCGTTATTAAGACAACGTCTGAGTAGGCAGAACTTCCGATTTGAAAATCAGTTTTGGCTTAGTGTGCCCACTACTACTCGAGGACAATTACGTTAAGAAATATATAGCGTATCCAATATTGTATAATATACAAGAATTCACTTTTGGATAGTGCAAAGCACTGAACAATAGAAGATAGCCTCACTTTACCACAATGGAATTTGACAAGAGGGATTACGCAGCTGGTGGCAACTTCCACAACACACTCAAACTACAAATGTCGGCAGTCATCGCTACAGTGTTAGGTAAGCAGTTGGCCACTATTAACGTCATGTTTTGCTGAAGATCAGTCCTGTTCTTTCATCATTTATTTGCATGTTCACTGCCTGTGTTCGTCCGTATTAATCACTCAAATAGTAAGGTTTTTTTCTCTAATAGAAAACAAAAAGGGCATTCACCAGAAAATGACCAATTAAGCTGCAAGCAACGCTCTCTTCAGTGAAAATTCAGACGAAGCAGATGCATTAATCTACACAGACGGATCCGTTATACGCCAAAGAAGAAGCGCATGGACATTCACAGCACGCTCAGCGGGCAGAACAGTCAAAGAAGCCAACGGCGCCTTCTCCATGACAACCAGCAGCATGACGATGGAGGTGATGGCAGTAATGCAAGCGTTTGCCTGGCTCGAAACACAAAAATACACCCGCGTATGTATACTCAGTGATTCAATGAGTATGATCCGGAGGGTTCAGGCAGGTTCGGTGCGAAGACAATGGCTTGAATCATTACAGAAGTCCACTGTGCGTGGAGCCACCTTTATTTTTGTTCCGGGATACGCAGGCGTCAATGGAAATGAAAGAGCTGACAGGTTGACTGGATACGCTATTACTGCCGACGGTCAGCCTATGGATCATGCTGATATTATTAATGCCCTCAGAGAAATGGGAAGGATAGAGGACTTTGGTGGCAGTGAATCTACATCACTCGCGAGAATGGCAGACTTGGGAATTCAGATCGGCATAGCAAAAAACGAGACGCACACCAGACACGCCAGAAGACTTGTTAATCAACATAGAACTGGTACTATTAGCCATCGGACGTTGGGGTTCATACTGAGGGGAGGATCTGAGCACCTATGGACATGCCCGAAGTTCAATGAGGATAACCCAACTAACTAACTAACTAACTAACTAACAAATGCTGCCTCAACAAGATGCCAGTAACCACGATATGTGCGTGTTCTATTTTAGTGTTGGGTTTTTCCTTATTCAGATTTTCGATGTTGTTACTTTTTAATGCTAAATGTTTATCGTCGTGTTCAACATAAACCTTGTTATGTACGCTTTTATTGTCTACAGCCAGTGCCGTTTTTTTGCATTTGTAACAATCATAGGCTACTGCAAGTCTTCCTACAACTTTCACACGTCCCACATGGTTTTCACTCTGGGGCTAAGAACATCACATTCTCTTTCTTGCTTTTAATTCTGTCTCCCTCTTTCTGTGTTCCTGGCCAGAAGCTTTGCCCTCACTAATAACTGGTGGTGGCTATTGTGAAATACTCTCGGAATTATGTCACGCCAATTTTGGCCTCAAAAAGATTATTTTTATGGTGAATTTTTGTTAATGATTTCTTTATCTACAGGGTGCTAGATGCTAAACAATAGAGTATGCTAGATAACAAAGTATGCTAGATAACAGAGTATGCTAGATAACAGAGTAGAGTATGCTAGATAACAGAGTGTGCTAGATAACAAAGTATGCTAGATCAGTAGCTTTTACTGATATCCCGACGCCAGAGAACAGGCTGGTTAGTTTTTTTAGTTGGTTAGTTGACAGAATATGCTCATTGCACATCGAACTATTCAGTCCACAGGTGCTCGGTTTCCCTCGTTAGTAAATCCGGGTTTCTTATTCTTCTTTGGCTTCCTGTTCTTGTGTTGCCACACCCCTCTTGAAGTCTGTTAATGGCTGCAGATTCAGCCCGCATTTGGTTCTTACAAACGTCTTACTTTTCGTAGAGCATTCAGAATATCAGCATGATTCGTCCGCCAACCACAGCTGCTCTACCTGCAAGCCGATCAGCTTGCTCATATTCTCGCACGCCTGCATGCCCTGGCACAAATATGAAACATGCGTGTCAGCCGCTTTAAAGACTCCAACCACTGTCTTCGGATCCAGCCCTTCTTTATCTTCCTGAGCATACTCACTGAGTTACTAAGAAAGCATATGCGGGAAAAGACTGTATCTAGCTATGATATTGCTTTAGTCACTGCCAGGACCTCCATAGTCAGACTACTTGTGGTCAAGGCAACAGCACCAGAATCTTGCTTCCCCATTCTAACTCAAACCTGGGTCGTAAAGGCCCAAGAGCTTCTCACATGGCCAACCGCAGACCCATCTGTGTGACTAATAGCATCCCCCTGTGGAGAATTCTCGAAAATCAAAGCCTGCACTTCTGACTCAACAGCGGCTGGACTTTCTTGTCTATGTTTTCTGTCTAGATGGATGTAAACAGACAAGGCCGTACAGCACTGATTTGATTTGATTTTGATTTGATTCAAGAATCGACATCACAGCACTCGGGGCATTCCCATAAGCGCTTAGTCCCCATCTTCAGCAGCCAGCGAAGAGTTCCGATACTAATGGTGCCAGTAGCTTTCTGATTGGCCGTACAGCACTCTGTTGGTACTTGTACCCATTCCTCACGAGGTTCTATGTCCTCAAGTGAATACATCTGTTGGTCCGTCAACGCTTTTCCTCTTTTTTTACCTGCTGCCCTTTTTCTTCCTATTTTCATCATGCAGAGGATGTCGTACATCTGCGTTGACTCTGAGGTCAGCAGCTACTCGGCAGATTTGAATTCTGTCCTCCATGTTGGTAAAATCGAGAAGGTATTACATCGCCCTGCAAGCTGTATGTCTTGTACACCCAGGTATAATGCGCATAGCCTCGTTCTGTATCCGTATGGCTGAGAGTCAGGATCGCCATGGCATACTCAAAGTCAGAAAGGACCAGACCCTGATATAATAGACATAAATGATGCTCTTTACAGTTTGCTACAGCAATCACTCTCATCACAGCCAAGTCCCCTGGGCTTTTATTATCACACGGTCTATGTGCTCACTATAAACCAGGCTACGATCACTTCGTTTCCCCAGGTACTTTACAGTCTCTGAGCATAGACAGTATGGTTATCCATCGAGAACCAGGTCACTGCTGCCTTTGTTGGATTAACCAATGCACATGAGTTGGTTGTGCGGTTGAGTTCTGTCAGTCTGCTCTGTCTTTACCCTGCTGATACACCAGCACATCATCAGCGTACGACAGCGTCTTCCCCTGACCTGTGATCCGCTCAGTTGTGATTCTCACAGTGTAACCGTTAAACAGCAGGGGCGATAATAGTGATCCCTGTGGCACGCCGGGATATATAGCTGTAGGCACGGCCTTCTCAAGTTATATCTAAAGATGGCCGTGCTGTAGGTTAGGAAATTCACCTGCCACATCTAAAAACTACTTCTGGCTAGAAAAGGGCTGCGACGGTTAAAGGTTACAAGGTCAGAGGATCGACTTCATTGCACCGGGTTTTATCCCATATGGCTCGGTCTTTCTGTGCAGATCGACTAGCTGCCCGCCGAAAGCGTCACACAAGGCACGAACTATGTAGTTCCGGTGACGATCCCGTGGATCTCCGTACAATTTTTAATCGTTAACTGAACGACACAGCTGCCGTTCAAGAGGTCTAGGGTTCAAATCCGCATTAAGACATTTGTTTTTAAATCGATCTTGGCTCCCAGATCGAGCCAGCATAAACTAGATACCAGGTGGTCTCTTCTTCGCGTCCACCTACAAAAACTCCAGCAGAAAGTTCTAGTTGCTGGTCCACTTCTGCACAATGGGTTCCGGAACCTGATTTTTGCGTGCACATCCGTTTTACAGCTCTGGCTTACGTATCAGGTAGTGATATGTGAATGAAAGTCAACCGGTGTGATGTTGACTAGGTTGGGAGCCCCATTAGCGCAGTTGATAAGAGACTCGCCTTCAAATCCAGCTGTGACTCGCAGCAGCCACGGTCAGTGTTGGAAACCGGACGGTTCCCGGGGTTCACCCAGCCTCTAGGGTTATGGGTACCAGGGTTAACACTCTGGGGTAAATGGAGGAACGTCGCTATAGCTACGGAGTTGCTTGCGGACTACGACACAGGCGGAGTTTCTTATATCAGCTGTCCCATACTGATGGCAGAACACTTATGGTTTCTATCCGTGTACAATGACGCTGGTTCACATCTCCCGACTTGACCTTAACCATTTTAACCAATCCAGAGTCTACAAATAGCCTCCTTCCAAAACTGTGTTGGGCAGGTCGAGTACCCGATGTGTGTGCACACACACACAAAAACACACACGAAAAAGCCCTTTATTATTTACTATTACCTCCCCCCCCCCCTTTTTTTTCTGCTTACGTCTAACTGGCAAAATTTGTCTAGTCTCTATTTTCTATTTTATTTTAAAATTATTCAGTGTAGTAGCATCATTACAGTCTGATGCAGCAGGCTACATTTCTTCAGCGAAACTAGTTTATGACAGTACAGTCACGTAGTTACATTTGGGAACTGAACCAGATCGACTGTGTTAGAAAGCCAGTGCACTACCATCTAGGTTCCAACCACGACCGACTCTATAAATACAGAAGGGCGTGGTTGCCAGGAGTGGAGTCGGATCAGTGGGGAGTCAAGCCCAAGCAGTCAAGCCGCAAACAGCTCTCGCTCGCTCTACCGCCCGATAACGCAGACGTACCAGCCAATCGTTACTCGTCTGTCTAGTGAACTGAGGGGGAAGCACGCTTGGGTGTTCTTTTCAGAATACTCTAACAAGCCTTGCCTACCCCGAAGGGACCTAGCTTTCGACAGCAGCCTTTGAAGTACCGCCTCTGCCAGCCAGCCACAGCCACAGCCACACGAAACCATGGCCCGTGGTAAGAAGAATCCGGTCCAGCGCCGGGACACCAGAGCATCCTCAGCCAAAAAGGAGGAAGCACCTGTCGCCGCACCAGAACTGACGATGCCAGAACCGGTCGACGACCCGGAGGAGACACCAGCCTCACACACCCAGACGCCGCCAGCCCTGGATGTGGGCCCTATCGAGGCACCCGTCTACCTAGAAGCCGCCCCAGTCGTGGCGCAGGAACCGAGCAACACCCGCCCACTCAGGCAGAAGCAGCAACGACCGGGAGCCTACACCACAGAAGTTTTGCAGTGCTCTCGCTGCAACAAGGCGTGGCACTCTGCCTCGTCATGCCGCAGCAGCCCTTCGTGCCGTTACTGTTCCGGCCCTCACCTATTCAGGGAATGCCCTCTGGCAAAAGTGGACCCGGACTTTAAAAAGCCGAACGCAAGCAGAAGATGTTCCAACTGCTCCGGTGCACACAGCGCCAGGTACATGGGCTGCCCGTACCTGAAAGAAGTCAAGAGAGCGATGGCGAATACCACCACCAGGACCACACACAACCCAGAGCCGAGACAAAGATATCAGGCGCCCAGTCCGACAGCTGTGAACAACAACGACATCACGCAGCTGAGAGACGAAATTAAATCCCTGCGAGAAGAGAACGCAAGAATCGTGGCACTCAGGAATCAAGACAGGGACGAGATGCTAGACCTGAGAAGCATCCTGCAGGCATCTCTCGAGACCCAGAGGAGACTCGAGGAGGAAAATACAGAAATGGCGAAGTTCAAAACAGAATTGATGGCAAATCTAACTGAGCTCAAGAAGTTAAAGGAAACAAATGCAGTAGCCGCCAAAGAACTGAAAGACAATCAGAAAAGTATACTTTCCGAGATAGCCACCATCAAGAAAGACCTGACAAAAACAAAAGCAGAGGTAACCGAGACAAACAAAGAATGCGACAAACTCAGCTGTGTCATCGAAGCCACGCACAGAGTGATAGAAGCCAGAGAAAACGCGAAGAAAGAAAAAGACAGAAAAAGGCAGATCCACGACGCACACGTGAAACCCGGAGATCTAGAGAAGAAGTGCACACAAGACCTATACATCCTCAAGGAATGCCTGAAAGGCGACTTCGCAGCAATAAACAAAGAGGTGAAGCAACTCAAAGAGGCCACCCGGCATCTTCAACTCGAAAGCATAAGAAACAACAAAACGAAGATAGCAGCCCACTCAAACGGAAACGACGCCCACGTGAAGTAACAAATTGGAAGCCAACATCCAGCAACTAATGAAAACCTCACAAGCCGCCATGACAGCTGAACAACCACGCCCACCAGCCCGGAGAAACCTCACAGCCCACAACCAGAGGACACATGTCCGCCGCTCAAGCCACGCCCACCTACCTAACTCTGACAGAAGCAACAAACCTCAGGCAGAAATGAAAATCGCCACAACAGAAACGTAAATAACTGGAGAACAAAACTCCAGACAACAAAACGCCGCTTCGATATAACCAAAGCTCAGTATAGGAGCCGGTTGAAAGAGGCAAGAAGTTTTTCGTTTTTTTTACCCACACCAGTTACCAGTTTTTGCCAGGAGTGTAGTTTGATCTGATCACGCTGTGTGCCCGTGCCAGACGGCCGTTAAGAGAAGGGGTTGCTCCAACACGAGCCACGCCTCAACCATCCCCCGATGTCGTGGTCGCCTGGAGTCAGCGTGACCCAGTTCTTGTCCATGTGTTTCATCATCGGGATTTAGGTTGCTAGGTGTTCTGTGGATGTCAATACTTACTCGAAAATACGTCACGGACACCTGATTTCATCACCTCTGTTTACTGACACACACAACAACAAAAACTCCGACAGAAGCTATGGTTGCACTTACCTCGGTGGTAACAGTGTTACAGGACTGCCGTTGTTTTCATTCTGTCCAACAGCAGTGTTTGGGAATATCTGGTGTTTGTGTTCATTATCTGTGGACATTTCTTCAGTCGGTGCTAGTGATTACAGCAACTCCATTCTCAAAATGATCATTCTCGAGCTAGCAGGTATAGCTTAGAACTAATGGGTCGGTGTATTATGTGTGTGTTTATGGGCTTGTATAATATTAAATAATCAATATAAACTATAGATTACAACTGGGAGGACATAACAATTCAATTAACATCAACAACATCAGATTAGCAGATCATACAGTACTAATCTAAGAAAAAGAACATGATATAACTATAACCCTGGTGAGTCTTTCAGTATTGAAAAAAAAAAATGGTAATTACCGAGAATAAATGCTAGATGTAACATCTACTAAATGGGAAATAAACACTTTTAGTTTAGAACTAGGGTCACAGTGGCACAAGCAGCTCTTTGCAAGATGCACAGCCTACCAGTTTAAAAAAAAACTGACAACTGCAGTGAGAAAGAGTGTTATAGTCAAACTAATCTGTTGTAGTTTTTAAGGAAAATAGAAATTGTTCCATTGAATGACAGGAAAACTAGGCTGTCCTCCAAGAAACAGTTGAACCCCATAAACTTCTTTTCCTTCTTCTTCAGCATTCCATGGCGGTGAGATTCATTGCTGCAGATGTTATCATTGACCGCCATTTATCTCTGAGATTGACCCTGTCCTTCAACTTTGCCTGTAACTATCTCTGGTCTTTGGAAATTTTCCCCAGGTCATGCTTGTGTGTTGGGGCCCAGGTCATGCTTGTGTGTTGGGACCCAGGTCATGCTTGTGTGTTGGGGCCCAGGTCATGCTTGTGTGTTGGGGCCCAGGTCATGCTTGTGTGTTGTGGCCCAGGTCATGCTTGTGTGTTGGGGCCCAGGTCATGCTTGTGTGTTGGGGCCCAGGTCATGCTTGTGTGTTGGGACCCAGGTCATGCTTGTGTGTTTGGGCCCAGGTCATGCTTGTGTGTTGGGACCCAGGTCATGCTTGTGTGTTGGGGCCCAGGTCATGCTTGTGTGTTGGGACCCAGGTCATGCTTGTGTGTTGGGACCCAGGTCATGCTTGTGTGTTGGGGATGAGCAGGCAGATAGACTGGCCAGTCTCTGCACCACTTGGTGCTGAACTGATTATGACAAGCTATATGACGTCAGGACCCCCTGTGGGAGCCAGTGAACAGTGTGGAGGCACAAATAGATCATTTCAGTCTGAGAAGAATGGGGCTGCTAGGAGTTACCATGGGCAGAGCTGCATGCGATAGCGAAGGATAGAATCACTTGACATGAGTTGGTTGAGGACCTATGCTCCATTGGGGCATAGAAGGCAGAGGAAATATTTTCATTTCTAATTTCACTTCATTTTCAATACATGCTTATAAAAGTTGAAAACAACTAAAGACAAAAGAAAAATTAAATCCATTTGAAAACAGATATGTGAGGAAAATGTTGAACACAAAATGGGATGAAGTCAAGAGGGGTCAACAGAGAAATATCTGAGCAACCATTGGTAAGATTGGTACAAAGAAGATGGCGCTTTTTTTAACCCATTCTAAGATGAAAGGAGCAGGAAATGAGCAGACACACACAAAGGCAGGAAATAAAAGGACTGAGGAAGCAAGGATGCCCACAAGAAACCATCAACAATGAAGCTGAGAAAGGCCAAAGCTGCTGGCCTGGGTTCCACCCATGATGCTGAACTGATTGCACAGACTGGATCAGAGTGAAAAAATAGACTGAGAGCCCAGTCTGACATCTGATGGCACAACAGGACAAGATGTAGACAGAGAGCCCAGTCTGACATCTGATGGCACAACAGGACAAGATGTAGACTGAGAGCCCGGTCTGACATCTGATGGCACAACAGGACAAGATGTAGACTGAGAGCCCAATGTGACATCTGATGGCACAACAGGACAAGATGTAGACTGAGCGCTTAATGTGACATCTGATGGCACAACAGGACAAGGTGTAGACTGAGAGCCCAGTCTGACATCTGATGGCACAACAGGACAAGATGTAGACTGAGAGCCCAATGTGACATCTGATGGCACAACAGGACAAGATGTAGACTGAGAGCCCAATGTGACATCTGATGGCACAACAGAACAAGATGTAGACTGAGAGCCCAATGTGACATCTGATGGCACAACAGGACAAGATGTAGACTGAGAGCCCAATGTGACATCTGATGGCACAACAGGACAAGGTGTAGACTGAGAGCCCAGTCTGACATCTGATGGCACAACAGGACAAGATGTAGACTGAGAGTCCAGTCTGACATCTGATGGCACAACAGGACAAGATGTAGACTGAGAGCCCAGTCTGACATCTGATGGCACAACAGGACAAGATGTAGACTGAGAGCCCAGTCTGACATCTGATGGCACAACAGGACAAGATGTAGACTGAGAGCCCAGTCTGACATCTGATGGCACAACAGGACAAGATGTAGACTGAGAGCCCAGTCTGACATCTGATGGCACAACAGGACAAGATGTAGACTGAGAGCCCAGTCTGACATCTGATGGCACAACAGGACAAGATGTAGACTGAGAGCCCAATGTGACATCTGATGGCACAACAGGACAAGATGATGACATGAATGGATACCTTCTTATGGAGATGAAAAGATCCCTTGTGTCAACTGACAAGACACAAGCCATTTGTGCAGTGGTTACCCCATTCAAGATCAGTCATTCTCATCTGTGTGAATCAATCATGTGTATTTTGTCAAATGTATGGGTCTTTTTCAGATGCTACTGAAACTACACTGATTTGTGGTTTATTCAAATTAATCTTTTTTTTTTCTTTTCATTCCACAAGCATAATTTGGAATTCTTTGATTTGCATGACACTTATATTTACAATGCTGTTTTTGTCTCCCACAGCTCGCAAAGTCCGCGTCAGTTTACCAGACCAGTCAAGTTTGCTGCTTCAGTCTTTGTGTCAATTCAGTGAAAAATCAACCCCAGATCAGACACAAGCATATGAACATCAGTACCTTGTTTCACAAGCATCAGAGAAAACAATGAAAAGCATAAGTGTTTTCCCTAACCACAGTATCACCAATCCACAGCCAACATTTCTGTTGACCAATACTGAAGGAAACTCAACAGACAAAAACAGCCCTACAAGTTTTGATAATTCTGTTGCTACAAATACGCATATGCCGACAGTTACTTCAGCAAGTGGCTCTTCAGTGTCTCAAAATCTGTCAAATCCTCCAACATCTGTTTATTCTAATGTGCTGCCAACAGTAGACAGTGTTTTGAATATGGAGTCTCATATATTCTCACACTTTATACGCCATCATCACCCACACACTGACCTTTTAGAAGCTGCAGATTACAACCTGGAGGATGATGAAGACAACATTGTCAGACCAGCTGCCCTGTCACCTTCATTGCCTTCAAATGAAGTGAGCTGTATGGCTGTAAGTAAGTCAGACAAAAACAGTGTTGGCTTTGGCATCTTATCTCGAACATACCAGTTTGGGTCATGGCTGACCAAAGCTGCAAGTGGTGACAAGATGGAGGTTACGAAGAAAGACTTGAATGCATTAGCCCCAAATTCATTTTGATTGCAGGCAAACATTATGTGTCAGACTTTGGATTCTAAATTGTTCACTGGGGAATGCAACACAGGTATATTATTGATCTTGCAGTAAAAATCATTACTGATGCAGGAAAGGGTGCATTAGCACCTTCCTCAGTGAAGTTCATCAAAAAGAAATATTTCAGTGGACAGCTGTTTAAATGAATAAACTGAAAGTGAAATATTCATTAAGACTGTAAAAAGTGAAGTGGTAATACTAAATTATGAAAAGTTCACATATATGAACATGACTGCTATGAATAGATAGTAGAGATGTATATCAGGACAAAATGTACGTTTTCTGCGTTCATCTTATAAAAGTGCAAATGAAATGAGTGAAAACGGAGCTAGCATATATAAAACAATGAGAATGTGAAAGCCTAAGGAAATATGATAAACTATTAATTGCTAATTAATATCTTAATGATGTATGAACACACAGTATAAATATGTACTAGGTAGTAATAATTGAATATAGGTTTCTGTGATGATACTTCCATGTCTAAGGTATCAGATTGTGACACTTTATTAATGACTGATTTTTACAGAATCCACCGGGATGGTCTGAACAAATGACAAGATGAGGTGTACTTGCCATAATGTCTGTTTATATGCTGAAACACTTAACAGTATACATAACAGTAGTTAATGCCAGACACAGGGAAATCAATGCAGTATCTGGTTTGTATTGCATTTACTGACATGACAAATTCTAGCACACATCAGGCATAATTGATGATTTTACTTTTTGGACACTAATGTCATAGATAGCATTCAGTATCCTTATCTCTTCACAAAATACTGCAAGCGATTGAGCGCTGGCACACAGGATGTCTCCTGTTCATTTTCTACACACAAAGAAGCTGGCTTGTGTCTATGATGTCTTGTAAATGCTGTCCCACTCAGACATTATCAGGTACATGCTGTCAAGTTTCATCAAACATGTCACTAGCACTACAGCACAACCACTGCCTCTAGATATCAGTTATGGTGTACATGGCTAGTAATCATGAAATTTGTCATATCATCTAGAATGTGCCATCTGCACCAACTCTGTGCGATACTCTCAAAATTAGTGAGAGTCATCATTTTTGTCTTTTAAGTCAGACTGTTATCAATCAGTCTACAACTGCAATTTTTACAGTATTTGAATCTTTCACAGTTCATGAATCTTTCACAGTACACGAATCTTTCACAGTACATGAATCTTTCACAGTACATGAATCTTTCACAGTACATTGATCTCCTCATCAAGGTCCACTATTCTGCCCCGAAGCAAATACGAATTGATCCAATGTTGGGTACAGCTCTAGTATCTACACTACATGTTTTTACATCACTGTAATTGTACACTATTTTCTGTAGAGATGAGTACAATATCTCTTCACTAATGACATCAACATGGTCTGCATTAGCTCCAAAGAGTTTTAGAGTTAATAATCTCCTAGAGAGCTTTCCATCTTTCGTAAATTCTTTTACCCTGGGATACAGCCTCCGGGGATGAAGAAGTAGCCAAATTACAAATTTGTTTTACAGTTATATTCAGTGTGATTTTCTTGAAATAAGAATTTAATTATTTGTTGTAAATTCAAAGGATTTTTGAATTTTTAAGCTGTTTGTCTCTGTTAAGTCCACTGGCATAAGAATGCTACACATGGAAAATTCTGGCAGAAGTGCACGTAGAGCAAAGTATGCTTTTCACCATTTACCAGCATTTGATTACTTTGGTGATGGATTATGTACTAGGACCTCTCATAGTATCAAAGGCTCAATTGATGAAGATTGCACGCATACAGAATGAAACCAGGCCGGGGGATAGAAAGACAGGAAGAACAGCCTCTGTGAAGCCTTGCATACAATCCCGGGCCACAAGCTGATTAGAAGCAAGTAGTAGATGATACAGTTTTCCCCATGTGGGTTCCAATGTCCCATAGTAGGGAAAAAAATTATAGACCTACTGCTCCCAACAAGCATGTCCTAGAAGAAGAGAAAAAGGTGACACAATTAGAGACGTGTGTTGACTTGAAAGTACGAGGAGGAGGGTGGATCAAGGTCTGTTATTGTTTTCTCCGCAATATCAGCCTGGTACCCACATGGGGACAAACAGTATATGATTCCTAATATTTCATAACTTTTTATTGTCATGAAAATACAGTAACTTGTAAATAATGTATGTAGTAGTATCATATTTCATCATCAGACAAATAATTTGTATAAAATGTTGCATGTTTTTGGTTTCAATGTGATTTGGAGAAGACAAACAAGAACAAAGCCACATGTTTTAATTTTTTGTACTCTCTCCAATTTTGATGGTGTGTTACAATTATGGAGTAGGATAACATTGTAATACATTCTGTTGAATTTAAATAGGTCAGAGGTCGTTAAGTTTATTATATGTGTGAATGGTCTATATAATATCAGTGTAATTTGTGATACCATGTCTCAGTGAATGGTTGAGAGTAAAAGCATGGCCATACTATTTTAATGTCACAAAATAGGGTCAGACTATTTGAAGATATGGTATGAGAATAGTGTCACATTATAGAAGCAGCTGCAATTGAGCCTAGAGTACATGACTGTATCTGTATCACTGTTGTTAGACATGCAGGACTAAACGTCAACAGCCCATGTACATTTGCAGTGTCTTGGCATTCCTGTAGTTGCGGTGAATGTGACTAAAACAACGATGCAAACATTGGAAAATGAATAGCGAGAAGCAAACATTGGAGAATGGATAGCGAGAAGCAAACATTGGAGAATGGATAGCGAGAAGCAAACATTGCAGAATGGATAGCGAGAAGCAAACATTGGATAATGGATAGCGAGAAGCAAACATTGCAGAATGGATAGCGAGAAGCAACCATTGGAGAATGGATAGCGAGAAGCAAACATTGCAGAATGGATAGCGAGAAGCAAACATTGGAGAATGGATAGCGAGAAGCAAACATTAGAGAATGGATAGCGAGAAGCAACCATTGGAGAATGGATAGCGAGAAGCAACAAGAAATTAATGATCTGTCTAAATCACTTCCATTTACTGGCATCGTGAGGGCTGAAGGTTAATTAAAGCTGCCCATATCTATACAATAGGATTGGTTTCTATGATAAAGCTCCCCATATCTATACAATATTAATATTTTCTGATATAAAGCAGCCAACATCCATACAGTATGATTAATTTCTAATATAAAGCAGCCCACATCCATACAATATCATTAGTTTCTAATATAGAGCTATACACATCTATACAATATCATGTTTCTAATATAAAGCCGCTCACATCTATACAATATCATGTTTCTGATATAAAGCCACCCACATCTATACAATATCATGTTTCTAATATAAAGCCGCCCACATCTATACAATATCATGTTTCTAATATAAAGCCGCTCACATCTATACAATATCATGTTTCTGATATAAAGCCACCCACATCTATACAATATCATGTTTCTAATATAAAGCCGCTCACATCTATACAATATCATGTTTCTGATATAAAGCCACCCACATCTATACAATATCATGTTTCTAATATAAAGCCGCTCACATCTATACAATATCATGTTTCTAATATAAAGCCGCCCACATCTATACAATATCATGTTTCTAATATAAAGCCGCCCACATCTATACAATATCATGTTTCTAATATAAAGCCGCTCACATCTATACAATATCATGTTTCTGATATAAAGCCACCCACATCTATACAATATCATGTTTCTAATATAAAGCTGCCCACATCTAAACAATATCATGTTTCTAATATAAAGTCACCCACATCTATACAATATCATTATTTTCTAATATAAAGCAGCTCACATCTAAACAATATCATGTTTCTAATATAAAGTCACCCACATCTATACAATATCATTATTTTCTAATATAAAGCAGCCCATGTCTAAACAATAGAATCAGTTTCTCATATAAAGCCGCCCACATCTATACAATATCATTAGTTTCTAATATAAAGCTGTCCACATCCATACAATATGATGGTTTGTAATATAAAGCTGAATACATCTATACACTGTGATTGGTTTCTATAATAAAGCCGCTCACATCTCTACAGTATCAGACTGCCCACATCCAGACACTATGGTTGGCTTCTAATAAGGTAAGACCGCCCACATCCAGACACTATGGCTGGCTTCTAATAGGGTAAGGCCGCCCACATCCAGACACTATGGTTGGCTTCTAATAAGGTAAGACCGCCCACATCCAGACACTATGGCTGGCTTCTAATAGGGTAAGGCCGCCCACATCCAGACACTATGGTTGGCTTCTAATAGGGTAAGGCCGCCCACATCCAGACACTAGGGTTGGCTTCTAATAGGGTGAGGCCACCCACATCCAGACACTAGGGTTGGCTTCTAATAGGGTACGGCCGCCCACATCCAGACACTATGGTTGGCTTCTAATAGGGTAAGGCCGCCCACATCCAGACACTATGGTTGGCTTCTAATAGGGTAAGGCCGCCCACATCCAGACACTAGGACTGGCTTCTAATAGGGTGAGGCCGCCCACATCCAGACACTAGGGTTGGCTTCTAATAGGGTAAGGCCGCCCACATCCAGACACTATGGGTGGCTTCTAATAGGGTAAAGCCGCCCACATCCAGACACTATGGGTGGCTTCTAATAGGGTAAGGCCGCCCACATCCAGACACTATGGGTGGCTTCTAATAGGGTAAGGCCGCCCACATCCAGACACTAGGGCTGGCTTCTAATAGGGTGAGGCCGCCCACATCCAGACACTAGGGTTGGCTTCTAATAGGGTAAGGCCGCCCACATCCAGACACTATGGGTGGCTTCTAATAGGGTAAGGCCGCCCACATCCAGACACTATGGGTGGCTTCTAATAGGGTAAGGCCGCCCACATCCAGACACTATGGGTGGCTTCTAATAGGGTAAGGCCGCCCACATCCAGACACTATGGGTGGCTTCTAATAGGGTAAGGCCGCCCACATCCAGACACTATGGGTGGCTTCTAATAGGGTAAGGCCGCCCACATCCAGACACTATGGGTGGCTTCTAATAGGGTAAGGCCGCCCACATCCAGACACTATGGGTGGCTTCTAATAGGGTAAGGCCGCCCACATCCAGACACTATGGTTGGCTTCTAATAGGGTAAGGCCGCCCACATCCAGACACTATGGGTGGCTTCTAATAGGGTAAGGCCGCCCACATCCAGACACTATGGGTGGCTTCTAATAGGGTACGGCCGCCCACATCCAGACACTAGGGCTGGCTTCTAATAGGGTGAGGCCGCCCACATCCAGACACTATGGGTGGCTTCTAATGGGGTGAGGCCGCCCACATCCAGACACCATGGCTGGCTTCTAATAGGGTGAGGCCGCCCACATCCAGACACTATGGGTGGCTTCTAATAGGGTGAGGCCGCCACATCCAGACAATGAAGTCGTTACGTGCGCTTTAATTATAACTGAAGTCGTTAAGTAAGCCTTAATTATAACTGAAGTCGTTAAGTGAGCTTTAATTATAACTGAAGTCGTTAAGTGAGCCTTAATTATAACTGAAGTCGTTAAGTGAGCCTTAATTATAACTGCGGTAGGCGCTCATGTGTCTCCACAGATCACGATCCCTGGTTGACTGGAGTAGCTCTTTTGATGATGTCCCTCCATGCCATTGTTTTAGCTCCTCCAGCAACATCTCTTGGTCTGCCTCTACCCCTTTTTCCATTGATCTTTCCAGTTGTCACGATGTTCTCCAATGTCTCTCTTCTCATTTTGTGGCCAAAGAACAGTGTTTGTCTCTGTCTTATTGTTGTATATAGAGATCTACTTTCATTAGCCTCTTTCAAGCAATCATTGTTAGTTACTCTGGCCGTCCAAGGTATTCGTAACAATCGTCTCAGAAACCTCATCTCTGTTGCTTCCAAATTCTTCTTAATTTGTTCACTGACATTCCAAGGTTCGCTGCCATACAGCAGAACAGGTTCTATGTAGCATGTTAGCACCCTCTTTAATTTTAAAAGGATGTGGCTTTTCTCCTTCTGGTGCGGGTAATCAGTTCCCCTCATGATTGTATTTCTTGCAATACATTTCCGTTTCACTTGTGAGTGTACATATGTTATGGTATTCTCGTCATTAAAGCCCCTGATAAATGCGCTGTTCGTGCCAACTTTGTGCTATCATTGTCAGACACTGTCAGTCCTAGAAAAAAAAAACAGACACGCAAAATTGCAACATGTGAGATGAGAGTCGCCAAAAAAAAGAAGAAAGAACAATATTAGGCACAATGCCGGGGAATGATTTCATAGAACATCAACAAATTAAATGTTTTAGTCATCTGGTCAAAATGGAACAAAATCAGTAAGAAGCTAGCGCGTACTATATGTGAACAGCAGGCTACAAGAGGCCCACCAAGATTGATATGGATGGAGAGAATAAAAGAGAAACCATAAAAACACAATATGACATTAAACACGTTTACTAACTAAAGACAAGAAATTACACATAACTCTTCTCTGCGACGCTTTGCGGCATAAGCAGTGGGTCAAAAGAAGAAGAAAGAAGCTTCTCGTCATTTGTGTATAAAACCACATCCCCTAGCCTCCAGATAAGTTTTCACCAACATTTATGCTTATTTCTCGAAAGTTTTCGCCTCGAGATGGTTAAGCTAGTTTCATATCCGTTACAAGGCGTTACAAACAACAAACCAACCCTTTCACTTGTTGGCTGTTTGTGCTTTTGCTAGTCAAAATTTAGTTGCGTAATTTGTCATTGAATTGGCTAGAGGAGAGCAACGATCTATAAAGGATTGGCTAATTGATAATGAGTTTGTTCTTGTAACGGTCAACTATCTATACCATTGTTTAAATCAACGCAAAGCGGTCTGCTGCCAGGATGCAACTGATTCGAGTCTAGTATTTCGAAATTATAAAACCGCGTTCATAACTTCTAGGCCACATATCAAAGTTGGATTGCGTAGCATATTATTAATTTGGCCAAATGGTGCTTTTGCTCCGCTCTACGTACAATTAACTTCTTTAATACATCCTCCACCTGGTGTTATCAAGGCATACAAGTTCTGAGAAGTATCGACTAACCTTGAATCTAACATAACACAAAGCTCCGTAATCTGACTTCGGCAAATAGTTTTGCCTTGGCTTTGGATTTTTCTATCTTTGCCTTTTGCCTAGGGCAAGACAGTCTGCCTTTTTGTGTCTCTTTTTCTTTGCCTCCTCCTCCTTGATCTGATGGACATAGACGCCCCCCCCCCCCCCCCCCCCCCCCCTTTCCCCTCTTACAGTTATCTTAAATATTGGCAAAGCTCTTAGTGGTGCCGGAACACACAAGTCACTTGGCTACTTCAAGATGCAGTCAACTGAGAGATACTACAGTATGATACAACGGGGAAGATGCAACATTTTAACCTTGATTTTCTTGCTGGTGCCTAACCATAAACTGTTAATGTTGTTTAACCTTTTCGTTGCTATGGCCATCCTCCTTCCGACTTTCGTGGGACGGTTTCCATGGCTGTTTTTTATGGAGCCTAGACATTCAAAGCTTATGACATTTTCAGTTGCTTCGTCTGTTGTTATTGTTGGTGGTGGGTGACAAGTAGTTTCGTTTGTGAACATTATTAATGAAGGATCTAAATGCAGTGAGTATTATAATTCGCAGGGATGGGGTGGGGTGGGGGACAGACATGTTAGGCTGCAAAGGAGAAAAGAAAATCCAAGTGTGAGGCCTCTTGCAGTGTAAGATTAATCCAATTTGCAGGTAGCAGCCCGGAGAGGAAGAAAGACTAGGAAATAACTTGCTGATATGTGTGTTGAATAGTTGTGATTTGCAAGTCACATGCTTTGTTGTTGTTGGCACCTTTCCGTCTTTCCAGACAGGCGACAGTGTTATATTGTGCTATTAGGATGTATGGGATTCACAGCCCGTGGCGTTGGCGAGTCTGACTAGCAAATCCCCCCACGTAAAAAAAAAAGTTTTCACAACTGTAGCATGGGATTTCAGGACCGTTGATGAAATCATTTGTGTTTAGCGTGTTTCTTTTCAGACGCTCAGCTCTTATCCGTTCTGCAGTTATTTCTTCCTTTATTATAAATTATAATTCTCTTCCTGATGTGGCCCCTCCACGCAACACGGTCCATGGCATTTGTCCCCACGAGTCCTCGGTACCCGCATCTTTCAGGTCCCGCTTGCACACATCTTTATATCGTAGCAGAGGTCAGCCCTGACACCTTCTGTCCATCTGTAACCACAGAGTATCGTAGTAGAGGCCAGCCCTGACACCTTCTGTCCATCTGTAACCACAGAGTATCGTAGTAGAGGTCAGCCCTGACACCTTCTGTCCATCTGTAACTATAGAGTATCGTAGTAGAGGCCAGCCCTGACACCTTCTGTACATCTGTAACCACAGAGTATCATAGTAGAGGCCAGCCCTGACACCTTCTGTCCATCTGTAACTATAGAGTATCATAGCAGAGGCCAGCCCTGACACCTTCTGTCCATCTGTAACTATAGAGTATCATAGTAGAGGCCAGCCCTGACACCTTCTGTCCATCTGTAACCACAGAGTATCATAGCAGAGGCCAGCCCCGACACCTTCTGTCCATCTGTAACTATAGAGTATCATAGTAGAGGCCAGCCCTGACACCTTCTGTCCATCTGTAACTATAGAGTATCGTAGTAGAGGCCAGCCCTGACACCTTCTGTCCATCTGTAACTATAGAGTATCGTAGTAGAGGCCAGCCATGACACCTTCTGTCCATCTGTAACCACAGAGTATCGTAGTAGAGGCCAGCCCTGACACCTTCTGTCCATCTGTAACTATAGAGTATCATAGTAGAGGCCAGCCCTGACACCTTCTGTCCATCTGTAACCACAGAGTATCATAGTAGAGGCCAGCCCCGACACCTTCTGTCCATCTGTAACTATAGAGTATCATAGTAGAGGCCAGCCCTGACACCTTCTGTCCATCTGTAACCACAGAGTATCGTAGTAGAGGCCAGCCCTGACACCTTCTGCCCATCTGTAACCACAGAGTATCGTAGTAGAGGCCAGTCCTGGCACCTTCTGTCCATCTGTAACTATAGAGTATCATAGTAGAGGCCAGCCCTGACACCTTCTGTCCATCTGTAACCACAGAGTATCATAGTAGAGGCCAGCCCTGACACCTTCTGTCCATCTGTAACTATAGAGTATCATAGTAGAGGTCAGCCCTGACACCTTCTGTCCATCTGTAACCACAGAGTATCATAGTAGAGGCCAGCCCTGACACCTTCTGTCCATCTGTAACCACAGAGTATCATAGTAGAGGCCAGCCCTGACACCTTCTGTCCATCTGTAACTATAGAGTATCGTAGTAGAGGCCAGCCCTGACACCTTCTGTCCATCTGTAACCACAGAGTATCGTAGTAGAGGCCAGCCCTGACACCTTCTGTCCATCTGTAACTATAGAGTATCGTAGTAGAGGCCAGCCCTGACACCTTCTGTCCATCTGTAACCACAGAGTATCGTAGTAGAGGCCAGCCCTGACACCTTCTGTCCATCTGTAACTATAGAGTATCGTAGTAGAGGCCAGCCCTGACACCTTCTGTCCATCTGTAACCACAGAATATCGTAGTAGAGGCCAGCCCTGACACCTTCTGTCCATCTGTAACTATAGAGTATCGTAGTAGAGGCCAGCCCTGACACCTTCTGTCCATCTGTAACCACAGAGTATCGTAGTAGAGGCCAGCCCCGACACCTTCTGTCCATGTGTAACTATAGAGTATGTAATTAGGGACTTTGCCATCCTTCTTTCTACAGTTGTGATCCAGCCACCTGAGCCTTCGTAGACTGAGCATCGAGAAACCTCAGTGTTTGTGATCTTGTCTTGCCACTTAATGCCATGTATTCTTTTTTAGGCATCGCATTTGAAAGCTATTTAACAATAATTTCTCCTGGTGCGAATAACCTGATCTAGTTTCACTGCCACAAAGCAGAGTGCTGAGAATACAGACATTGTAAACAAGAGTTTTGGTTTTAATCGTGAGCTTGCTCATTGATTGTTGTTACTATCCTGGTGTTGATTTCTTGGTCCAGCGATAGTTTGTTATTTATTGCGGATCCTAGATAAGTAATATGGTCAATTGTCTCCAGCTCTTTACCATCAATGTATTCTGCAGATTTGTCATTAACACCTTGAACCATAACTGTCGAGTTTGCTGGTTGCTGGTCCAAATTCACAGCATGCATCAACGGATGCAGATAGTAAACAGTGCAGCTCCTCCTCTGTGTGGTATTTAACCAACTACGCTAGCGAGCCGGGCTAACACATCCTAATATGTCTATACGTCTTAACATGTGTGTTTGTATGGGGTGGATGTGGGCGTGCTTAGTGCCTCCCTAAGTTATTTTATAAGGGATTCTCAACCTTCCTAGACATTGTAGGGGTTGGGGGCGGGGAGGGATTCCCTCAAGGTGCCTGAACTCCCAGGTTCTGGTGCCCCTCACTTGGAGTCACCAATTAGAAAACAGAAAGCCAACCAAAGAGGTTCCAATGTTCGTTTGCTTTTGTATCTTTTCGTGATACAATGCGAACGGTGAATAGAGCGGTTTATTTTTCAGCTATAAACTGCAGAAGAAGATTTCAGTGTACATAACAGAAGTACAAGCATCTTATTCGCTCCAAACCCCATCTCCAAGTCCTGGGTATATATGCCACATTGGCTATTGGTAATAAAACATTTTTGTTAAGTTTACTTAATTTTTTTAAATTTGAACTTTGGATTATATTATAGCTGTTTAAAAAAAAGAAGAGGGCAAACGATTTTATCATAATTTTTTGTATTAATCTGTAACAAGTAGGGGATATTGAGAAACAAATGTATAAATACTAAAACTGAGAACATAACAAAACAACTCTTTGAGCGCCATTGTTGTTTGTCGTGCGTGGCGGCTGAAATCCGGCCATACTTGTGCAAACCAATGGCGGGTAATTAAAACTTTGGCTATGGCAACAGACTAAACTTGATTATTGTTTAAACACAGTCTTCGAAAATTATAATGTCCGAAAGGCGATCTTCAAGGTAAATATCTATATTGTTACAATGAGTATTGATTGTATTAGTGAAACTAGCGACTAATCATTTGGTTTGGTTAAAACCTAGCATCGAATCTCATCTGGTCTGGTCGTAGAGGCGGAGCTGATCCAGTTAAAAGAAAACAAAAGTGTTTTGTGAAAAGAAACCTACATGTCACACTGCAGCTGTGAGATTACACTAAATACATTTAGATCTGTAGAAGCAGTAATTTAATCTATTTTTTTTTTGGCTCAACACCTAATTAGGACAAACTCTCTCAGGACCGCATTCCCCCCCCCCCCCCTGGAATTTGGATAATTTAGTCAAATTTTCAAAATGCCCTCTGCCTCTACACCAATAAAACCAGCACAGTTAGATAGCTGTAAACAATCTCTTTCCAATGGTACCTCATTTAGGCTTGTGTGTCATTTCTGAGCTGAGATATGTAGGTTTTTGTGGAGATGAGATGTAAGAAACAGCTGTTGAAAACTTGCGTCTCAGAAACAAGAAGTTTTCTCTGCACAACCAAACTGCGCAAATTTTGTTTTGGCTTTGTTGACATTGGACAAGATGGCAGACAATGAGACACAGCCACTGGCTAAGCCAGAGATTGCCTGAAAAATGTCACTACATCTACCTAGCCACGTACCAGAAAGAAATTTTATGCACAAATGTAAAATTGGACGGAGAATTCAATTATAACTAGCATTACCAGGTACAGTAACAGTTAAAGCCTAAAGCCAACCCTGAATACTTATCGCTATTTTCAATCAAACTGATGTAACAGAAAAACAGAGGACGTCCGGCTGTCGTAGACATGCGCTGTTAATCGGGTTCCTTCTCGCCTTTTTCAGCTTTTTATAGTGGGTGAAAATCACACCAACCGCAAAATTTCATGAGAGATTAGGACCCATCCCGAAACCCCAGCCGACATTTGCGAAGCAAGTTTCGAACGGTTTCCATGGTAACGGAAATTGCCAAAAGACCGCCAATTGCCTAACACCGTAGTCGCTAGATAATTAGAATTAATTTTGAGCAAACCTTCCTGTATAAAAAAAATATCGGCTGTAAACTTTGGCGGAAAGTTTTGGATGTTCGTCTACATGTGGACTTTAGTCTTCTTCCAGAACCAGTATTGCGTGCACATCTGTTTCACACATCTGGTTTATTTGTTTGCAGACTCTTGGTAGTTGGTTGCTCACCACTCAAGCAGATGTACTCCAGCTCTGGAGGATTCCCCCTAGCTAGTTGATTCCTACAAGTGGGTATATTCATGTTCCCCCCCTCCCCACAGTGGGGCCCTGGAACACACAAGGGGATTGTGACAGTTGTATATTAGATGCAAGAGAAATGACTACAGAAAACATCTAAACTATCAAAGGATCAGTATTGCAACAATAAAATATTAAAATTACACCACATTCAAGGATGTCTGACACACATGAAGATTTTTTTCACACATAAAGTTGTTTATTTACCTTACTTTTTAATTGATCACAAGACTGATATCCATCACTGAGAGTTTAATCTTTTTTTACATTAACACAAATTGCTGTTCAGGTGTCATGACATCTGCCATCATAGCACTGTCATATTGCATGTAGCCTGCTATTTTGGGGAACTTGGTGATAAACTCTACCAGTTGCAATATTTCGTGTACATGTTCTAATTATGCATAAATTGTGAGTTTCCACCAGCCATAGAAACATTATTTACAGATGTACATTGTTTACAGATGTATGTAACTCTTAGGTTGAGGCATTGCAATCTCACCCACAAAAGCACATTATTATTCACTGGGTGAATTTCTTCAAATTATTTTCCAAAACATGGTAACAAATAATAATTTTTTTTTTAATGGTTGGTTGTATGCCAACCTGAGATAATTGGGAAATTTATTCATTTTGTAAAGAAAACTTTCAAGCATTCCATTTCCCACCATGTCATTTCTGCTTTATTTGTTATCACTTTGCTACTTAGATCTTTCTCTTGTTTTTTAAAATTGCAGATCTCATGGATCTGTCAAGTATGCAGGATTTGATGATGGAGAAGAATCAGATGGTAAGAACTGGGACATAATTTGTGACCATTAAGTTTGATTAGTTTTGTGAATGTCACTCTGAAGTAAGGACAGTTAAACAGTCAAGTGCTAGACATATTACATTTCATGTTTTACTTAAACTTGTTCTCTGTTGGTGATAATGTTTGGCAGAAACCTCTCTGGAGGGTGTGAGAGGTTTGGTCTGCGTGAAAAATACCAGTAAACAAGTCTGCTGTTACTAGCAACTGAACGAAGTGGTAAACTGATTTTCCTGCCTGTATTTAATTTGGGGGAGGGGGCATCCATGAGCCTGAATTATGCAGGTTAGGATTTTTATTTTTTCCATAACAGAAGATGTGTACATCTCTTGTGGAGGATCAAATTCAGATCTTGTGCATGAGAAGCCAGCACTTTAACCACTATATATATGTGTCTGTGTGTATATAGCAAGCTATTCAGCTAATTTTACTCAGGGGCCAAAAGTTTGAAAATGGGGATTGTCATGGGCCGGAAGCGAGCCTCAGTGTAGAATTCCTATTAATATAGTACAATTGACAGTGATCTGCGGGCCACATGTTAGGCTTTCACGGACCAGATCAGGCCCGTGGGAAGCCTTTTGAATAGCTTTGATATATAGTCTACTATCTGTAGCTTATTGAACATATAGGATTCCAGCCATGGTATGCTGGTTTCAGCCACAGTTGTGATGAAAAGTTAACTCTTTCAGTACCAATGAACACATGGTTATTTCCAAAGATATCATGTTCTTGCTGCGATCTGTCACAGACAAATGATATATTAATCTTTTGTATATCTTCTTCTTCTTCTTTGTAAACACCGGCAGAGAGTTTAGATTTTTTATCCTCCTCCGTACCCTAGTCCCGTTCCAGCACCTGAGTGTTGTGGGCACAACCATTTTGCACATCTGGCTACTTTGTATGCAAACTGTTGGTTTCTTGCCTCTCAGGTAGATGCAGTCTGACTTTCAAGGATATCCCCAACTATTTGACTTCTACAGCATGCATGTTAGGGAAACAGTAGGTCTGTTCTTGCCCCCCTTCCCCCCCTGGAGCCCCAGAACCCACAGAGGGACGTTTGTATATGGATTATTAGTTGAACTATTTCTGTGCTATAGTGTTTCTGTTGAACTTCTTCATATGTAAGTATTGATTGATTTTAAATACAGCTTTTCGGGGATGAAGGGGTTCAAGTAACATTTGCCTGGGGCCAAAAGCGTTAACGCTGTTGTGATGTGTATAAGTGGACACGCCATACCCACCTTACATTGGGTGGTTAGCAGGCTCTGTGCTGGTTTTATGGATCCTCATGTAAATCTCCTACCACACTACCACACATCCTTGTCATGCCTTACAGATGATGGTCTGCATTGGCCCAAACCAAGCCGACAAGGGATCTCAGAGTTGGTGGCCCCAGAGATGTAATGCTCAGAAATCCTCTGGCACTACCCTGCACATGGGTTTAATGTACATAGAAAACTCATTAAGAACATGAGTGAAATTTGCGGGCAGAGTACCCTACTATTGTCTGTTGCCTGGAAATTCTACTATATGACAAACCTTAGTTCAAACATTTATTGACTGAGATTCCTACTGTGCGGCTGCTTAGGTTCAAATGTCTGTCCATCAGGTGTTCCAATGTATGACATGGTGGAATTAGTTGTTTTACTCTTGTGAAGCTATTGAGGAGGAGACAGAGCATCTATGGATCTATACGGAGTGCTACAATGATAATCCTCATTATTCACTAATTTTGTTTACAAATTTCGGACGTAAGTCATAAAGTGCCACTCTCAGGTCCGCTAGTTGTTCGCTGGTGTTATTTTTCCGCTTCAGAGTTGTCACAACTCTTGTGGCGTGGTGATTTCTGTCACAGTTGTGAGATTAAGTCCAATGTGAAGTGCATAAGGAGATCTCCGTACATCACTCGGGCGCCCGTCCTTTACTGTTCTGGTTTTATAGAACCTCATGCAAGACTCCTGCAGCACGTCCCCGTCGTGCGCCACAGATAATGTCTCAGATGAACATTAACAGAGCTGTCAGGGGATCTCGGAGTTGGCTGCCCCCAGAGGTGTAGTGTCCTTGTGGTTCTCATCAGCCCGCCCTCAAACGCATGGGTGAAAAAGTTTATTAAACCAAACTCATTTGGGACATGAGTAAAGTCTACTTGCCAAATGTACCACTAAATAACAACTCTCTGTTAAAAGTCTGTGGAGTGAAGGAAATACTGTGTTGCGGGTCAAAGAGAACATCACACAAATAAGGCAACATCTCAACCCACACAAAACAATGGCCACAGTCATCCTAGAGATAGGCCTGACATCTTTCCTCGAAGTCGGAGTACATCTGCCCGTGAGGCAGGGAAAGGTAAAAGCCAGTAAAACGGTTGTACACGTAAAACTCATGTCCAGGAAAAAGCCAAAAGTCTAAGCGGACGATCAGCCGGGACCTTCTGCTGAATTCACAGCCGGTAAACGAAGAAGAAGTAGAAGAAGAAGTCACAACTCCTGATATCTGTGAAAAGAGAAAGCTATGTTTTTCTTATATTACAAAATATAGTCAATATGAGGATATAGTCAGTTTGCGGATATAGTCAGTTTGAGGATGCAGTCACTATGAGGATCTGTTCACTATGAGAATATAGTTATTATGAGGATATAGTCAATACAAGGGTATAGTTGGTATGGGGATATAGACAATATGAGGATAAGTCGGTATGAGGATAAAGTCAAAATGATGATATAATCACTATAAGGATATAGTCAAAGTGAGGATACAGTTAGTATGAGGATATAACTATGAAGATATAGTCGGTGTGCGGATATAGTCAGTGTGAGGATATAGTCAGTGTGAGGATATAGTCAGTGTGAGAATATAGTCAGTGTGAGGATATAGTCAATATGAGGATGCAGTCAGTATGAGGATAGTCACTATGAGGATCTCCCTGTGTGGGTTACGGGGCCCCATTGTGGGGAAAACAAGAATAGATCCACTGCCTACCCAAAAGCATGTCATAAGAGTCGACTAAATGGGAGCTTCCTTTTAAGTCAGAGTGCATCTGCCTGAGAGGCAAGAAACCAACAGTCTGCATTCAAGTGAATCAGATCTGTAAAACTGATGCACACGCAACACTTAGGTTCTGGAGCAGGACTGCAGTCCAAAAGTTGACGAACAACTAGAACTTTCCGCTAGAGTGTACAGCTGATGAACGTAACCAATGAAGAAGAAGAAGAACTATGAGAATCTGTTCACTATGAGGATATTGTTATTATAAGGATATAGTTGGAATGGGAATAAAGACAATATGAGGATAAGTCGGTATGAGGATAAAGTCAAAATGATGATATAGTCACTATAAGGATATAGTCAATATGAGGATGCAGTCAGTATGAGGATAGTCACTGTGAGGATATAATCACATTGATGATCTATTCACTGTGAAGATATAGTCAGTACATGGATATAGTCAGTATGAGAATATAGTCAGTGTGAGAATATAGTCAGTATGAGGATATAGTTAGTGAGGATATAGTTAGAGTGAGGAAATAGTCAGTATGAGGATATAGTCAGTATGAGGATGTAGTCAGTATGAGGATATAGTCAGTATGAGGATATAGTCAGTGTGAGGATATAGTCAGTCCGGATATAGTCAGTATGAGGATATAGTCAGTATGAGGATATAGTCAGAGTCCGGATATAGTCAGTATGAGGATATAGTCAGTATGAGGATATAGTCAGTATGAGGATATAGTCAGTGTGAGGATATAGTCAGTGTGAGGATATAGTCAGAGTCCGGATATAGTCAGTATGAGATTGTTGTCAGAGTGAGGATATTGTCAGTATGAGGATGTAGCTAGTTTGAGGATGTAGTCAGTACGAAGATATAAGTCAGGGTGGGGATATAGTCAGTACAAAGATATAGTCAATATGATGATATAGTCAGTATGAGGATATAGTCAGTACAAAGATATAGTTAGTGTGAGGATATAGTCAATATGAGGATATAGTCAGTATGAGGATGTAGTCAATATGCGGATAAAGTCACTGTGAGGATATAGTCAGTATGAGGATGTAGCCAATATGAGGATATAGTCAGTATCATGAGAGCCACATTTATTTCTCAGATCATTTCCTGGTGCTCTTTTCAGCCTGGAAACCTGGGTCAGTATGTGTAAAAATCTCCCCCTTGAAAGGAATTTGGTTGATAATGTATTCACAGGAAATGTTTCTGTAGGTTTTGTGTATATAAGACACCAGAAGTACACATGCAGGCTAAAGCAGGTAGCACTCTAGTCAACAGAGAGGTGGAAACTGACTGTGACTGACCACCTCTTCTGCTGGCTGTTATTCTCACAGTGGAATGTGGTCTTGTGTCAGCAAGTCCAAGTTGTCCTATCTCTTGACATTGTGTGCAACCCACTCCTTGCCCTGTCCAATCTAAACACCTCAGTCTCACATTTCTCTTCACTTTTTTTAATCATTCTTTAGTTGTATCAAATTGTGGGTTTGAATTCAAGAACATTCTTTTCTTAGTGTGTCTACTCCAATGCCACCATCTTTTCCCCACCTCTTGATTCACTTTAAATTGTTTAGTTGTATTTCTAAGCTCACCCCAGTCTTTCATTTACTTTTTTTAAAATCATTCTTTATTTGTATCGACTTGTTGGTTCCAGTGCGAGAAAATTCTTTTCTCAGTGTGTGTCTACTCCAGTGCCAATATCTTTTTGATTCACTGGAATTTGTTTTGTTGTATTTCTGAGCTCCATGAATTTGTTTTGTTGTATTTCTGAGCTCCATGAATTTGTTTTGTTGTATTTCTGAGCTCCATGAATTTGTTTTGTTGTATTTCTGAGCTCCATGAATTTGTTTTGTTGTGTTTCTGAGCTCCATGAATTTGTTTTGTTGTATTTCTGAGCTCCATGAATTTGTTTTGTTGTGTTTCTGAGCTCCATGAATTTGTTTTGTTGTGTTTCTGAGCTCCATGAATTTGTTTTGTTGTGTTTCTGAGCTCCATGAATTTGTTTTGTTGTATTTCTGAGCTCCATGAATTTGTTTTGTTGTGTTTCTGAGCTCCATGAATTTGTTTTGTTGTGTTTCTGAGCTCCATGAGTTTGTTTTGTTGTATTTCTGAGCTCCATGAGTTTGTTTTGTTGTATTTCTGAGCTCCATGAGTTTGTTTTGTTGTATTTCTGAGCTCCATGAATTTGTTTTGTTGTTTTTCTGAGCTCCATGAATTTGTTTTGTTGTGTTTCTGAGCTCCATGAGTTTGTTTTGTTGTATTTCTGAGCTCCATGAGTTTGTTTTGTTGTATTTCTGAGCTCCATGAGTTTGTTTTGTTGTATTTCTGAGCTCCATGAATTTGTTTTGTTGTTTTTCTGAGCTCCATGAGTTTGTTTTGTTGTATTTCTGAGCTCCATGAGTTTGTTTTGTTGTATTTCTGAGCTCCATGAATTTGTTTTGTTGTTTTTCTGAGCTCCATGAGTTTGTTTTGTTGTTTTTCTGAGCTCCATGAATTTGTTTTGTTGTATTTCTGAGCTCCATGAATTTGTTTTGTTGTATTTCTGAGCTCCATGAATTTGTTTTGTTGTATTTCTGAGCTCCATGTTAATGGTATCGTCATTGCCATTTCATTTCCACTAATCTGCACAAGCACTAGTTAATGTTTGTAGTTTATTCCAGATTGTTTTAGCCACTCTACATGTTTCTGCTAGTTAATGTTTGTAGTTTATTCCAGATTGTTTTAGCCACTCTACATGTTTCTGCTAGTTAATGCATGTAGTTTATTCCAGATTGTTTTAGCCACTCTACATGTTTCTGCTAGTTAATGTTTGTAGTTTATTCCAGATTGCTTTAGCCACTCTACATGTTTCTGCTAGTTAATGTTTGTAGTTTATTCCAGATTGTTTTAGCCACTCTACATGTTTCTGCTAGTTAATGTTTGTAATTTATTCCAGATTGTTTTAGCCACTCTACATGTTTCTGCTAGTTAATGTTTGTAATTTATTCTAGATTGTTTTAGCCACTCTACATGTTTCTGCTAGTTAATGTTTGTAGTTTATTCCAGATTGTTTAGCCACTCTACATGTTTCTGCTAGTTAATGTTTATGATTTATTCCAGATTGTTTTAGCCACTCTACATGTTTCTGCTAGTTAATGTTTGTAATTTATTCCAGATTGTTTTAGCCACTCTACATGTTTCTGCTAGTTAATGTTTGTAATTTATTCCAGATTGTTTTAGCCACTCTACATGTTTCTGCTAGTTAATGTTTGTAGTTTATTCCAGATTGTTTTAGCCACTCTACATGTTTCTGCTAGTTAATGTTTGTAGTTTATTCCAGATTGTTTTAGCCACTCAACATGTTTCTGCTAGTTAGTGTTTGTAGTTTATTCCAGATTGTTTAGCCACTCTACATGTTTCTGCTAGTTAATGTTTATAATTTATTCCAGATTGTTTTAGCCACTCTACATGTTACTGCTAGTTAATGTTTGTAATTTATTCCAGATTGTTTTAGCCACTCTACATGTTTCTGCTAGTTAATGTTTGTAATTTATTCCAGATTGTTTTAGCCACTCAACATGTTTCTGCTAGTTAGTGTTTGTAATTTATTCCAGATTGTTTTAGCCACTCTACATGTTTCTGCTAGTTAATGTTTGTAGTTTATTCCAGATTGTTTTATCCACTCTACATGTTTCTGCTAGTTAATGTTTATAATTTATTCCAGATTGTTTTAGCCACTCTACATNAGCTCCATGATTTTTGTTTTGTTGTTTTCTGAGCTCCATGAATTTGTTTTGGTGTATTTCTGAGCTCCATGAATTTCGTTTTGTTTGTATTTCTGAGCTCCATGAATTGTTTTGTTGTATTTCTGAGCTCCATGTTAATGTATTCGTCATTGCCATTTCATTTCCACTAATCTGCACAAGCACTAGTTAATGTTTGTAGTTTATTCCAGATTTGTTTTAGCCACTCTACATGTTTTCTGCTAGTTTATGTTTGATAGTTTATTCCAGATTGTTTTAGCACCACTCTACAGTTGTTTCTGCTAGTTAATGCATGTAGTTTATTCCAGATTGTTTTAGCCACTCTAACATGTTTCTGCTAGTTAATGTTTTGTAGTTTATTCCAGATTGCTTTAGCCACTCTACATGTTTCTGCTAGTTAAGTGTTTGTAGTTTATTTCCAGATTGTTTTAGCCACTCTACATGTTTCTGCTAGTTAATGTTTGTAATTTATTCCAGATTGTTTTAGCCACTCTACATGTTGGTCTGCTAGTTAATGTTTGGTAATAATTTATTCTAGATTGTTTTAGCCACTCTACATGTGTTCTGCTAGTTAATGTTTGTAGTTTATTCCAGATTGTTTAGCCACTCTACATGTTTCTGCTAGTTAATGTTTATGATTTATTCCAGATTGTTTTAGCCACTCTACATGTTTCTGCTAGTTAATGTTTGTAATTTATTCCAGATTGTTTTAGCCACTCTACACTGTTTCTGCTAGTTAATGTTTGTAATTTATTCCAGATTGTTTTAGCCACTCTACATGTTTCTGCTAGTTAATGTTTGTAGTTTATTCCAGATTGTTTTAGCCACTCTACATGTTTCTGCTAGTTAATGTTGGGTAGTTTATTCCAGATTGTTTTAGCCACTCAACATGTTTCTGCTAGTTAGTGTTTGTAGTTTATTCCAGATTGTTTAGCCACTCTAACATGTTTCTGCTAGTTAATGTTTATAATTTATTCCAGATTGTTTTAGCCACTCTACATGTTACTGCTAGTTAATGTTTTGTAATTTATTCCAGATTGTTTTAGCCACTCTACATGTTTCTGCTAGTTAATGTTTGTAATTATTCCAGATTGTTTTTAGCCACTCAAACATGTTTCTGCTAGTTAGTGTTTGTAATTTATTCCACGATTGTTTTAGCCACTCTACATGTTTCTGCTAGTTAATGTTTGTAGTTTATTCCAGATTGTTTTATCCACTCTACATGTTTCTGTCTAGTTAGTTAAATGTTTTATAATTTATTCCAGATTGTTTTAGCCACTCTACATGTTTCTGCTAGTTAATGTTTATAATTTATTCCAGATTGTTTTAGCCACTCTACATGTTTCTGCTAGTTAATGTTTGTAATTTATTCCAGATTGTTTTAGCCACTCTACATGTATCTGCTAGTTAATTTTTGTAGTTTATTCCAGATTGTTTTAGCCACTCTACATGTTTCTGCTAGTTAATGTTTGTAATTTATTCCAGATTGTTTTAGCCACTCTACATGTTTCTGCTAGTTAGTGTTTGTAATTTATTCCAGATTGCTTTAGCCACTCTACATGTTTCTGCTAGTTAGTGTTTGTAATTTATTCCAGATTGTTTTAGCCACTCTACATGTTTCTGCTAGTTAATGTTTGTAATTTATTCCAGATTGTTTTAGCCACTCTACATGTTTCTGCTAGTTAATGTTTATAATTTATTCCAGATTGTTTTAGCCACTCAACATGTTTCTGCTAGTTAATGTTTGTAATTTATTCCAGATTGTTTTAGCCACTCAACATGTTTCTGCTAGTTAGTGTTTGTAATTTATTCCAGATTGCTTTAGCCACTCTACATGTTTCTGCTAGTTAATGTTTGTAATTTATTCCAGATTGTTTTAGCCACTCTACATGTTTCTGCTAGTTAGTGTTTGTAATTTATTCCAGATTGTTTTAGCCACTCAACATGTTTCTGCTAGTTAGTGTTTGTAATTTATTCCAGATTGTTTTAGCCACTCTACATGTTTCTGCTAGTTAATGTTTATAATTTATTCCAGATTGTTTTAGCCACTCAACATGTTTCTGCTAGTTAATGTTTGTAATTTATTCCAGATTGTTTTAGCCACTCAACATGTTTCTGCTAGTTAGTGTTTGTAATTTATTCCAGATTGTTTTAGCCACTCTACATGTTTCTGCTAGTTAGTGTTTGTAATTTATTCCAGATTGTTTTAGCCACTCTACATGTTTCTGCTAGTTAGTGTTTGTAATTTATTCCAGATTGTTTTAGCCACTCTACATGTTTCTGCTAGTTAATGTTTGTAGTTTATTCCAGATTGTTTTAGCCACTCTACATGTTTCTGCTAGTTAATGTTTGTAATTTATTCCAGATTGTTTTAGCCACTCAACATGTTTCTGCTCCATAAGCTACACTGGTCTGTGATTAGAGTGAAATGTTCTGAGTTTGGTTGCTAGTTTTCATGCCCTGTAACTGACACAGATCTCCCAGCTCATGGAAGTTTCTCTCTGTCTGTGATTGACCACTTACATGACTTGTTTCCTAGTCACTACTTTCCTCCAGACCAGTCTGAGCAAGTGGGAGACCACACAGAACAATCCTCAGTTTGGGACATTACAACATAGTTTATTTTTACAACAGCCAACTTCAAAGCATTTTCTTCTCTGATTTCTTTTCCAGATGATTTTGCAGTGCCTTCTCATCCTGCAAAGAAGCAAAAGTCTTCCAAGACAGTTGAAGCAGCAAACAAATCACAGAAATCTGTCAAAGATGGGAGCATGACCCTTGTTAAGGATGTGAAAAAACATGTGATTACATCACAGACTTCAACAACAAGGTACTTTCTTATAACACTGTGTTGAAATTGCATGCTTGCTGCATGGCTCAAAATGTGGCGCCACAAGTCACAGACTATCAGTCTTCACAACAGAAATGTATCAACCTTTCTTTTGCTGCAGCATTGAAAACATTACCCTATACTTTTTCTCTTTTTAGTGGTCAGTTGGCATTCATGGGACCCATTGTGACCAGATGTTAAGATACATGAGTTTCTTTCAACCATTCAAACCATCAGAATTCTCAGCAGACGTAAGCTCAGACAGTGCTCCATCTCTCAGATTACTGCATGTCTTGTTGATAGTTTCTGCTGCCTCATCAGTATGTGTGCAACTCCACCTTGGACGATCTTTAGTAACTCGTGTCATTCTCAGAACATTGACATCCATGTTTTCACTGCTTTTCTCAATATTTGTTGTCACTACCTATTGCCTGCATGAATGTTGACTGGATAAGATCATCTGCCTGTCAGGAAATCACTGCTTTCTGATTCACTCTGAATGGATTTAATATTACGCTGGTCATGCTGTCAGCGATCTGTAGAACCAGTGAATGCATGAAGACTGAACAGCATCTGCAGGAGAACCAGTGAATGCATGAAGACTAAACAGCATCTGCAAGAGAACCAATGTGTGCATGAAGACTGAACAGCATCTGCAGGAGAACCAGTGTGTGCATGAAGACTGAACAGCATCTGCAGGAGAACCAGTGTGTGCATGAAGACTGAACAGCATCTGTAGGAGAACCAGTGTGTGCATGAAGACTGAACAGCATCTGCAGGAGAACCAGTGTGTGCATGAAGACTGAACAGCATCTGTAGGAGAACCAGTGTGTGCATGAAGACTGAACAACATCTGCAGGAGAACCAGTGTGTGCATGAAGACTGAACAGCATCTGCAGGAGAACCAGTGTGTGCATGAAGACTGAACAGCATCTGCAAGAGAACCAGTGTGTGCATGAAGACTGAACAGCATCTGCAGGAGAACCAGTGTGTGCATGAAGACTGAACAACATGTCCAGGAGAACCAGTAAATGCATGAAGACTGAACAGCATCTGTAGGAGAACCAATGTGTGCATGAAGACTGAACAGCATCTGCAGGAGAACCAATGTGTGCATGAAGACTGAACAGCATCTGCAGGAGAACCAATGTGTGCATGAAGACTGAACAGCATCTGCAAGAGAACCAATGTGTGCATGAAGACTGAACAGCATCTGCAAGAGAACCAATGTGTGCATGAAGACTGAACAGCATCTGCAAGAGAACCAATGTGTGCATGAAGACTGAACAACATGTCCAGGAGAACCAGTAAATGCATGAAGACTGAACAGCATCTGCAAGAGAACCAATGTGTGCATGAAGACTGAACAGCATCTGCAAGAGAACCAATGTGTGCATGAAGACTGAACAGCATCTGCAAGAGAACCAATGTGTGCATGAAGACTGAACAGCATCTGCAAGAGAACCAATGTGTGCATGAAGACTGAACAGCATCTGCAAGAGAACCAATGTGTGCATGAAGACTGAACAACATGTCCAGGAGAACCAGTAAATGCATGAAGACTAAACAGCATCTGCAGGAGAACCAATGTGTGCATGAAGACTGAACAGCATCTGCAGGAGAACCAATGTGTGCATGAAGACTGAACAGCATCTGCAGGAGAACCAATGTGTGCATGAAGACTGAACAGCATCTGCAAGAGAACCAATGTGTGCATGAAGACTGAACAACATGTCCAGGAGAACCAGTGAATGCATGAAGATTGAACAGCATCTGCAGGAGAACCAATGTGTGCATGAAGACTGAACAGCATCTGCAGGAGAACCAATGCATGCATGAAGACTGAACAGCATCTGCAGGAGAACCAATGTGTGCATGAAGACTGAACAGCATCTGCAGGAGAACCAATGTGTGCATGAAGACTGAACAACATGTAATCCTTCTGTAGATGATGTAGGCATGGAAGGTAACAAAACTCGTTAATGTTCCATTATGTGTGAAAGGGGTAGTCAGAAAAGTTGATGTGTGGTGATGTCACATGCTCAAACAGGTTCACATCTATTTTCACACTGAATAATCTGACATGACCTGTAGTTCGTTATTTGTCAAGTACTTTCTTTGCGCCTGCTTCTTTTTAAATCCATAATTATATGCATTTAGTTTTAAAACATTTTGCTAAATAACCAAATCTTGTTATAGATGTAGACATCTTTTAAACTGGTTTCATTGAGCATTGCTTTATTCTTTCCCCAACAGGCGAGCTCCTTTATCAGAGAAAGTTTATGAACGAGAGTTACAAGAAGCACTTGAGCTGTCTCTTTTTGAGACAGGAAAAAGCCAAAATGTTGTGAATCATGATTTAGGTAATGTGAAATAGACTTAGTTTAACCAGGAAAATGTTGTGAATCATGATTTAGGTAATGTGAAATAGACTTAGTTTAACCAGGAAAATGTTGTGAATCATGATTTAGGTAATGTGAAATACACTTAGTTTAACCAGGAAAATGTTGTGAATCATGATTTAGGTAATGTGAAATACACTTAGTTTAACCAGGAAAATGTTGTGAATCATGATTTAGGTAATGTGAAATAGACTTAGTTTAACCAGGAAAATGTTGTGAATCATGATTTAGGTAATGTGAAATAGACTTAGTTTAACCAGGAAAATGTTGTGAATCATGATTTAGGTAATGTGAAACAGACTTAGTTTAACCAGGAAAATGTTGTGAATCATGATTTAGGTAATGTGAAATACACTTAGTTTAACCAGGAAAATGTTGTGAATCATGATTTAGGTAATGTGAAATAGACTTAGTTTAACCAGGAAAATGTTGTGAATCATGATTTAGGTAATGTGAAATAGACTTAGTTTAACCAGGAAAAATGTTGTGAATCATGATTTAGGTAATGTGAAATAGACTGGGAACATTTTTGCGAAGAAATAGGTTATGAAAAATCACTCATAAATTCTGGCGGCTTCCCCAAAAGATGAATGGAGGCAAACAACCCTCTGTTATGCCCGAGCTAAAGATGGCCAACGGGGTGGTGTTACAATAGGATAAAGACAAGGGCGAGGCTATCCTGCACAGATTTCTCCTGCAGACGGAAAAGAAAGACAGGGAAGAGAGGGAGCAGATGAGACAGAGTTTACATGATATCCAGATGGCTGAAATGGAGGAAGTCGATGATACAGTATACATCTCAACGGACTGCATCAAAGCAACACTGAAGACCTGTCCGGACACAGCTCCAGGGCCTGATGGCATTAGATACAGCAACTTCAAAAGCCTCGAGGCAACAGATATTGATGAACTATCCACGATTTTTAACAACACCATGAAAACTGGCATTATTCCTGATGAATGGCTCCACAGCTACCTCAGGAAAAGACCACACGAGAATAAATGGCTACAGAATCATCACACTCAAGAACACTGTAGGAAAACTCATGGAAAAAACCGTTGCCAGAACGTTAACTCAAATATTGGAGTCGGGTGTCCTATTCCCCCGCCAGGAAAAGACCACACGAGAATAAATGGCTACAGAATCATCACACTCCAGAACTTTTACTTTTTACTTTTTCCTTCCACGTATGCCGCTAAGCGTTGTGGGGAGATGCAAGTTCCTGTCGTAAGCAAGGCGGGCAGCATCTGATGTTCTGAGGCCATGCTTTTGGCAGGTTTCGGAGACCCAGTCAATCCACCGTTTCCTTGGTCTTCCTCTTGCCTTATATCCTGAGCTTCTTTGGTTGAAAATTTGTGATGTTATTTGATCATTTTTCATCCTGGTTAGATGTCCAAACCATTTCATTCTTTGATTTTCTATGTAGTCTAAACATGGTGTAGTTTTGACAGTGTTTCTAATGTCTATATTCTTTATCCTGTCTAGTCTGGTCTTATTCGCTGCTTTTCTTAGACATTTAATTTCACAGGCTTCTATTTTTCTTTCGTGGGTCTTGTTGATTGTCCATGTCTGGCACTGGTAGCAGAGTGTTGGAATGAAGATGGTGTTTATCAATTGTCTTTTGGTCTTCATAGTTATATCTGGATGTTTAAGCAGAGGTGATAGTTGGTATGTGACAGCATTTGCTTTCTGTATTCTTGTTTCTATCTCTCTGTCCATTCTTCCATCCTCTGTAAATATACAGCCCAAGTATTTGAACTCTTTGGTTTGCTTGATTTTGGCACTTCCAACACTTATATTCAGTGGCCTGTGTGTTCTGCTGATCTTCATAACTTCTGTTTTTTCTGTACTGATTCTCATATTATGTTGTAAACAGCTGTTGTTGAGAGTAGTCAGATGTTCCTGTAGATCATGTTCATTTTGATACAGTATGCTTTGATCATCAGCAAAAAGTAATTCGTTTATAGCATACACGTCTGGGTTTGCTTCTACAGTGATCTTATCCATGTATGTTATGAAAAGTAATGGTGACAGTACACATCCTTGTCTGACACCAGTTGTGACTTTGAACCATTCAGATAGACCACTAGATGTTCTTACTGCACTTTCACTTTTTTCATAGAGGGCTCTGATGTTGTCTAATAATTGACCCTGCACTCCGTAATCGTCAAGAATTCTCCACAGCACATCTCTGTCTACACGGTCGAATGCCTTCTCTTGATCTACAAAGACCACGTTCAGCTCTTTATCGTATTCGAGTGTCTTTTTACAGACTTGTCTTAGAACACTGTAGGAAAACTCATGGAAAAAACCGTTGCCAGAACGTTAACTCAAATATTGGAGTCGGGTGGCCTAATCCCCGCTACACTAGGTGGGTACCGACCAGGAAGAGATACATGGTGCAATGCTGCAGTATTTGCCTACGACACATATGAGGGTTTCCAGGAGGGAATAGAAACGGCTGCAGCCGCCATTGACTTAGAAGATGCGTACAACAGCGTCCCATACAGCATGCTCATCAGACTGCTGTTGGATATGCAGATAGAAACAAATTTGGTCAACTGGATCGAAGCAGCGCTATTTGAAAGAACAGTGTCGCTTCGATGTGGTGAATGGGCATCCGAACCTGAATGCGTCCTAATGGGTCTGCCCCAGGGATCACTATTGTCGCCTGTGCTCTTCAATGTGTACACAGCAGGAGTCACTAGTGCACAACGCCTAGGCCTAGGCAGAACAATGTCGTATGCAGATGATATCCTTGTTTATCGTCGAGGTAAAAACAGGCAGGAAATTACAACCACACTACAACACGAACTAGACAGACTTAGTGAGTGGTGCCAGGAATCAAGAGCTCAGGTGAACCCGTCCAAAGCCTCCTTAACATGGTTCTCTCTGAATACCCACATTGTTAGTACACCAACGCCAGACATATGCATCTGTGGTGTGGACATCGAGAGAACGGACACCATGAAATACCTGGGCATGACATTTGACAGATGCTTGTCATACAAATGCCACGTAGACAACGTCATACTTAGAGCCAGGAAAGGTTTGACAGCACTCAAGGTGCTATCAGCAGCTGATATTGAACGTCTACTTTTCCTTCTCTATCAAGGGCTTGTGCTTAGCGTCACTGACTATGGTCTTGGCCTCCTCACTGTCAGCAAAACCCAGCTAGAAAGACTGGACGGAGTACAGAATGAGACCATGAGACTCATACTCGGCTGCACAAAAGACACCTGCAACGCCATGCGTTATGTCCTGGGTCTGCCGACTATGACTAGCAGATACAAAGTGGCACAGGTCAAGGCTTACATGGGGTATCGGCAGACGTTAACTACCTATTACACAAAGCTGTACACGACACAAAAGGAACGCGTCTCAATAGAGGCAGCTCTTGGATGGCAAAGGCGGAGGACTTAATCCAGCAGGTATGTGACCTAGACGTGATCAGTCACGGAAAAGAATGGACGAATACACCAGTAGACGTGCATGGCATCTCTAAGGTTGTCATCACACTCGGAAGGTACTGCAGGAATCAAATTCCTGCGGCCGTAGACACAGAAGTAAGGGAACTGATAGATCAGCATTCAGACCCAGAAGATACCATCATCTACACAGATGGATCTGTGAAGCGCGGATCAAGATCAGCATGGGCATACACAGCGCAAAGAATGGGAAAAGCAATACATGAGGACAGGGGCGCTTACCAGACAGCCACGTCAAGCATGACAATGGAAATAGCCGCTGCTTCTAGATCTTTAGCATGGGTATCCGAGCAAACCGCCACACAGGTAGTAATTGTCTCAGACTCAATGAATATGCTTCAGAAGATAGCAACAGGCAGTATGCGCTCTGAATAGATAGAAAGCATTCGGAAATCGTAATTAGCCTCCGTAACCTGGATCTACACACCGGGTCATGCGGGCGTGAAGGGAAATGATCGAGCAGACCAACAGGCAAGCACTGCACTAATGATTGCGGGAAAAAGTATGGACAGGGCAGATATAGTCAACGCTGTACGAACTGGGCTAGTGGAGAAGGAGGAATCCCTGACACTAATACGATTGCGTGACATGGAAGTTAAGCATGGTGATGCACGTCTTTGCCGTCTTCGAGGCAGAGAAAGGAGACAATATAACCAGCTTCTTATGGGGACAATTAGTAAAAGTACTTTGGAGTGGCTGCTGCTTCGGAGAACTGAGCACGCATGGGTATGCCAAATGTGCAGTGACATCAATTGTGATAACAAAACATAAAATAACATCTTAGTAGGGAGTCGGCAGTCAGAAACCCAAGTTCAAGGTGTCTCCTTCGTGCCATAGAACTTCATGGCTGTTGGGTGAACAGTCGTTAACGATGGCAAGCAGGTCATTGTAGGGGCGACGCCTGCTGGTGGATGTAATGTCCTAAGTCCCTTTCCCAGCTAATAATGAGGATACTGCTGGGGTGACCGTTTATTAACCCTCATATAATGCTTCCGGTCAAAATGGTCGCTAGGCACGGCCACCTTTGTTTTTTTTTTAAGCCGTGGCTGCCAGACGGTGGCTGTTGCATTTTTGCTCCATTTGTAGACTGGAAGGATGTAGTTTCGTCGCCCAGCTTCTGAGTTGAGTGCATGGCATGACACTGTGAGCTGCGTTTGTTTTTCGTTGGCACAGGAGCGGAGCAACTGTGGGATGACCCGTTTGCTATGAAGCTGAAACTAGGATTACCAGATTACCAGACTTAGTTTAACCAGGAAAATTGTTGTGCATCATGATTTAGGTAATGTGAAATAGACTTAGTTTAACCAGGAAAATTGTTGTGAATCATGATTTAGGTAATGTGAAATAGACTTAGTTTAACCAGGAAAATTGTTGTGAATCATGATTTAGGTAATGTGAAATAGACTTAGTTTAACCAGGAAAATGTTGTGAATCGTGATTTAGATAATGTGAAATAGACTTAGTTTATTCAGGAAAATGTTGTGAATCATGATTTAAGTAATGTGAAATAGACTTAGTTTATTCAGGAAAATTGTGAATCATGATTTAGGTAATTATTCCTTTGATGTTTCACTTTTGTAAGCAATTTTGGCGTATTTTCACTCTGTCTATCTCAAATACCTACCCCCTCTCTCTCTATCTCTTTTTGTCACTGTTCTCCCCCCCCCCCCACCCCCCACACACACCCCTCCCTCCATATCTCTGTGTGTCTCTCTCTTGCTTTATGTCTGTTTGCCTTTCTCCATCACTTCCTCTCTGTATACCTCCCTCCCATTCTCTTGCTCTGCCTTTTGCTGTCACTTTGTTTTTCTCCCTCTGTGTTGGCTTCTCTATACTGTACCTCCATCTCTCAATCCTTTCTTTCTACATCTCTCTCGGCTTGCGTCTCCCTCTCTGCCTGTCCCTTTTCTCTCTGTCCCCCTCCCTCCAGCTCTCTTTGTCTGTCATATTTTTTCCTCCTTCCGTGTCTCTCTTTCTTTCCTTCTTCCTTCTCTCTTCATCAGAGCATCACTCTACCTGCCTGTCCTTCTTTCTGTATTTGTCTCCTTCTCTGTTTTTCGGGCTCTCTCTTCCCCTGTCCCTCATCATCTGTCTTCATCCCTTCCTCTCATTCTGTATGACTCCATGCCTCTGTCTCCTTCTTTATTTGTATCAGCTTGTGGGTTCCAGTGCAAGAACATTCTTTTCTTAGTGTGTGTCTACTCCAGGTCTAGAGCAGACATGATTTTAGTTCGCTCCCCTCTGCCATGTCTACAAAAAATATAAATACTCTTTAGCTGTGTGCATATATCCACACATGTACGAGTGAAAAAAGTACCGCATGTGCCTAGTACATCCTTGAACAAAACAAAAATACCTTGGAAAAACTCTTGAAAAATGTCGGTGAATTTGGCTGCAAACCCTGACTGGAATCATGAATAGTTTATTTCATTCGCTGTCCTCCTTCCATTGTTCTTTCCATTATTTGCAGACAACTACAAACCCCAAGTTTCCGAAGCACTGACGTCTGCTACAGATGTTCTTACAAACAGTGGACAGTTGGCCTCCAGCCCTGGGGACATTTGTGCTGAGCCACATTCCCTGGAATCCTCCGTACATACTGCCACAACAGTCACTTGCAGCTCCCGGTTATCTCATGCAACTGTGCTTGTGGATGACAGTATTGAACTTGTTGAATCAGAGAATGCCAACAGTGGCAATACCCAGCAGGCACCAACACACAGGCAAGCTTGTAAAAAACCTCGGCTAGTCAACAGGAATGATGAAACTGGTGAGTGATGTCAACTGTAAAACTCTCATTCTTCTCATGTCATCCATTCTCCAGTTGTGTGGACAGGTTCTAGATTGTATGTGTGTGTGTTTTTGCATGCACACACCAGGATAGTTGTACCACTTCACTTGTTTTTTTTTACTTTGATGTTACAGCGTGATATTTTTTTATTTTTTATTTGTGTGTATAATCCTGCTATTTGTTTTCATAAAATATAATCCTAACCTTAGTTTCAGGCAGAGTATAGTTACAAATGCAGCATTTCCACCATATCCTGTTCGTTGAATACAATCAGCTATGTATTATCTGCATATCTTATATTGTTTATGAAATGACCACCTAATTTGATTCCCCTTGTATGCATGTGCCCTTTCATAGTTTTATTTGTCTTTAATTTATTTAAGATGTCTTCTGTTACTCGTTTCTAAAAGTCTATCCACTTCAGTTAAGCAACAACTGTTTCTGCAGCCTATCTGCATGTCCCTGTGATCATTAACATCTAGACAAATCATTGTCAGATCTGATTCTTTAAATCTCTATTGAAATTTTTAAAGTTCTCTCCAGATTTGTCATTGCATCAATATGTAATTGTATGTTGAGGTTTGTCAGTGCATCAATACGTAATTGTATGTTGAGGTTTGTCAGTGCATCACTATGTAGTTGTATGTTGAGGTTTGTCGGTGCATCAATATGCAATTGTATGTTGATTCAATTTGAGATGTTTGTTGCCTAGAGCTAACCTATTTGTAGCAGCAGATCTGTGATTCAGTTCCTGCTACTTTTCTTTAAAGCATTTCAAAATCCTCTGTCAATGAGGATGTCATAGATCTGGTTTTTTTTTTTTCATTAGGACTTCTCCATGTTCATGATCAGACACTGAAGCGGTAAATGAATACCCAGACACTGACATAGTTAATGAGTACCCAGACATTGAAACATTTAATGAGTACCCAGACATTGAAACAGTTAATGAGTACCCAGTCACTGAAACAGTTAATGAGTACCCAGACATTGAAACAGTTAATGAGTACCCAGACATTAAAAGTAATGAGTGCCAAGACATTGAAACAGTTAATGAGTACCCAGACTTTGAAACATTTAATGAGTGCCAAGACATTGAAACAGTTAAGGAGTACCCAGACACTGAAACATTTAATGAGTACCCAGACACTGAAACATTTATTGAGTGCCAAGACATTGAAACAGATAATGAGTACGCAGACACTGAAACAGTTAATGAGTACCCAGACACTGAAACAGTTAATGAGTACCCAGACACTGAAACATTTAATGAGTGCCAAGACATTGAAACAGATAATGAGTACCCAGACATTGAAACAGATAATGAGTACCCAGACACTGAAACAGTTAATGAGTACCCAGACACTGAAACAGTTAATGAGTACCCAGACACTGAAACATTTAATGAGTGCCAAGACATTGAAACAGATAATGAGTACGCAGACACTGAAACAGTTAATGAGTACCCAGACACTGAAACAGTTAATGAGTACCCAGACACTGAAACAGTTAATGAGTACCCAGACACTGAAACAGTTAATGAGTACCCAGACACTGAAACAGTTAATGAGTGCCAAGACATTGAAACAGATAATGAGTACCCAGACACTGAAACAGATAATGAGTACGCAGACACTGAAACAGTTAATGAGTACCCAGACACTGAAACAGTTAATGAGTACCCAGACACTGAAACATTTAATGAGTGCCAAGACATTGAAACAGATAATGAGTACCCAGACACTGAAACAGATAATGAGTACGCAGACACTGAAACAGTTAATGAGTACCCAGACACTGAAACAGTTAATGAGTACCCAGACACTGAAACAGTTAATGAGTACCCAGACACTGAAACATTTAATGAGTGCCAAGACATTGAAACAGTTAATGAGTACCCAGACATTGAAACATTTAATGAGTGCCAAGACATTGAAACAGTATATGCCTAGATCAGACATTGAAACAGTATATGCCTAGACCAGACATTGAAACAGCGTATGCCTAGACCAGACATTGAAACAGTATATGCCTAGACCAGACACTGGATCAAATTCTCCGACTAGACACTGATACACTTGGTATTTCCTCAGATGAAAGTGACTTTAACCCCGATGATGACAGTGATGAGGACAAAAGCAAAGGGAACACAGAAAGTGAGGATGATGATGAAACAAGAAGTAACACTGGCCGCAGATGCACACAAATTAAAACAGTAAATCCAAAAAGAAAAAACAAAAGCTCTGCAATGGCTTCAAAAATATCCAAATCCATTCAAAAGGGAAGTGTAAAGGGTGCAAGAAAGACATTTGGTAAGACTATCTCTGTATTAGAATGTACAGTTGTAACTCAGTATACTTCTGCTTTCCAATCAGTCCAACCTGGTATACATCTGGTTTATACAGAACCAATTTTGCTTGGTATACAAACTTTGTTTGGTAAACAACTCATTTGCTAGAAATTGTATGTGTCAAAATGAGTCACAACACCACACAGTTCAGCAGCTGTTGCTATAAGTTCTGACTGGTTAAGGTTCGAAGTTGCTGACATTTGCAAGAACAAGACACTCCAGGAGGTGATGTTCACTAGCAGTGCAAGACTGCATGAGTGTTGGACACCTGGTGGCCTGTGCTTACATTCTCATCTAGTCATACATTCAGAAATATAATGCCTTACATTGAATTAGTGACTTCCTCTTCTTATTCACATGACATATATGTATGTTGGAAACAATGTTTTCCCATTGTATATGACAGTAATCTTGAGCAGTTAGGCCTCCTTCCGCCCACCATGGGAGGATATTTCCTAAAACAGAGAGTCCTGGGGGAATGGGGCAAACTTTGCTTATGATGTTTATGAGGATTCCACTCAGGGATGGAAACTTGTGCTGCTACAGTTGATCTTGAGGATGCGTACAGAAGGGTACCATTTGACTTCTTGATTGGTCATCTTCTTGCTCTTAGTCTCAGCCCTCATTCATTAGATCTCCTTGGCTCTCTTCAAGCTGACGGTGGTATTTAAATGTGGTAGTTGTCCATCTGAGCCAATAACCACACACCCCGGCCTGACACAAGGTTCACTTTTATCCCAGAAGCGTCTCCAAATGTCCACTATGGGAATCACAGGAAAGCAGATCAGGGGACCGGGAAGGACACTATCCTGTGCTGATAATGTTTTGGTGTGTACCGTCAACTCAGAGCCCGGTAGCAGGTTGCTGACTGCCTTCAGACAAAACTTGATTGCATAAGCAGGTGGTGCGATGAAGCGGGAGCGGCCATCAAAGTCAACGGTGACATGGTTTTTTCCTGAATAACCATATTATAAACACACCAACGCCAGTTGTAAGTATGTGTTCGGAGATTATGGACAGAACTCATTTAGTGAAGTTTCTAGAGGTCTGTTTTCATCATAGTCTTCCTTTTTATGAGCATGTTAACCACATGATAATGAAGCCATAGGGAGGTTTGATTGTGCTAAGGATTATGGCTGAACAAACCTTGAGCAATGTCACCTATTTTTCTTATACCAGGGTCTAATCCTTTCTGTAACCGAGTACACTCTTGCGATTCTGACTCTTAACTGTACGCAGACAGACTAGATCGGGTACAGAATGAGGCCATGCTCATGATACTTAGATGCACAAAAAATACAGCATGCAGAGCGATGAGTTACTTCCTTGATCTTCCAATCAATGAAGTGAGAACTGTGATCTGCCAAGCACGTGCGTATCAGTGCTGTTACACACCATCCATTGCACAGTGTGATTTTCAGCAAAGAGGGTTGCATGAAAAGAAGAGGAAAATTGCCAGCAGAGTGGTGTACATCCTGTCCAGTCTGCATCAAACTGGACAGAGACTGCAGACAACATGGCCCGCTGGTGGTTGAGGCAGAAGTTCAAGCTTTAATTCTAGAAAATTCTGCTGACGGAGGTGCAGTTATCTACGCTGACGGATCCGTCGTTCGACACATACAGAGTTCATGGGCTTTCACAGTTCTGGTTTGAGGGAAAACGGTAAAAGAAGATAGCGGGTAAGAGGGAATGAATGAGCAGATTGGCTTGCTGGCAGGTCCACGGTAGGTACAGGAAAAAGCAAAAGATTGGGCTGACATTCTTAATGCTGTCAAGGAATCGGGTCGAGAAGATGATTCAGGAAATAACGTTGAATTGGCAGCACTTAAAAGACTACAAGGACTTCAGCTCAAAAGAGGTATCATCAAACACTAGACAGGTAGCCAAATAAGAATAGTAAACCAACACAGAACTGGTGTTATCAGATCTGATAGATACATGTCACATCATACATACATACATACATGTCACATCAGGGATTTAGTTAGATAGAAGTTAGCTGGTATTTTAAAGAATATGCATTATGAAGACATGATAGAAGTAGAAAAACAAATTTGGAAAAAGGCAAAAGACACTGCACCAGGGCCTGATGGGGTCAGGAATGGCCACATGAAGGCTTTGAGCGATGTAGACCTGGCAGAGATGACCGACTGCTTTAACTAGAGAATTAAGACAGCATCAGTACCGCAGAACTGGGTGCACAGCTATCTAATCCCACTGCCAAAATCTTTTAAGGATCATACAAAGCTCAGTGGCTTTAGAAACATCACCTTACAAAACACATTTGGGAAGGTTTAGGAGAAGATAGTTGCTGTTGAGCTGCAAGAATTTTTGGGAAGTGGGAAGCTTTTCCCAAGAGGTCTGGTAAGCTACAGGCCAGGAAAGGACACTTGGGCAAATGCGGCCACTTTTGCTTTCGACGTCTATGAAGGGTTCCAGAACAGACAGAAAACTATGGCGGTAGAACTGGATCTCGGGGATGCTTATAGCAGAGTAAGATACAACATCTTAATGACTGCACTGAGGGAGAAGGAGGTCAATCCATGGCTGGTGAATTGGATTGCAGCTGTCCTGTATTCACGCCGGGTTGCTCTCCAACTGGGCTCATGGACCTCAGAACCATGCAGTTTGGCCCCAGGACAGCCACAGGGATCCGCAATCTTGCCTGTGCTCTTTAACCTGTATACGAGCAAGATTGCAAGCCTAGAAGCACCAGGAGTTGGAAGGATACTGACTTTTGCGGATTATATACTTTCATATAGGCAGTGGGAAGAGAGAGAACAAACAGCCCGGGAGCTGCAAGCGAGAGTAGACAAAGTGACTGAGGGTGTACAGAAATAAGGGCTATTGTCCACATGGAAAAGGCATCTGTTTTGTGGTGTTTTCTAGACAACAGGATCGTTGGAGCTAATGACACAAGTCTCACAATAGATGGTAGAAAGGTCAGTAGAGAGAGCAAATTGAAGTATCTGGGAATTAGATTTGTCAGCAGCCTGTCCTTTAAGTTGTGACCAGATGCCAAAAAGGACTTAGGGCACTTAAGACTACGGCTGCAATTGACATAGAGCAGAGAGTGCTTCTCACACTATATCAGCACCTGATCCTGCCAGTGGTGGATTATGGCTTGGGACTGCTTACCGTCTCAAAGAGTCAGATGGACAAACTAGAGCGCATACAGAACGCAGATATGTGGGTCATTCTGGGTTGCACCAGAGACACCCTTAGTGGGGTGTATGCGATACATCCTTAGTTTGCCGACTTTTGCAGGTAGGCACAAGGTGCTGCAGGTGAAATCATATCTCAAGGCAGCTGTAGACACAGACCACATTTTGCACGAGCTGTGGGCTCAAGTTAAGGGTCAGAGGCTGATAAGAGGTGAATCATAGATAGCTCAGGCAGAAGACACAATCAGACAGGTTTGAATCCTTGAGAACAGACGAGGAGAGGAGTGGGTCAGAGTGCCACCTGAACAGTCAGACTCGTGTAGGGTCATAATCATGTTGAGCCAGGAATGCAGAGACTGGCCAGCAGGTGCCACGGAGGTGGAAATTCAGCAGTTAATTCAAGATAATGCTCCCTCAGAGGATTTGATTATTTACACAGACGGTTCAGTGTCAGGAGACAAAAGAAGTGCTTGGGGTTTCTTAGCAAAAGTTAATGGTCGACATTTGATGCAGGAGAGCTGCGACGAGCTGGTCTGGACAGCTGTTTCTTCCCTTTTAAGTATTGCATTTTATAAGTAATATTATTAAATTTTCAAGCTTTCTCTTATTGCTTCATTATAGCAATATTATTAAATTAAGAAGTTTAAAGACAAATTAGTAGTGGAAGGATTAACTTAAGAGTTACTTCCCCCTTTTTAAGACCCTACTTCCTTTTCAAATCAGCACTGACCAGTACAGACTAAAGTTGGTAGTCAGTCTGCAGTCTGATTGTCTGTTTGAATGCAGGAGAGCCTAGCATTTGATACTACAACATCCAGCTTAAGAGTGCAGGTGGAGGTGGTCACTGCAGCTTTTTGCTAGTTAGAGAAAATGACACACACATCATGATTGTAATTGACTCGGAAAGCATGCTATGGAAGGTCAGGATAGGCGTGCTTCGTGCAGAGTGGCATGCTTCACTGCGGAGGACACGGGTGAGGAGTATTGTATGGATTTTCTCACAGGGACATGCCGGTGTGTGGGGAAATGGACAGACTTGCTGGCTCTGCACAACTTGGTGGAATACTGATGCATGATAAGGCAGACATGGTTAGTGCCTTGTGGGAGAGCGTGTACAGTTTGGAGGAGCAGATAGATCACCACAGTCTGGTGCAGCAGGGAGTGACGAGAGGTTCAGGCAGATGCTCGAGGCTCAGATGAAAGGCAAGACGGACGTTTAATCAGAATGTTACTGGCACCATTAGCATCGGAGCTCCTAACTGGCTGCTGAAAATGGGGGCAGAGTGCTTATAGGAATGCCCCGAGTGCTGTGATGTCGGCTCTTGAATCAACTCCACTCCACTCAGATACATGTACTGCTACTTCTGAAAGATGCAGCTGGGCTAGTTGACACTGGCTAGTATTCTTGCCTGTCAGCCCAGTGGTCATGTGTTTTAATTCCCACCAAATCAGAATGTTTCAATGAACTTGAACTCTCAGGTCAACTCAACCTAGAAGTGGCTGGCTGGAATGTTTTTGATCATATCACCCGTCTAGTGCTTACTGGCCCTTATCCTAGGATAGTAAGAGATGTAATTTGTGTTGCCAGTATGTGACATTATCAGCATCTGTTGACAGTCTTTTGATTTAGTCAGAAACATTCACGTACTTGCACATGTCTCTTGGGTGTTATCATATTAAATGCTTGTTCATTTGGACCATCAGTGCAACATATCTTTTTACTCAAGCATCATTGCCAGTTATTGGTTTCATCTGTGACTACTGTTTCTGTTTAACCTTCCATATCTCTACAGCCAAGTCACAACCTCCTGGACCATCAGATATGGCAACCTCCAGCCTGTGCTCCAGCAATCCCCCTCCAAGTATGACCAAGCCATCTGCAGTCGGCAGCAAATCAGCAACTGCACCAAAGGTTTGCTCTCAGAAACTAGCCAGCAGTCTGATCTCCCCATGGAAGCCACCTGGTGAGTGTCACATTCTCGGTCCTCTCTTCACTTGATGCCTCAATGTCAATTAGAACTAGGTGTGCTTCATTAACCAACAATATAAACAGCTTCACTGGATGGAGAACACACACTTGCAAGCTTTGTCTCTCCTAGTAGCTCTCTGTGTGGGTTCCGGGGCCACATTGTTGGGTGCGGGACCACATTGTTGGGTGCGGGGCCACATTGTTGGGTGCAGGGCCACATTGTTGGGTGCAGGGCCACATTGTTGGGGAAAACAAGAATAATTTACTGTCACCCTAACAAAACGCATGTCGTAAAAGTGGACTTATCAGGGGTTCCCTTTGAAGCCGGAGTGCCTGTGTCATCCTTGTCTGTGGCACATTAATGAATGTACCTGTTTCATCCCTGTCTGTGGCACATTGATGAATGTGACTGTGTCATCCCTGTCTGTGGTCTGTGGCACATTGAAGAATGTGCCTGTGTCATCCCTGTCTGTGGCACATTGATGAATGTGCCTGTGTCATTCCTGTCTGTGGTCTGTGGCACATTGATGAATGTGACTGTGTCATCCCTGTCTGTGGTCTGTGGCACATTGAAGAATGTGCCTGTGTCATCCCTGTCTGTGGCACATTGATGAATGTGCCTGTGTCATCCCTGTCTGTGGCACATTGATGAATGTGACTGTGTCATCCCTGTCTGTGGTCATCCCTTTAACTGCCAAGAGTGACTACAGACGTCCTTGTCAGGTTAATTCATTTCAACCACCATTTCCACGTTTAGCAGCTTACCTATTTCACGCATGTTATGCATTGTGTCCATACTCAGCCCCACTCTTCTTCCTCTTGGTGCCACTGAGATAAGTGAATCACCTAGATCACTCTCCCCATCATCTCCCCACCTACAGACTTCAAGAGATCTGTCTGTATAACCTACATGATTATCTGTTTGGACCTTCTGAAACATTGAGAATCACAGATTACCTGTTTAGACAACATCCATGTAGACTTGTCTGTAAGTAATGGTAAAAACCAAAACAGTGCCAACAACCTGTAGTTAGGGAAGTCCTGAAAAAATTCCTTACAATTGTCTTTTTACGCAGGTCGCTAAAAAATGAATATATCTATCGACTAAAACAAATTAGAGAATATAAAGAGTTATCAATAGAACATGTAGCAGAGAATTAACTGGGTCACACTTCAGGGAGTCTACACAATAAATGTTTACAGAAAACAAAAAGTGTGTGGACCCCATGACCCAGTCACAGGTTAACACTCCAGAGAGACAATGGCCAAGTTTTAGACATTAATTTATGTTCATAAAGGTATTTGATCCCCAACATGACCCTCCCTCCACCCCTTCTACTCTTTTTTTCTTTCTGAATGCTATTTTAGTTAAAGTAGAAATTCCTAGTCCTTCTAATACACATAAATAAACAGAGGGAACCCCCTTTAGGCTGTAGAAACATATTATATAATAAAAGACAATGTAGTGACCGGCACTCATAGAAAGAAGTAAAAAGATAGAAGGACATTAGACAACATAAAAATGGATAGCTATAGTTACCGTACTGGGAATCAAACCTGTCACCTCCAGATGGCATGTGCGCCTCGCTATGGAAACAAGTGTACCAAGATATGCTATGAAACATTTTTTTCTTAGGTTTTGATGGCAATATAACATGACACGAACGAACAAACTTTATTTTCTAAGGGTCACAAATTGGGCACTCAGGCCCGTCTTACATTCGGCCCTTCCACTCAATCTTTCGCACAGCAGTTGTATTTTACTAATAAAGCATGTTATGATCATATGATATGCATATTATGAATATTATAAAAGAACACAAAAGCATGAGTTGTAAAGTGCAAGCAAAAACCCGTGCGTGCATACACACACCCATAAATATACATACACCCACATACACAAACTCACCCACTCACTTACACACACATACATGCATACATTACATACATACGTACGTACGTACGTACGTACGTACGTACGTACATACATACATACATACATACATACAGGCATACACACATACATACAGGCATACACACATACACACAAACATACATACATACATACATACATACATACATACATACATACATACATACATACATACATACATACATACATGCATGCATGCATGCATGCATGCATACGTACGTACATACATACATACATACATACATACATACATACATACATACATACATACATACATACACTGATGAACTAGCCACACAAAAGAGAGACAGTTGTAATGACAATATAAACATGACACTGATGAACTAGCCACACAAAAGAGAGACAGTTGTAATGACAATATAAACATACACTGATGAACTAGCCACACAAAAGAGAGACAGTTGTAATGACAATATAAACATGACACTGATGAACTAGCCACACAAAAGAGAGACAGTTGCAATGACAATATAAACATGACACTGATGAACTAGCCACACAAAAGAGAGACAGTTGTAATGACAATGTAAACATGACACTGATGAACTAGCCACACAAAAGAGAGACAGTTGTAATGACAATATAGACATGACACTGATGAACTAGCCACACAAAAGAGAGACAGTTGCAATGACAATATAAACATGACACTGATGAACTAGCCACACAAAAGAGAGACAGTTGCAATGACAATATAAACATGACACTGATGAACTAGCCACACAAAAGAGAGACAGTTGTAATGACAATGTAAACATGACACTGATGAACTAGCTACACAAAAGAGAGACAGTTGTGATCTCATCAGCACAGAATGATCTATTTAAAGTGTTCAAGAAATAAATTACAGAAGAAACCTTTAGGCTAACAAAGCGAAACACAAACAAAAAAGCAGTTTAAGATGGCATGAGCACAGTGTAGATTTTGTAGAGATAGGTTACAACAGACGTGTGGGCGGATTGGTGTACATTTCATTGTAAGATTTTCAGAAAGATGTAAAAGTTGATGATGAAAGTTGCTTGGATTGAAATAGATTTGAACAACAACTACCCCCGTGTGGGTTCCGGGGCCCCATTGTGGGGGAAAACAAGAATAGACCCACTGCCTCCCCAAAAGCATGTCGTAAGAGTCGACTAATTGGGGAGCTTCCTTTGAAGTCGGAGTGCATCTGCCAGAGAGGCAAGGAACAACAGTCTGTATTCAGGAGAATGAAATTTGTAAAACTGATGCACACGCAACACTCAGGTTCTGGAGCAAGACTGCAGTTCAGTAGTTGATGAGCAACCAGAACTTTCCGCCAGAGTGTACAGCTGGTGAACGCGAAGAAGAAGAAGAACAACAACTGGTCTAGTGCCTTCCTAATTGTGCTGTATAAATATGAAACACACATCACTTCAGTTGTTTGAGAGCAGCACCGCCCAACATTTGTAATGGTAACAGACTCACACAGTGGCGCGGTGATTTATGTCACAGGCGTGAGGGGAAGTTAAGTCCAACTTGATGTGTATAAGGAGATACTCCGTACGTCACTCGGACGCCAGTCCTTTACTATCCTGGTTGTACGGAACCTCACGCAAGACCCCTACAGCATGTCCTCGTCGTGCGCCACGGATAATGTCTCAAATGAGCATTAACAGAGCTGTCAGGGGATCTCGGAGTTCGGCGGCCCCCAGAGGTGATGTGTCCTTGTGGCTCTCATCAGCCCGCCCCCAAACGCTTGGGTGAAAAAATGTTACCAAAACTCATTAGGAACATGAGTAGGTCTGCCAAACGTACAGCCAAAATTACAACCCTTGGTTAAAAGACTGCGGAGTAAAGAGAACATTGTTCACTGCACATCCTCTGTTAACCCTCAGTGTCATCGTCACCGCGCTGAGGTACACCACAACAGTAACCATCCATAGGCTGGCCATCCTTGTACATCCTCGGTTAACCCTCAGTGTCGTCGTCACCGCGCTGAGGTACACCACAACAGCAACCATCCATAGGCTGACCATTCATGTACATCCTCGGTTAACCCTCAGTGTCGTCGTCACCGCGCTGAGGTACACCACAACAGCAACCAACCATCGGGTGGCTAAGCCTAATTGTCCGACAAAACTAGATCATACCCCACTCGCCCGAGTGTTGGGACAAAACTGATAACGATATGCCTGATGCAGGATGTAAAATTCTGTCGGGCTAACGGCTCGGCAAAGAAATCTAACGTGCGAGGAAAAAAGAATGTACCTATCTGTGTGGTCACAAAAGTCCAAAACCCACGGGCTGCTCCCCGCTGACTTCCAGAGGGCGCAGCCCCTGTCGAGCGGGAGGCCTGATACGGTTGTGAGGTTAAGAAGGCATGTGCAGGACGTGACGATTTCTTGAGTGAGCCCAGAACCAGAGCGCCATGTGCCGGCTCTGCATGCATGGAAGCCTCCTTGGATGGCGGGGAATGCCCATGATCTGCCCCTGCCTTCCCTTGAGGGCTAACTGTTCCACAGGGGGCTGCCCCAAAGGGGTACTCCAAGGGCAATACCTGCGGCGAAGGGGACAAAGTGGACACCACACAAATCAGGCAACGTCACGACCCACACAAAACAATGGCCACAGTCAACCTAGAAATAGGCCTGACGTCTTCCTTCGAAGTCGGAGTACAGCTGCCCATGAGGCAGGGAAATGAAAAACGGTTGTACACGCAAAAATCAGGTCCAGGTGAAAGCCAAAAGTCCAAGCGGACGATTAACTGGGACCTTCCACTCGAATTCACAGCCGATAAAATAAAAAATAAAAAAAAGACTCACACAGCAGTCATTCATTTATTCATTGACATTTATAGTATTTGTTATATGTGAAAGCATTTTACTGTGCAGGTAAATAATTCTGTACAAGTGTTTTGAATTCCTGCTGAAATTCTGTACATTTATTTGTGCAGCTCGGGGAAGCTCTGAAGAGGTATCAGCCGCCACAGTCAGGTCACCATCTTCAGGTCTTCGTCTTGGCTTGTCTCGGAATCAGAGAGTCAAGCCTTTGCATCCATCGGTTCAAGTGTCATAATACAGATCCTTAATGTTGGTCAGTTCAAAATGCTCATGAGGTGTTGTTTACATTAACCCTCTGGAGACGACGCGGTCGAAATATCGGCCCACCACAAATTAGACATAAGGACAACTGGGTCGATCGGTTGGCCCTATGTTACACAAGCCTTGAGATTGGCTGGCAGGTTTTTTGTACCACCCAATCAAATTGCTTCTCGCGTTTCTTGCACATGGGGGCTGTTCATTGACGGCTTTGGAGAACATTTGATGTTTTTGGTAATTTTACATCCATTTCTTTCTGGGGTTACCTGTGCCCAACAATGGCAAAAAGGACTGTTCCGTCATAGCAACCGAAACATAGCTGGGGGCAGGAAAATGAGTAGAACCATGTGCCAGAAGTGTCTGAATGGCCTCCAAGGGTCTTACTTCCCAAACACAGGTGTTAGGACTTATTCAAGCTTCATCCATCCAAAAATTCACCCAAATTTGTTGTGTTAGTCACGATTGTTCCCAAGTTTTAAAACAAAAAGCTTACACCATACCTCGAGACCACGCAAGCCCCTTTTGTGTGAATAAACTCTGAAAATCCCCTACTAAGGCTTCATCATTTTGGCACTGAAACTCCAAAAAGGCTCCGTCTCCAGAGGGTTAAGATAAATGTTTCCACAAGTTTCCTTGTGTAAAATAAAAAGCTCTCCAAACTGTTTGGCTAGAATTGCCTCCAGTTTATGATCCTTGCATACCATTTATAATGTCTTCTTTTATTGAGTCAGCTAATGTCTGCTACTTTACGTACTAACACAGATCTGTCCAAATATGGACATACACCAGCTTTTCCTTCCAAAGAATGGATTATCTACTGATGTGGGTAATTATTTCCTTTGTAAGTTCATTTCTTTCAATAGACTTCATTATGTTCTTATGTGCCCTTGGTGTCCTTATGTTTCTAATATCAGTTATTACTGTCACAACTCTGCCATCTCTGTGTGATTGCTGTGGCAAGCATAGATGCTATCCCTGTCTTTTACTCTCAACTGTCTGTGTATGGGGAGCCCATCTGTTTTACTGTCAACTGTCTGTGTATGGGGAGCCCACCTGTTTTACTGTCAACTGCCTGTGTGTGGGGAACCCACCTGTTTTACTGTCAACTGTCTGTGTATGGGGAGCCCACCTGTTTTACTGTCAACTGCCTGTGTATGGGGAGCCCACCTGTTTTACTGTCAACTGCCTGTGTGTGGGGAACCCACCTGTTTTACTGTCAACTGCCTGTGTATGGGGAGCCCACCTGTTTTACTGTCAACTGTCTGTGTATGGGGAGCCCATCTGTTTTACTGTCAACTGTCTGTGTATGGGGAGCCCACCTGTCTTACTGTCAACTGCCTGTGTGTGGGGAACCCACCTGTTTTACTGTCAACTGCCAGTTTATGGGGAGCCCACCTGTTTTACTGTCAACTGCCTGTGTATGGGAAGCCCACCTGTTTTACTGTCAACTGCCAGTGTATGGGGAGCCCACCTGTTTTACTTTGAACTGCCTGTGTATGGGGAGCCCACCTGTTTTACTGTCAACTGCCTGTGTGTGGGGAACCCACCTGTTTTACTGTCAACTGCCTGTGTGTGGGGAACCCACCTGTTTTACTGTCAACTGCCTGTGTGTGGGGAACCCACCTGTTTTACTTTGAACTGCCTGTGTATGAGGAGCCCACCTGTTTTACTTTGAACTGCCTGTGTGTGGGGAACCCACCTGTTTTACTTTGAACTGCCTGTGTGTGGGGAACCCACCTGTTTTACTTTGAACTGCCTGTGTGTGGGGAACCCACCTGTTTTACTTTGAACTGCCTGTGTATGGGGAGCCCACCTGTTTTCCTGAAACAGTTCGAATCATGTCCTGACAACCTCGGTTTTACCTGCATTAAATGTCTGTGTTCATCTTCACCATGGCCCATGAACATTGCCAGGAGTGTGATCCTTGTCCTCTGTGGATGAGCTTTCACTAATACTTTATCTACACATGATCTCATGCTTGTGTTCATCTTCACCATGGCCCATGAACATTGCCAGGAGTGTGATCCTTTCTTCTCTGTGGGTTAGCTTTCACTAATACTTTATCTACACATGATCTCATGCTTGTGTTTAGTTCTGTTTCATTGATGCCTTCATTTCCTTGATTATTTCACTACACCTACCATATTTACAAAACCTCTGTAATTCAGATTTCACCTGCATTGCCATTTTTTTTATTCTGTTGATTCTGTCAGAAGAAAGCAAGTTCAGACATAAACACAAAGTGTGAAATTATGTACACGTCATAACCTTTGTAATATTTCTGATGTGAAAGTGTACATTTACACTTATCTGGAGCTTTTAAAAACATTAAAATGAGTACATGTTTTTAATTGGTTGTTCATTCGTTAATTACACCACATTTATTACTATTTGTCTGAAATGTGTAAAACTGCAAGTGTTTGTGAATACATTTTATTACTACTTTTATTTGTAAATAATTCTGTTGCTAAGATAATGCATTAAAGCATGTTGGTCCAAACATATTGTGAATGAAAACCGTTTTTGGCAGACCTTAAAATATGTGTTTGTGTGTGCTGTTTCCTGGATCGTTCCTATGTTTGGTAGAGTGTGTGCTGTTTCCTGGATCGTTCCTGTGTTTGGTGGAATGTGTGCTGTTTCCTGGATCGTTCCTGTGTTTGGTGGAGTGTGTGCTGTTTCCTGAATGGTTTCTGTGTTTGGTGGAGTGTGTGCTGTTTCCTGGATGGCCTCTGTGTTTGGTGGAGTGTCTGCTGTTTCCTGGATGGTCTCTGTGTTTGGTGGAGTGTGTGCTGTTTCCTGGATGGTTTCTGTGTTTGGTGGTGTGTGTGCAGGTTCCTGGATGGTTTCTGTGTTTGGTGGAGTGTGTGCAGGTTCCAGGATGGTTTCTGTGTTTGGTGGAGTGTGCTGTTTCCTGGATGGTTTCTGTGTTTGGTGGAGTGTGTGCAGGTTCCTGGATGGTTTCTGTGTTTGGTGGAGTGTGTGCAGGTTCCTGGATTGTCTCTGTGTTTGGTGGAGTGTGTGCTGTTTCCTGGATTTTTCTGTGTTTGGTGGAGTGTGTGCTGTTTCCTGAATGGTTTCTGTGTTTGGTGGAGTGTGTGCTGTTTCCTGGATGGTTTCTGTGTTTGGTGGAGTGTGTGCTGTTTCCTGGATGGTTTCTGTGTTTGGTGGAGTGTCTGCTGTTTCCTGGATGGTTTCTGTGTTACACAAACAAGGCCTGGCTGACAGGTACCAGCTGTGGTCTGTAACCAGAGATTTCAGAAACTCATACAAGATTTGACTGACATGGGTAAATGACATGCAGAAAGTGTGCTGCTGTAGTGTGTGCCACCTAGGATCCAGTCTTCTAATTTGATCCGCGTGAAACTTATGTCAGGCTGTTGACTTGTGAGCTTCCACTTGATCATCTATGGCAATAGCTGTATTCTCCACTTGATTATCTGTGGCAATAGCTGTAATCTCCACTTGATCATCTATGACAATAGCTGTAGTCTCCACTTGATCATCTATGGCAATAGCTGTAGTCTCCACTTGATCATCTATGACAATAGCTGTAGTCTCCACTTGATCATCTATGGCAATAGCTGTAGTCTCCACTTGATCATCTATGGCAATAGCTGTAATCTCCACTTGATCATCTATGGCAATAGCTGTAATCTCCACTTGATCATCTATGGAAATAGCTGTAATCTCCACTTGATCATCTGTGGCAATAGATGTAATCTCCACTTGATCATCTATGGCAATAGGTGTAGTCTCCACTTGATCATCTATGGCAATAGCTGTAATCTCCACTTGATCATCTATGACAATAGCTGTAATCTCCACTTGATCATCTATGGCAATAGCTGTAATCTCCACTTGATCATCTATTGCAATAGCTGTAATCTCCACTTGATCATCTGTGGCAATCGCTGTAGTCTCCACTTGATCATCTATTGCAATAGCTGTAGTCTCCACTTCACAACACGATGAGTGTCTATACTGTTTGTGTCTATGCTACGGGCAGCAACCTGCCCCCCCCCCCCCCCCCCCCCCCCCCGGGAAAGGGGCAGTGATAGGCATTCTGTGTGCTTTTTGTTGGCGCATTATTTGTAGTAAAAACAATTGGAGTATAGATAGCCTGCCCCTTCTCTTTGTCTGGTTGGGGGGAGGCTTTCCTGAAAAGGTTCATTTCACAGACCACAATGATGGAGATAACAGATAGAGAAGATCTGGCAGCTATCTTAAAGAACAAACATTATGAAGATATCATACAGGTGGAAGATGTAAAACGTGTTCAGAAAAGGGCGACCGACACTGCGCCCGGGTCCAACTGGATTAGATTTTCTCACATGAGTGATGCAAACCTGTTGGAGATGACTGTTTGCTTCAACCAAAGCATAAGGACAGCTTTAGTCCCAGAAGAGTGGATGTACAGCTACCTGATTCCACTTCCTAAACCTGGCAAGAATCATAAAACACTCGGCGACTTTAGGATCATAACCCTACAAAACACCTTTGATAAAGTATTGCAGAAAATAGTTTTAGGTAAGCTACAAAGATTTTTGGAACAGAGAAAGCTCCTTCAACGAGGTTTGGGAAGTTACCGGCCAGCGAAGGTCACATGGTCAAATGCAGCCACTTTTGCCTTTGATACCTTTGAAGGTTTCCAGATCAGACAGGAAACGGTGGTAGCGGCACTTGATTTAGAAGACGCTTACAACAGAGTCAGATACAGTATCTTGATGAAAGCGCTTATGGAGAAGAGAATCTGTCCTTGGTTGGTGAATTGGATAGCAGCCGTTTTGTATACTCGCCGGGTAGTTCTCCGCCTGGGTTCATGGACCTCTGAACCATGTATTATAGCTCCAGAACTACCAAAAGGTTCTGCAGTTTTACCTGTGCTGTTCAATGTTTTTACGAGCAAGATTGCATTCTGGGAAACACATGGAGACACCTGCAACGCCATGCGTTATGTCCTGGGTTTGCCGACGATGACTAGCAGATACAAAGTGGCACAGGTCAAGGCGTACATGAGGGTATCGGCAGACGTTAACCGCCCACTGCACAAAGCTATACACGACACAAAAGGAACGCATCTCAAAAGAGGCCGCTCTTGGATGGCAAAGGCTGAGGATGTAATCCATCAGGTATGTGACCTAGACGGGATCAGTCACGGAAAAGAATGGATGAATACACCGGTAGACATGCATGGCATCTCTAAGGTTGTCATCACACTCGGAAGGTACTGCAGGGATCAAATTCCTGCGGCTGTAGATACAGAAGTAAGGGAACTGATAGATCAGCATTTAGACCCAGAAGATATCTACACAGATGGATCCGTGAAGCGCGGATCAAGGTCAGCATGGGCATACACAGCGCAAAGAAGGGGAAAAACAATATATGAGGACAGGGGCGCTTACCAGACAGCCACGTCAAGCATGTCAATGGAAATAGCCGTTGCTTCTAGAGCCTTAGCGTGGGTATCTGAGCAAACCGCCACACAGGCAGTAATTGTCTCAGACTCAATGAATATGCTTCAGAAGATAGTAACAGGCGGTATGCGCTCTGAATAGGTAGAAAGCATTCGAAAATCAAACTTAATCTCAACCTGGATCTACACACCTGGTCATGCGGGCGTAAAGGGAAATGAGCGAGCGGACCAACTGGCAAGCACTGCACTAAGGATTGCGGGAAAAAGCATGGACAGAGCAGATATCGTCAACTCTGTACGGACAGGGCTAGTGGACAACGAGGAATCCCTGACACTGGTACGACTGCGTGACATGGGAGTAAAGCATGGTGAAGCACGTCTTTGCCGTCTTCGAGGCCGAGATAGGAGACAATATAACCAGCTTCTCATGGGAACAATTAGTACAAGTACTGCTGCATCGGAGGACTGAGCACGCATGGGAATGCCCAATGTGCAGTGACGTCGATTGTGATAATATAACATAACATAAAGTCGGCAGTACGAAACCCAAGTTCAAGGTGTCCCCTTCGTGCCACAGAACTGCATAGCTGTTGGGTGAACAGTCGTTAACGAAGGCAGTCAGGTCGTTGTAGGGGCGACGCCTGCTGGTGGATATAATGTCTTAAGCCCCTTCCCCAGCTAATAGTGAGGGTACTGCTGGGGTGACCGTTTATTAACTCTCACATAATGCTTCAGGTCAAAATGGACGCTAGGCACGGCCACTTTTTTTTTTAGCCGTGGCAAAATTTGTTGCTTCAGCCAGACGGTGGCCGTTGTGGGTGTGTATATATACGTGTTTGAGTGAGTGGGTGGGTGTATGTGCGTGTTTGAGTGAGTGGGTGTGTATATATGCGTGTTTGAGTGAGTGGGTGGGTGTATGTGCGTGCGTGCGCTAGTGTGTGCATGCATCTTACCACCGAAGCTTTTGTGGTTTTTTTGTCCCCTTAGATATTCATAATATGCATATTATCATATGAATATAATATGCTAATTGATAAAATACAGCTAAGGTTCGTTCGTTCGTAGCAGACTATTTTATACATCCATACGTCATTATTTCCAACTCTAACGTCCCTCCTTGTTGGATTCATATCTATTACCAGGTTCACACATTCTTACACATGACATTTTCTCTAACCTCGTGTCTGCTGTCAGAATTCCTTCATAAATGGTCTTCACAATTTGTGAGTGTTTCCGTAGCTACCGCTTTTGTAGTTAAACAAAAATCGGCTGTTGCATTCCCTCGCACTCCTCCATATCATGGACCAAATGCTGGCAAATGTAAGTCAATGTCATGTTTATATGCTGATGTTTGTTATCCAACTCATGCCACATTCGTCCAGTTTGAAGGTTCCTCAGCACCGACTGAGAATCAGACGATATCATTTCTCTGGTAACTATTGTCTACTCTCCACTTCAGAGCTGCGGTGATTACAAAACTTGATGTCTACCCATCACTGGCTCATGTCTTTCATCCCAACAAAACTTGATGTCTACCCATCACTGGCTCATGTCCTTCATCCCAACAAAACTTGATGTCTACCCATCACTGGCTCATGTCCTTTATCCCAACAAAACTTGATGTCTACCCATCACTGGCTCATGTCCTTCATCCCAACAAAACTTGATGTCTACCCATCACTGGCTCATGTCCTTCATCCCAGTATCATGAGTTGAGAGCCAACAACACTCAAAACATGTCCCTTAAGCTCCCAATCCTCGTCTTCAGCAGCCATCGAAGAGGTCTAATTTCGATGATGCCGAAGTGATTTGATTATTTGTCCATCTTGTCTGTCCCCTGAGTGTAGAGGGGGTGCCAGATTCCCTGGTCAGTCCCTGCTACGATTCTCTCCCCGCAGTAGTCATGTATTTATATTTCCTTATTAGTTAGGCAGTCGACAAATTATCTTCAGTGCGCATCGGACAGATTCCTTGCCTACATGTATAGTGTTCATGTGTGTCAATAGCTCTTTTGCAGTTCTTGTTTTTTATGACCGACTCTGCGTCGCCTGTTGAATCATTGACTGGTCCTGTCTCCTTGACAGCACTGAGAACATGGGCTCGGTCCATTGCTTGTCGTGTACCTACCGTGGTCCTGCCAGGCAGCCAATCCGCTCGTCCATTCCCTCCTACCCCAGAGTGCTCTGGTAGAAATTATTCCCGCAGACGCGATTTTCTCAATGACTCAACCATTGTCTTCGAACCATCCTGTCTCGATATTTTATAACATGCTCACTGAATCACTTAGAAAGCATCCGTGGGGAAAATGATGTGCCTCTAGCCACGATACTGTTTTTGTTACCGTCATCACCTCCAAAGTCAAGACTAATTGTAGTCGAGGAAAAGCAGCTCTATATTCTGTTACTGTTCTCCCTCGAACTAGAACCATGAAAGCTCGTGAGCTCTGAACGTGTCGAACGACGAATCCGTCTGTTTAAATAACTGCACCTCCATCAGCAAGATTCTCAAGAAAACAGGCCTCAACCACCAACGGGGTCTGTTTTCTGTATTCTCTGTCCAGTTTTATGCGGACCACTCTGCTGGCATTCGTGTCCATTCCTCGCCAGGTTCTATGTCCTCATCTGAACAAATCTGATGAATAATGTCCTCAGCCTGTCGTCAGCTGGACCTGTCTAAAACTGTCCTCTCTAGAACTCGCTACCTGTCTTTCTGCGAGTCTGTCATGATTCAGTAGATGATGTGTGTGACACGCAGATTACAATTCTTACTTTCTTACCAGCCTCGGTGAGCTGGTCCGGGTGTCTAGTGGAAAAGAGTTTCTCATCCCTTGAAAGTCCATCGTGTCCGAATTGTCTGCCAGTGTTCCTCTGCCAACTGCTAACAAAAGTCTAACATGTGTCCGGTATACCAATCGTAAGCTTGTCGCTCGGTCGTCCAGGTATGCAGACTGCTCTAATTATGCTACCGCGACGACTTCATATCTCACAGTACCTTCTGCAAATCACCAAGTCGTCTTGTCCCTACCCGAACACCATCCGGTAATTTCGTGCAGCAGGGAAACCAACCCTGAGCTTCATGAACTCAGGTGGGCCCACTCTCTGAAAACGTCTAGGAGCTCGTGGGCCGAAACATTTGTCGACGAGAGATTACTTCTACTGATGATTTGTAGATTCCTGCTGTACATGCTCCCCTGTGGAGTTTATTCCTACTTACTTCCATGCTTGGAAGATTAAGTAGGTAACGCATCGCCTTGCATGCCGTATTGGTTGTGCATCCAAGTATGATGTGATGGCTCATTCTGTATCTGATCTGGTCTCTCTATCTACGCAAGTCTCTCTCTCTGCCTGTGGCTAAGAGTCAGTATCGCCAGAGCATACACAGTTACAGAAAGTTCCACAACCTGGTAAAAGAAATAAGTGACGCTACTCAGTTTGTCGAGGCTATTAGCGTCGCCAACCTTCATTATCACGTAGTTTTCATGCGTATGAAAAGCAAGACTATGATCAAAACACACTCCTAGATATTGTGAAAGTTAACTCCATTGGCCCTGGTGCATTTGTAATATGGTTATTCGGCGAAAACCTTGTCAGCCACTATTGACTTCGACACACTGACGACCGCTCCTGCTTCAGCGGACCACTTGCTTGGAAGGAAATTCAGCATCGGTATCAAGTAACGAACCACATAAAACTTGATAAGTTATGATGTACAATATGAAATGTTGCTTATAGCTAGCTGGCTTTGGTAACGTTGACAATAGCTGGATACACGAAGAGACAGGTTGGTAAGGATGTGCACACCGCAAATGATTGACAACAGTACTGGATGTTTCTTGTCGATACAGCCAGAAGAGCAGGAATTAGAACCTCGACTAAGCTGCCAACACACCCCTATTGGACTGCAGGAAACTACGTGACCTTAATTAAGAGACCCAGAATAAATGATTTATACAATTGAATGGAGAAATCTGCTGTTGGATTTGCAACCAAATAGTTGCTCATCGAGTTACCAGTATGAATCTTTTAGCTATACTCCCGGAAAGAAGGGAAAGTGGATTGGAGTGTGGGGGGGGGGGGGGGGTGTTTTAAAAAAAAAGGATACCTTCCACAAAACCCGAATAAGATAAAAGATGAATTAAAGAAAAAACTAGGGTGAGCTGTAATGCATATCAACTTTTAGCGTTAGTTGCATGTCCTCTGCAAGTCGCCACAAACTAACTCCAACAATTGCTAGTTGTTATATGCAATTTTTAAATTCAGTCATGACCCTTGCACGGACGATGTTCACACCACTGTGAAAATCGACGCAAAACTTTTTGTAAATATACTCATCATCATCATCCCCCTTCCCCTGCCCTTTTCCAAGAGGTTAGCTGCAGTGGATCTCCGACACTCTTGTCTCTTATCATGGCAGTACAATCTTTCAGGCTGTTGTTCGTCCATTTCTTGATGTGTCCTCCCACTTGTTGAGTTGAGTCAAGAATTGACACTACAGCACTCGGGGCATTCCCATGTGTACTCCCTCCTCATCCTTAGCAGCCAGCGCAGAGTTCTACTGATGGTACTGGTCACAATCTGGTTATATGTCAGTCTTGCCTTTCCTCTGAGTGTAGTGAGCCGGCTAGACCCTCTGGTTACACCCAGGTGCCTCATTCTCTCCAGGCCATAATAATCTCGTTTCTCTACTAATTCAGTTGCTTGTTCCCAAAGGGCCTTGACCACATCTGCCTTGTCATGTATAAATTCACCGCCCAGTAGTGCAGATCCATCCAATCTGTCTGCCTGTTCATTACCCACTACGCCGGTATTAATGGAGAAAAGATCCAAAGTAGGCTTACTACCCGTGACCTTTCCACTCTGCTGAAAGCATCCGTGTCCTCGCCTTTCTCAGCATGCTTTCAGAGTCTGTTACAATTCTTGTTCTTTAGCCACCGGAGAGCTGCAGATACCGCCTCCATTCTCATGATAGATGTCTTATGCTAGGCTGTCTTGCACTAAAGAATTTCCATTGGCTTTTGCTACGAACCCCGGACACTTATATTTCCTCTCACCACTGAACCATCTGTGTAGATAATCAGACCACCTGGGCGTGAATCAACTGTTGGACCTCCACCTCCTTAGCACCCGCTGGCCACTCTCTGCCCAATGTTATCATACCCCTACTAAGCTCAGACTTTTCCTCTGGTATTCTGACCCACTCCTCTCCTCGCCCAATGTTATCATAACCCTACACAGGTTAGACTTTACCGCTGGTACTCTGACCCACTCCTTTCCTCGCCCAATGTTCTCTAGCATGCATACTTGTCTTATTGTGTCTTCTGCCTGAGCCATCCACGACCCCCCCCCCTCCTTTTTTTCAGCCCTTACCTGCAGCTAAAGCTTCATACAGAGGGTGTTCTTTGTCTGCAGCTACTCTAAGGTATGACGTAAGCTGCAGCAACTTTAGCCTATCTGCAATAGTCGGCTACACAAGGATGTATCGCATGCACACAATTGGGGTGTCTCTTGTACAACCCAGGATCAGCCGCATAGCTTCATTCTGTATGTGCTCCAGTTTCTCTAGCTGACTCTTCGAGAATGCACGCAAGGCTGGGTGCACAGCTTTCTAATCCCACTACCAAAACCTTTTAAATATCATTCTAAGCTCAGTGGCTTTAGAATCATCACCTTACAAAACACATTTGGGAAGGTCTTGGAGAAGATAGTTGCTGTTGAGCTGCAAGATTTTTTGGAAAGGGGGAAGCTTCTCCCAAGAGGTCTGGGAAGCTCAGGCCAGGAAAGGACACTTGGGCAAATGCGGCCACTTTTGCTTTCGACGTCTATGAAGGGTTCCAGAACAGACAGGAAACTATGGCGGTAGGACCGGTTCTCGAGGATGCTTATAACAGAGTGAGATACGACATCTTAATGACTGCACTGAGGGAGAAGGAGGTCAGTCTATGGCTGGTAAATTGGGTTGCAGCTGTCCTGTATTCACGTCGGGTTGCTCTCCGACTGGACTCATGGACCTCAAAACCATGCACTTTGGCCCCAGGACTGCCACAGGTATCCGCCATCTCGCCTGTGCTCTTTAACGTGTATACGAGCAAGATTGCAAGCCTAGAAGCACCAGGAGTTGGAAGGATACTGACTTTTGCGGATGATATACTTGCATATAGGCAGGGGGAAGAGAGAGAAACAAAACCGCCCGGGAGCTACAAGCGACAATAGACAAAGTGACTAAATGGTGTATAGTAATGAGGGCTGTCGTCCACCCGGAAAAGGTTTTGTGGTGTTCTCTGGACAACAGAATCGTTAAAGCTTATGTCCTTATCTCACGATAGATGGTAGAAACGTCAACAGAGAGAGAGAGAGAGAGAGAGAGAGAGAGAGAGACAGAGAGAGAGAGAGAGACAGAGAGAGAGAGAGAGACAGAGAGAGCAAACTGAAGTATCTGGGAATTACATTTGACAGCAGCCTGTGGAGAGTGTTGTGACCAGATGCCAAAAAGGACTTAGTGCACTTAAGACTATGGCTGCAATTGACATAGAGCAGAGAATGCTTTTTATCAGCACCTGATCCTGTCAGTGGTTGATTATGTAAGCTTGCCACTTGGTCGTCCAGGTAAGCTGACTGCTCTAATTATGCTACCGCGACGACTTCATATCTCACAGAACCTTTTGCAAAGTCACCAATTTGTCTTGTCCCTGTCCGATAACATCCGGTAATACGTGCAGCAGGGAAAACCAACCATGAGCCTCATGAACTCAGGTGGGCCCACTCTCTGAAAATGTCTAGAAGCTCGTGGGCCGAAACATTTGTCGACGAGAGATTACTTCAACTGATTATTGGTAAACTCCTGCTGTACATGCTTCCCTGTGGAGTTTCTTCTTACTTATGGCCTGGGACTGCTTACCGTCTCAAAAAGTCAGATAGACAAACTAGAGCGAATACAGAACGCGGCTATGCGGGTCATTCTGAGTTGCACCAGAGACACCCCAGTGGTGTGTATGCGATACATCCTTGGTTTGCCGATGGTTGCAGGTAGGCACAAGGTGATGCAGGCACATATCTCAGGGTAGCTGCAGACACAGACCACCCTCTGCAGGAAGCTCTGGGTGTAGTTAAGGGTCAGCAGCTGATAAGAGGGAGGTCATGGATGGCTCAGGCAGAAGACACAATCAGACAGGTCTGCATCCTTGAGAACATTAGGCGAGGAGAGGAGAGGGTCAAAGTGCCACCTGAACAGTCAGACTTGTGTGGGGTCATAATCACACTGAGTCCCGAGTGCTGTGATGTCGGTTCTTGAATCAAATCAAATCAATCTTCGAGACAGTGAGTAACCCTAATTCATAATCAATCATTAAGATGATTAAATGCTGGTAAAGTGTGAACAGCATTACCTGCTCCATGTCCATCGCTGCCATAATATGTAGTGCATTAAAACCTTTTTTAGCCTTTGTTACAACCCCCTCTATGCGATTCTTGAAAGACAAACTTCTGTCAAAGGTGAGCAAACGAACTTGCGAACTTTATTTTCAAAGGATCAGGTATTGGACACGCAGGCCCGTCTTACATTTGGCCCTTTCAAACACCAGTCTTTCACACCGCAGCTGTATTTTATCAATGAGCATGTTATATTCATATGATAATATGCATATTATGAATATCAAAAAAGAGGGAAAAAAAGAAAAAAACACAAAAGCATGGGTGGTAAAATGCATACACACACACACACACCCACTCACTTAAACACACCCGCATACCTTCACACACACATAAACACCACCCCCCCCCCCATTCACCCACCTACATACCGACACAGACACGCATATTTCACACACATACAAACATACAGATATACACAAACAGACACACCCATAGAAACTAATGCAGACACACACACACACAGACATACGTGCACATACCCAATCAAACACGCAAATAAACACACACAAACACACATGCGACAGACACACATACAAACCGGAATAAAAACGTTAACAGTTAGCATCTACACATGAAGACAATTGCTGCGGAAAACGGAGCATCTATTGCTAAATATGAGTCGAAAGACAGCACAGATACAGTCTTTCAGGGAAGGTCTGTTATTGCTCCTGGAGTTAGCCAACACCTTACAACACCTGCAGGGAACTGACTTGCTGACAAACCTGGCCACAGCCAAGAGAGATAACTTGTCTAAGCAGGCACCGCCCCTCGCCAACATCCGGTTTTTCAACTTCCGAAAACTTCCTGCAGGACTCCACTTCCAAACATGGTTAAAATATCAGCTTCTATGACTAAGCAAGAATTGTAAATGAAAAAAGAACACAGTTTGCTACGAATGCAAAGTATTGATCATTCATGTAGCATGTGTGTATTTTGAGTCGCCGGGGTTTTAGTCACAATCTTTTACAAGTATGATTGTGTCCGGATTTACCCAAAGGCGAAGGTAGAATCATCCTTTTGGTTGTTTATGTTTTGTATGCTGTGGTTCTGTCTGATGTAATTTGTAAAGGCATAGTCATACTAGATACATACAGCAATTTTTGCTAGCTAAATTAGTATGAGTAGTATTGATTGTTGTAGACAGTTTATTACAAGGAATAAACTTCGACAAGTAACTAAGTACTAGTAAGTGAATGATATAAATTATATTATAATATATAATAATTTGTCTCTCCTCCGAACTTCTACCCCGTCATTATGGCGGCCAAACAAATACCCTAACAGGGCCTCAGTCTTATGAAAAATGCGGACTTGTCTGACTTCCTGCTGAGCTACCGTATCTCCTGCAACTTTCTCCAATTTATTTGCTTGAGTCCCAGGCATCTAGTTTAGATCCCCATCCACGGTGCGTGTAGCAGCATGGGGGATACGCTTGGCGGTGAGTTTAATCGGAAGAACACTATCGCTAATGTGCGTCGGAGCGCGTGTTCTCCCCGCCATCTCCATATTATCGTCGGTAATGTTGCGTGTCTCAAAATTGTCAGTGGTCGCTAGTATCATCTGCAGAAACGCTCGGAATTGTCAGCAGTCGCTAATATCATCTGCTACTATCGTCTGCAGTGCTGCCTCTCTTGAAATTGTCACCTAATCCTAGTTTTGCTGCTATGTGTTCGGCGCAGGAAGTCCACATTTTACACACGACTGAGGCCCTGTTAGGGTATTTGTTTGGCCAGGGTAGAAGTTCGGAGGAGAGCCAATAATTTATATCATGTTTTGTTGAAGAAATGAAGATCAAGGTAATGTTTGTGATGAAAGGAAGAAGTAAGTGAAGGACCCTTTCCAAGCCAATCACACATGCTAGATTCATATTTCTGTACACCTCCATGGTTAATGTGCTCAGCGTCACACCTGCCACCTTTACTTCCCAGGACTTTACCTGGCACCTTTACTTCCAAGAACTTTACCTGGCACCTTTACTTCCCAGGACTTTACCTGACACCTTTACTTCCCAGGACTTTACCTGCCACCTTTACTTCCCAGAACTTTACTTCCTAGAACTTTACCTGCCACCTTTACTTCCCAGAACTTTACCTGCCACCTTTACTTCCCAGAACTCTACCTGCCACCTTTACTTCCCAGGACTTTACCTGCCACCTTTAATTCCCAGAACTTTACCTGTCACCTTTACTTCCCAGAACTTTACCTGGCACCTTTACTTCCCAGGACTTTACCTGCCACCTTTACTTCCCAGAACTTTACCTGCCGCCTTTACTTCCCAGGACTTTACCTGCCACCTTTACTTCCCAGGACTTTACCTGCCACCTTTACTTCCCAGAACTTTACCTGGCACCTTTACTTCCCAGAACTTTACCTGCCACCTTTACTTCCCAGAACTTTACCTGCCACCTTTACTTCCCAGAACTTTACCTGGCACCTTTACTTCCCAGAACTTTACCTGCCACCTTTACTTCCCAGAACTTAACCTGCCACCTTTACTTCCCAGAACTTTACCTGCCACCTTTACTTCCCAGAACTTTACCTGGCACCTTTACTTCCCAGAACTTTACCTGCCACCTTTACTTCCCAGGACTTTACCTGCCACCTTTACTTCCCAGAACTTTACCTGCCACCTTTACTTCCCAAAACTTTACCTGCCACCTTTACTTCCCAGAACTTTACCTGCCACCTTTACTTCCCAGAACTTTACCTGTCACCTTTCCTTCCCATAACTTTACGTGCCACCTTTACTTCCCAGAACTTTACCTGCTACCTTTACTTCCCAGAACTTTACCTGCCACCTTTACTTCTCAGGACTTTACCTGCCACCTTTACTTCCCAGGACTCTACCTGCCACCTTTACTTCCCAGAACTTTACCTGCTACGTTTACTTCCCAGAACTTTACCTGCCACCATTACTTCCCAGAACTTTACCTGCCACCTTTACTTCTCAGGACTTAACCTGCCACCTTTACATCCCAGAACTTTACCTGCCACCTTTACTTCCAAGAACTTTACCTGCCACCTTTACTTCCCAGAACTTTACCTGGTACCTTTACTTCCCAGGACTTTACCTGCCACCTTTACTTCCCAGAACTTTACCTGGCACCTTTACTTCCCAGAACGTTACCTGCCACCTTTACTTTCCAGAACGTTACCTGGCACCTTTACTTCCCAGGACTTTACCTGCCACCTTTACTTCCCAGAACTTTACCTGGCACCTTTACTTCCCAGAACGTTACCTGCCACCTTTACTTCCCAGAACTTTACCTGCCACCTTTACTTCCCAGAACTTTACCTGCCACCTTTACTTCCCAGAACGTTACCTGGCACCTTTACTTCCCAGAACGTTACCTGGCACCTTTACTTCCCAGGACTTTACCTGGCACCTTTACTTCCCAGGACTTTACCTGCCACCTTTACTTCCCAGAACTTTACCTGGCACCTTAACTTCCCAGAACTTTACCTGCCACCTTTACTTCCCAGGACTTTACCTGGCACCTTAACTTCCCAGCACTTTACCTGCCACCTTTACTTCCCAGCACTTTACCTGCCACCTTGTTTTAGACTGGGTAGACCTGGGAGTCAAGGCTATATTAAAAAATAAATCTGGCTCAATGTGAATTTAAACCCATGACCTTTTTGTTGGCAAACAGAGCATCTAACCACTGCAGTTTTCTTCACATAATGAAAGGTCTGTTCGCCTTTTCTGATACTAAAAGGTCTCTTGCAGTGTTGTAGTCTGATGATCTCTTGGATGGTTATCAACATTCAGGATCTCCTCTTTTGTTGCACCTGAGAGTCTGGAGGACGGTTGTCAGGCTGCGAGGTCTGTGTCTCTCTTGTTTCTGTCAACGTGTAGGGATGCCCAGAGAAACTCAGTCACATATGTCCCCTTGTTGTGCCTGTAATTTCTTTTGGGATGTTCACTCAGTCACATATGTCCCCTTGTTGTGCCTGTAATTTCTTTTGGGATGTTCACTCAGTCACATATGTCCCCTTGTTGTGCCTGTAATTTCTTTTGGGATGTTCACTCAGTCACATATGTCCCCTTGTTGTGCCTGTAATTTCTTTTGGGATGTTCACTCAGTCACATATGTCCCCTTGTTGTGCCTGTAATTTCTTTTGGGATGTTCACTCAGTCACATATGTCCCCTTGTTGTGCCTGTAATTTCTTTTGGGATGTTCACTCAGTCACATATGTCCCTTTGTTGTGCCTGTAATTTCTTTTGGGATGTTCACTCAGTCACATATGTCCCCTTGTTGTGCCTGTACATTTGTTGGGATGTTCACTCAGTCACATATGTCCCTTTGTTGTGCCTGTACATTTGTTGGGGTGTTCACTCAGTCACATATGTCCCCTTGTTGTGCCTGTAATTTCTTTTGGGATGTTCACTCAGTCACATATGTCCCCTTGTTGTGCCTGTAATTTCTTTTTGGATGTTCACTCAGTCACATATGTCCCTTTGTTGTGCCTGTAATTTCTTTTGGGATGTTCACTCAGTCACATATGTCCCCTTGTTGTGCCTGTACATTTGTTGGGATGTTCACTCAGTCACATATGTCCCTTTGTTGTGCCTGTACATTTGTTGGGATGTTCACTCAGTCACATATGTTCCCTTGTTGTGCCTGTACATTTGTTGGGGTGTTCACTCAGTCACATATGTTCCCTTGTTGTGCCTGTACATTTGTTGGGGTGTTCACTCAGTCACATATGTCCCCTTGTTGTGCCTGTACATTTGTTGGGATGTTCACTCAGTCACATATGTCCCCTTGTTGTGCCTGTACATTTGTTGGGATGTTCACTCAGTCACATATGTTCCCTTGTTGTGCCTGTACATTTGTTGGGATGTTCACTCAGTCACATATGTTCCCTTGTTGTGCCTGTACATTTGTTGGGATGTTCACTCAGTCACATATGTTCCCTTGTTGTGCCTGTACATTTGTTGGGGTGTTCACTCAGTCACATATGTCCCCTTGTTGTGCCTGTACATTTCGGTTGCTATGACTGAGAACCGACTGTGATATCATACTGATGGAGGGCAGGTGCAACCACAAGTTATAGTTTTCAGGTTTGTGGTACAAGATTGACATATTTGTAGACTGGTATAAGCAACAGTGATAGGAGAAACCGCTTCAGAAAAGTGAGACAGAGGCAGACCTCCATGAACGTGGATACAGGCCATCAAGATACATTGACTATGAAAGCACTTAAGCTTGGAGAGTTGGCCAGAGAAAGAGAGACTTTTATGCATGCCATGATGAGAGCCATGTTGTATAAAGGACATGCTGATTGATGATGAGTTGGAACTGTGTTGAATTTGTCAGAATTGAGCATACAGATAACATAGCAAGATACTTATGAGCTTGTAATGATATAAATTAACACATGAGACAGACCTCTGCTTGATTCTATCATACAGCCACATGAAGCAGCCAGATGCAGTCATCCTGTCTGGGGAGCACAGCCATTGTCTCAACTGTTGTCAAACAAACTGTTGCAAGTTTGTAGACAATGTCACTGCGTGTGCTGTAGTCTCATGTCAGGCATGTGGCTGGAGAAGCCATGAATGTAAGTTGTCGGAGCACTTGCTGATGTGCCCAGAAGAGCGTGTGAGTTGTCTCAACAAGGAATATGGTTGCCCACACATGTTGAAGAGGTCAAAGATGGCTTCTCACTTGCCAATGTGTCCAGCAAGTGTTGTTTTCTGTGCTGAGGAATGGAGCAGGTATTACTCATTGTATGTTGTGTCAGGTTGTTTAGTACAAACACTAGTACACATTTTCTGAAAACCTGTTTCATACAAGCCAGATTAGTGACATGCTCATTAGCTGGGGAAGGTTATGCGATAGGTTCCCTTTGTCTTCCACACCCATGTGGGTTGTGTGACTTTTGCCTGTGACAGCCGATCCGGCTGTCAGAATGAGTTACCTGCCTAACTCAAGTCAAGGATCTTGAGGCTATTCCAGTGGATACTTGGTACACTAAACTGTATCTGGGGCCGAAGGCCTGACTGAAAGGTTACAGTTAGTCTTAGAAGTTCCCTGGTTATGAATCCTAAAACAAGGCTAGAGATTTTTACAAAAATCATCGACTCATAATATCACAGCCAGTGTAAAACAATAGCAGAAACAATTACGCATTTGCAAGCATTACATCATTACAAACCAGACATCAAACACGAAATTACTTGTCGACTTATTATAGGCAACATGAAGAAGAAGAAAAACTATTGGATTTGAGAAAATACAGCTGTGTTATACTTCTTGTTCTAGCCAGATAAAGCTTGAAGATCTTACTTGTAAATGTTGTCAGTCTTAGTGGTATCTCTGAGTTATTATGTTAACTTGGGGTTCAGGACAAATGTTTCTGTTTCTATTTATTGTGAAAAGTCCATTTAGCATTGAGAACATGCCTGGAATTGGATGTAGCTAAAGTCTGACAAATTGTTTGCAAAATAAATATAAGGGCAGTCAAAAAGTAATTATTGTTAGCTATTTAAATTCTGTATCGGTGTTCAGTTTGTAAATTTATGGGATTCCTCAGCCAGTCTTCTGCACTGTATAACATTAACAACCTGTTTCAGGTGGCACCACTGTATAACATTAACAACCTGTTTCAGGTGGCACCACTGTAATGTAATGGTTTAAAATTGACTTCCAAGTTAAAATAACTTATTGTCTTAGAATAACTCAATACTAAAGGCGAGTTGCCAGTTCGTATCCATGAACATCTGAAGAATGTTTATTGAGATTCAACAGTCTGGTAGTCTGGTAGTCTTAGTTTCAGCTTCATAGCAAACGGGAGATTCAACAGTGGGTGTTAGCACTGTCTGACGCTGGGTACATCGTTGTGAGAAAGCTGATGTAGGTCAGATCTCAAAGACAGGCAAAAAGCAGATGGCCAATCATCTACCACAGCAATGCCACACAGTTTCCATCAAGATGATGATGTTATTCTCACCGACCGTCAGGTAACATTGTGTGAACTGTATTCCATGTTGTACATGGCTGAAGGCAGTGTCCAGATCATTGTGAAAACCCTGGGTTATTCAGAGGTTTGTGCACAGTGCGTACCCAGAATGTCGACAGACAAACATCAAGAAACAAGGAAAACCACAACCTCCTGCACCGTTACCAAACTAAAGAAGAAGGGTTTTTATGGAATAATTGACAGGTGATGAGACTTTAGTTCATTTTTTTAAACCAGAATTGAAGAGACGTCAAGGAAATAGCATGACAAAACATCGCTGACAAGAAAGAAGTTCAAAAGTTCACCATCTGTAGGGAAACTTATGGCCTTCTGGTTTTGGGATGTAATTCTTTGGATGTTTTTGAACAGGAAAACACATTTAATGCCAACCTTTGCATTGGAACTTTGAAGAAGCTTAGTGGATGTCTTCGGTGACTATACGCATGATAGGATCAGAAAACTGTCCTACTGTGGCATGATAATGCCAAGCCACACATAGCTAAATGTATATGTGATACGATTGCAGAATTGTCTGGACATTATTACCACATCCCCTCTACAGTCCTTATCTGGCACCTTCAGATGATCATTTGGACCACTGAAAGAAGATCTTCATGGATATCACTTTGAGAATACTGAGAACCTTAAACAGGCCATACACCAGTGGTTTAGGACAAAGGACACACATTTCTGCTTTTTAGGGAGACATGCTGTTGTGAAGAGATGCACAAAAACTGTTACAAATAATGGAGACTACATTGAGAAATAAATTTGTGAAGTTCAGACTTGGGTCTTCATGTCAGTGGGAACTGATCTGTTGTCATGCCTAATGAATGCAATTAAAAATTACAAGGAATTACTTGTTGACTGTCCCTGCTAATATACTGACACTATTTAGACATCTGGCTTCATTCTTTGAACTCAGAATTTGGAAACCTGTAACTTATCAGACAGACTGTCATTTTATAGTTAACCTAATAATAGTAACAGCCTTTGTTTGTTTTCTTGTTTGGTAGATGGCCGATGCATGCACGTGAACAGGGCATGCGAATGCCTCTTCCACGGGAGAAAAATTATTTGGACTGTGGCCAGCTAGATGTTGGGCTTGCTATGCGAGATCAGAGGATGCTCATCGACTCACTTCACGCTCCTCATAAATTGCGACAGACGTTAAGGAACTCCTTGACCCAGATATACCCCGCAGCTCCTTTCCCTCACTGGAGAAGATCATTAGACTCAGATGCAGCAGTCTCAGAAGATGCTTCACAGACGGCCTCAGAAGATGATGCTGATGCTCCTTGGGATCTGTCCAAGACTCATCCAGGGCTCAAGGAAAGCATACGTAGTCGACTGTTTCGAGTGAGCAAAGAAACAGCTGACAGCCTTGCTGCTGCCTTAGAAATCACTTCACATGCTTTGTCATCAAGTCAGGTGTCAGAAATATCTGAGGCAGGTGACGGTAGCACACTACAGATGGTGGCAGAAACAAAAACTAACAAGTGTGACCCTTTGGCTAGGTCTATTTCTTCCATGGAGTCGAATGAATCTACAGACAGTTGTTTGTCTTGGCCAGGTCCTGTGTCTCCCTCAGATTCTGTTGTAATGAATATGGGGAAAGGAAGCAGTAATGGGTTGCACATGGATGACAACTTAAAGCAGTCAGATATGCTACAGAGAACGAATCCCTGTGCAGACAATTTGGACCGAAGAAGTTTGTCTTCAGATCGTTGTAGTGACATAAGCAGCAGGTCCAAGTCCACACTTCATGACTTTGGTGGCAAACAACTTCACAAACTCATTGGCTACAAACCAGAGACAGACCAAGGTGATGAGATTTGTTTACACAAGGTGTTGGGAGTCAGCATCAACATTGAGTGCATCAACAAGTATGTCACCAAACCAGCAAGCATGTACACTTTTATCTGTGCCCAGAACTTCCGGCGGGATGAGTACCATTGGCACTTCAAGGTTGGTTGGAAATGTTTCCTGGGTCAGACAGTTTTCAGTGTGCATTGTTGTCTGGCATGTTCCGGTTTAACTGATCATAAAAATAGTTATTAGAGAGGCATTAAATTACCTCAGTGAGTAAGGAAACATGAAAGAAAAGGAGAGAGGTGAGTTAATATCAAGTGCTTACTTATAATGAAATAGTAATTATAGAAAATCATGTCCTGGAGAGAGAGAGAGAAGGATTGATTAATATGTAGGAGAGAGTTCATTGTAGAATGTACCAGTGAAGTAGGGTATTCTTTGAGAGAGAGAGAGAGAGAAGGATTGATTAATATGTAGGAGAGAGTTCATTGTAGAATGTAAAAGTGAAGTAGGGTATAGTTTAAAAAGGGTTGGGGGGGGGGGGGAGGGTTACTTAATGTGTAACAGAGAGTGAATTGTAGACTGTAAACGTGAAGTAAGGTATTACGGGGGAGGGTGGGGAGAAGGGTTATTGAATGTGTTGTAGAGAGTGAACTAACTCTGCAGGGCTGGGAAATAAAACAGAAAAGATTATTGAAATAATGGAGAGAAGAAAAATCAAATTAATGAGGCTAGCTGATACAATAAGCAAGGGAATTGGAAATAAGAAAGTACACAGAGACTATCTTTTAACATACTCAGGAGGAACAACATTGAAGAACGGAGTGGGTTTCCTGGTGCATCCAGACATAGCTAACTACATATGAGTTTTCATTTAGACAGAATTTTAAAGTTGACAGTTAACAGAGGAGAATAAACAGAAACTTGAAATATGCACGGTGGAATGATAACTATACAGAAGAGCAAACAGATGATTTCTTTGACGAACTGTCTGAAGGAACAGAGAAAGTTAAAATTAACAACATACTATATGTAATGGGAGACTTCAACGGGAGAGTGGGTAATAACAGAAAAGAATACAAACAGTTTCTGGAGCACCATACAGCTACAGATAGTGACAGAATTGAAATGGTCAAAGAGTATTGGAACTATGCAGCCAGCACAGTTTCTTTATCACAAATTCATTTTTTGACCAAAGAGATTCACAACGGTATGCATGGTACAGATGGAATGACACCTCCATCAAGAGCCAAATTGATTTGTTATTTCTTGATGCAAGAGCAATCTCTAATGGTCTTTGTGACACCGAGTATAAAATAGTTGTGATGACAGCAAAATATCTTGTCTTCAAGAAACACAAGAAGAAATTAACTAAAAACTATGATCTCATCAGAATAGCAAGTTTGAAACAAAAAAGAGTAAAGGAACAGTTACAAAAGAAAGTAGAGACAGTGTACAAACAACTGTCGCCTGTGGTGGGGAATATTGAGGATGAATGGAGTGAATATAAAATCACCTTGCTTAGTATTGCTGAAGAATTCTGTGGAAAAAGAAAGAGATGAAGCAGACGGAACTATAACAAATATTTGCCTTGGTGGTGTGAGGAAGTAAAAGAAGCAGTTAAGAAGAAAAGAGGCTTATATAAACAGTGGATAAAATCGAAGAGAAATGATGATCATATAAGCTGTAGACTGCAATGAAGAGACACCAACCAGAAGATCAAGAAAGCAAAACAAGAATCCTGGGAACGTTTTGGAGAGTCATTAGCAGAAAGCGAGAAAACAGCCAAAGGTCATTTTTTAAAGTAGTAAAAACTATGCAAACAAGAGATGAGAGCTACAACCCAATAGTGGTAGTTAACGATAAAACAGGAAAACCATTAATAGACCCACCAGAGATAGCTGAAAGATGGAGAGAATACTTCAGTGAGCTCTTTAACGCCTGAAAAGATTGCCAGGAAAGAACAGCCAAAGACTACAAATCAATAGCACTAGAACCTGATATACTAATTACTGAAGTTGTTAAAGTCATTAAGCAGTCACCAGGAGCTGATAGACTACAAACAGAAATAATCCAAGCAGCAGGTGAAAGCAACATTAGATGGCTCCATAGAATATTAAAGACGGCATGGATGCAACAAACTGCTCTCAGTGACTCGCAACATGCAACAAAAAAGAAGAAGAAGAAACCTTATATATTAAAGTAAATATCACAGAAATAAAACAAAAGCAAATTTAAATATTTAGGATCATTTTTCACCTCTTGTGGAGGATTGGATAGAGAAATCAACGTAAGGTGTGAAAACAAATCCGGTTATGAGACAATTAACACAGCTTTTGACGCATAGAAAGATACCTATGTCAACCAATATAAATCTCTTAAGAACGGAAGAGCCATGCTGAGAATTATAAAAACATCGCAAGAAGAGGATCATGCAAGAGATGGTGCGATATCATCAGGAGCAACCTAACAGAAATGAACACAAACTTGTACAATTCATTGAAAACAGTGCACAAACGATCCTCACATCTCCCCCCAACACCTCACTGAGGTAAAAGGTGGAAGAGAAGAAAAAGAAGATCAGATTTTACTAGATAACTTGACATTATTAGATAACATTACACTAGATAATGTGACATTAGATAACATAACACTAAATGACTTTTTTTACTAGACAACGTGACACTGTATAGTGTGACACTAAATTACATTAAACATTACATTAGATAACATTTCGCTAGATAACGTGACATTAGATAACATTTCGCTAGATAACTTGACACTAGATAACATTTTACTAGATAACATTTCATAAGATATTGTGACGCTAGATAATATTTCACTAGACAGTTTGACACTAGGTAACATTTCACTAGATAATGTGAATATAGATAATGGGGACACTAGATAACATTTCACTAGATATTATGACACTAGATGATGTGATTTGATTTGATATGATTTGATTCAAGAACCGGCATCACAGCACTCGGGCATTCCCATAAGCGCTCCATCCCCAACTTCAGCAGCCAGCGAAGAGTTCCAATACTAATGGTGCCAGTAGCTTTCTGATTAAACGTCCGTCTTGCCTTTCCTCTGAGCCTTGAGCTTCTGCCAGAACCTCTCGTCACCCCCAACTGCATCAATCTCACCAGACTGTGGTGATCCATCTGCTCCTCCGCATTGTACACACTCTCCCACAAGGCACTAACCACGTCTGCCCTATCATGTAGCAGTATTCCACCAAGTTGTGCAGAGCCGGCCAGTCTGTCCGCCTGTTCATTTCTCAACACACCGGCTTGACCCGGTGAAAAAATCCAGACAATGCTCCTCACTCATGTCCTCCGCAGCGAAGCATGCCACTCTGCACGAAGCATACCGGTTCTGATCTTCCTCAGCATGCTTCCTGAATCAGTTACAATTACAATGTGTGTGTGTGTCGTGTTCTCTGGCCAGTGGAAAGCTGCAGTGACCGCCTCCACCTCCATTCTTAAGCTGGATGTTGTGGTATCATATGTTAGGCTCTCCTGCACCAAACCTCGACCATTAACTTTTGCTAAGAAGCCCCAGGCACTTCTTTTGCCTTTTGACACTGAACCGTCTGTGTAAATGATCAAATCCTCTGAGCGAGCATTATCTTGAATTAATTGCTAAATTTCTACCTCTGTGGCACTAGAGGATGTGAAACCAGATAACATGAAAATGGATAACATGACACTAGATAACATTTCACTAGATAATGTGGCACTAGTTAAGGTGACTCTAGGTAACATTTCACTAGAAAACTTGACACTAAATATTGTGACATAAGATAATGTGACACTAGTTAACGTGAAATTAGATAATGTGACACTAGAAAACTTGACACTAAATATTGTGACATTAGATAACATGACACTAGATAACGTGACACTAGATAATGTGGCACTAGATAACTTTTCACTGGATGACGTGACACTGGATAACATTTCACTAGATAACATGACTTTAGATAATGTGACACAATGTAACATATCACTAGATAACATGACACTGGATATTGTGACATCAGATAACATGACATTGGATAACATGACACTAGATAATATTTCACTAGAAAGCGTGATACTGGAAAACATAACACTAGATAATGTGGCACCAGATAACATTTAACTAGATAAAATTTTACTAAACAACATGACAATAGATAACGTGTCACTGGATAACATGGCACTAAATAACATTTCACTAAATAACATGACATAATATTTCACTAGAAAACGTGACACTGGTTAACATTTCCTTAGATAGCGTGACACTGTAAAACCTGACACTAGATAATGTGACACTAGATAACATTTCACTAGATAACGCAACACTAGATAACGCAACACTAGATAACATTTCACTAGATAATGCAACACTAGATAACATTTTACAAGATAACGTGACATTAGATAACGTGACACTGGATAACATGTCACTAGATAACATGACATTAGATAATGTGACACTAGATAACATGCCATTAGATAACGTGACACAAGTTAACATTTCACTAGATAATGTGACACTAGATAAGTTGACTCTAGATAATGTGACACTACATAACATGCCACTAGATAACATGTCACTAGATAACATTTCACTAGATAATGTGACACTAGATAAGTTTACTCTGGATAATGTAACACTACATAACATACCAGTGTATAACATGACACAAAATACAATTTCACTAGATACCATGACACTGGATAATATGACACTAGATACCATTTCACTTGATAACTTGACACTATATAATGTAACACTGGAATATGTGACACTGTATAATGTGACATTAGATAACAATTCACTTGATAACATGGTACTGGATAATTTAACACTAGATAAAATTTTAGTGGATAAAAGGACACTGGATAATATTACATTGGATTAGAGGAGATCAGTCACAGAAAAGAATCGACGGCTACACCAGTAGACCTGCAGGACTTGTCTAAGGTTGTCATCACACTGGAGAGCTACTGCAGGTAACAGATAACTGCCACCGTAGACGTCAAGATTAGGCACAGAGTGATGCAAACAATGTAAATATTGTAACGGCCACCGTCTGACAGAAGCAAAAGAATTAGCTTCGGCTCCAAACAGTGCCTGTGCCTAGCGTCCATTTTGACCGGGTGCCTGAGCCGTCTTCGAGGTAAATACAGGAGATACTATAAACTCCTTATGGGAACAATTGGTAGAGGTTCCTTAGAGTGACTGCTGCATTGGAGGACTGAGCATGATGGGGATGCCCAGTGTGCAAAGACGTCAATTGTAGCAACATAACATAACATGACATTGGATAACCTGTCACTGGATGACATGACATTAGATAACCTTTCACTGGATGACATGACATTAGATAACCTTTCACTGGATGACATGACATTAGATAACCGTTCACTGGATGACATGACATTAGATAACCTTTCACTGGATGCCATGACATTAGATAACCTTTCCCTGGATGACATGACATTAGATAACTGTTCATTAGATGACATGACATTAGATAACCTTTCACTGGATGACATGACTTTAGATAACCTTTCCCTGGATGACATGACATTAGATGACCATTCACTGGATGACATGACATTAGATAACCTTTCACTGGATGACATGATATTAGATAACCTTTCCCTGGATGACATGACATTAGATAACCTTTCCCTGGATGGCATGACATTAGATAACCTTTCACTGGATGACATGACATTAGATAACCTTTCCCTGGATGACATGACATTAGATAACCTTTCCCTGGATGACATGACATTAGATAACCTTTCCCTGGATGACATGACATTAGATAACCTTTCACTGGATGACATGACATTAGATAACCTTTCCCTGGATGACATGACATTAGATAACCTTTCACTGGATGACATGACATTAGATAACCTTTCCCTGGATGACATGACATTAGATAACCTTTCCCTGGATGACATGACCTTTTCAAATCATGAGGTATATTGTGTATATGATGCTAGCCACATATGTGTAGACCCATCAGCACTTGATGGATGATGTGGTTACAATCCTGCTGGCCACCTTTACTTCCCAAAACACTTTCTTGTTCCCATGTTAGGCTGGGTCAACCTGGTTGGTTTAAAACAATCTTCATCTTGATGGGGATTTGAGCCCTTAACCTCTAGGCTGACAGGCAGTCATGGTAGTTACTTGACCACCACAGCTGCGTGACATGATGCCACAAATGTTGGATTTTGAAATGTATGTAACTAAACATGTATTTTAAATGTAATTTGTCTGTAATTGGTCATTGAAATGTATGCAACATAAAGTAAAGCAATCTACATATAGTCCTGCAATGATAGCAAGCCAAATAAACCGACTTGCAATACTTAATTTTTTGTTCTCCAGAATGTTCACTTGGATATTCACACAGGCTTATCTGGGTGGCTCGAGCAACGATGTCCTTTGGCAAATCTTGGCTGCACGTTTTCCTTTCAGCGCCTGCAGCCTCTTCAGCCAGACTCAGTGATATATCATTCTTGGCTGCAAGAGAGTTTTGGTCTGCACAACATTATACAACCTGAAAGATTACACTGTGATAATAATGCATTTCTCAGCTCAAAATATTCCACAGACAGTGCCTTAAGTCCCATGGCAAAATTGAGCCATGATGTTGAATTCAACCAGACAGCTCAGAAACACCCAACTTGCTCACAGGGTCACTGTCACAGGGGCATGTCGGATAGTATCAGCACAGCTGCCAGTGTCGGCACAGCTGCCAGTGTCGGCACAGCTGCCAGTGTCGGCACAGCTGCCAGTGTTGGCACAGCTGCCAGTGTCGGCACAGCTGCCAGTGGCGGCACAGCTGCTAGTGGCGGCACAGCTGCTAGTGGCGGCTCAGCTGCTAGTGTCGGCACAGCTGCTAGTGTCTGCACAGCTGCTAGTGTCGGCACAGCTGCTAGTGGCGCAACAGCTGCTAGTGTCGGCACAGCTGCTAGTGTCGGCACAGCTGCTAGTGTCGGCACAGCTGCTAGTGTCGGCACAGCTGCTAGTGTCGGCACAGCTGCTAGTGTCGGCACAGCTGCCAGTGTCGGCACAGCTGCCAGTGTCGGCACAGCTGCTAGTGTCAGCACAGCTGCTAGTGTCAGCACAGCTGCTAGTGTCGGCTCAGCTGCTAGTGTCGGCACAGCTGTTAGTGTCGGCACAGCTGCTAGTGTCGGCACAGCTGCTAGTGTCAGCACAGCTGCTAGTGTCAGCTCAGGTGATAGTGTCGGCACAACCGCTAGTGTCAGCACAGCGGCTAGTGTCAGCACAACCGCTAGTGTGGGCACAGCCGCTAGTGTCAGCACAGCTGCTAGTGTCAGCACAGCTGCTAGTGTCGGCTCAGGTGATAGTGTCGGCTCAGGTGATAGTGTCAGCACAACTGCTAGTGTCGGCACAGCTGCTAGTGTCGGCACAGCTGCCAGTGTCGGCACAGCTGCTAGTGTTGGCACAGCTGCTAGTGTCAGCACAGCTGCTAGTGTCGGCTCAGCTGCTAGTGTCGGCTCAGCTGCTAGTGGTGCAACAGCTGTTAGTGTCAGCACAGCTGCTAGTGTCGGCACAGCTGCTAGTGTCAGCACAGCTGCTAGTGTCGGCTTAGGTGATAGTGTCGGCACAACCGCTAGTGTCAGCACAGCGGCTAGTGTCAGCACAACCGCTAGTGTCGGCACAGCTGCTAGTGTCAGCACAGCTGCTAGTGTCGGCTCAGGTGATAGTGTCGGCTCAGGTGATAGTGTCAGCACAACTGCTAGTGTCGGCACAGCTGCTAGTGTCAGCACAGCTGCTAGTATCGGCTCAGGTGATAGTGTCGGCACAGCTGCTAGTGTCGGCACAGCTGCTAGTGTCGGCACAGCTGCTAGTGGTGGCACAGCTGCTAGTGGCGGCACAGCTGCTAGTGGCGCAACAGCTGCTAGTGTCGGCACAGCTGCTAGTGTCGGCACAGCTGCTAGTGTCAGCTCAGCTGCTAGTGTCAGCACAGCTGCTAGTGTCGGCACAGCTGCTAGTGCCAGCACAGCTGCCAGTGTCGGCACAGCTGCCAGTGTCGGCACAGCTGCTAGTGTCGGCACAGCTGCTAGTGTCAGCACAGCTGCTAGTGTCGGCTCAGCTGCTAGTGTCGGCTCAGCTGCTAGTGTCAGCACAGCTGCTAGTGTCAGCACAGCTGCTAGTGTAGGCTCAGGTGATAGTGTCGGCACAACCGCTAGTGTCAGCACAACCGCTAGTGTCAGCACAACCGCTAGTGTCGGCACAGCCGCTAGTGTCGGCACAGCTGCTAGTGTCAGCACAGCTGCTAGTGTTGGCTCAGGTGATAGTGTCGGCTCAGGTAGTAGTGTCAGCACAACTGCTAGTGTCGGCACAGCTGCTAGTGTCGGCACAGCTGCTAGTGTCGGCACAGCTGCTAGTGTCAGCACAACCGCTAGTGTCGGCACAGCCGCTAGTGTCGGCACAGCTGCTAGTGTCAGCACAGCTGCTAGTGTTGGCTCAGGTGATAGTGTCGGCTCAGGTAGTAGTGTCAGCACAACTGCTAGTGTCGGCACAGCTGCTAGTGTCGGCACAGCTGCTAGTGTCGGCACAGCTGCTAGTGTCAGCACAGCTGCTAGTGTCAGCTTTGCTGTGCTGGACAAAGATGCAGACATACCACTTTTAGTGGAACTTGACAGTGATGGCAATGCCAACAATTCTAACATGAACACTGCTAATACAGTCATCAGTTTAGGTCATCAACACGATGAAACATCTGGAGCTCTTCACAACCTCAGCTCTGAGCTGCCAGATGGCCATTCTGGAAGTAACTTTATGAAAGTTCAGCCCATTATTTTTACAGCTAGCAACTGGGATTCCAAGGTGCTGTTTCAGTATGATGTGGAGGTAGACAGTGATGATGAACTGGCAGAAATTACCGACATATACCGCAATCTCACAAATCTTCCATTTGAAGTCCTAAGACATATAGGTATGATCACATGACTTAGCCACTCTTCTACAGATACTTATTTGCTGCATTTAATGCAGTATTATTTTAAACATTGTAGAATTCCATACAAATATTCAGATGTTAATGTCTTTTTTGTAATCTCCATGGAATTGTTTCTCTATATTGTTTATTTTTTTAAACCTTATTCTGTTATTTTGATTCCTAATATTCTGTTGACACAAAGAAGGATTCTGTATTTGCCCCTGTGCAGCAGACATCCCGCAGAATACTGATACAGACAATATATTCAAACAAACGGGGAGATTCAGAGCTCACTGATGGTGGATAATCAGCAGACAACTGAATATCTGAAGACAAAACTTGGGCTACTGAAAATAGAACAGGATGTTCAAGAAGACGGGAAAGCAAGTACACAGTCTCAGTTCTGAGTTTAGCATACTCATGTACATAAACAGTTCATACAAACTCATTATCAGCAAAACAGTATCAAAACAAGAAGAAAAAACATGATTGTAGAAATGCTAATAGGCAGAAACATTTCTTTTACCTAGAACAATAATAGATAGTGACAGCAGAAGAGTGAAGAAAGATAACATTTAATAAACCGGAAAAAAACATTCAATATCCACACCTCAATTATGAATACAATTAAGCATGATCATATGTTACTTTTAGTTGTCATTATTGTGTGATGCAGAAACATGGTCCCTGAATTCTGTGAACTTTTAGAAATGTTGTTAAATCAGGGAACCTTTTTTTAATGAAAGAGATCTTTAAAAACAATGATAATGAGACAAATGTGGTTGAATTATATCACAGTCAGACTGAGGGGAGGGGGGGGGGCATGTCAAGAAATAGGTCCTTGTATACTTGTCTAAAGATGTGCTGGTGGGGGGGGGGGCATGTCAAGAGATAGGTCCTTGTCTAAAGATGTGCTGGTGGGGGGGGGGGGGGCATGTCAAGAGATAGGTCCTTTGTCTAAAGATGTGCTGGTGGGGGAAAGGCATGTCAAGAGATAAGTCCTTGTATACTTGTCTAAAGATGTGCTGGTGGGGGAGGGGGGGGGGCATGTCAAGAGATAGGTCCTTGTCTAAAGATGTGCTGGTGGGGGGGGGGGGGAAAGGCATGTCAAGAGATAAGTCCTTGTATACTTGTCTGAAGATGTGCTGGTGGGGGGAGGGGGGGGCATGTCAAGAGATAGGTCCTTGTCTAAAGATGTGCTGCTGGTGGGGGGGGGGGGGGCATGTAAAGAGATAGGTCCTTGTATACTTGTCTAAAGATGTGCTGGTGGGGGGGGGGGGGCATGTCAAGAGATAGGTCCTTTGTCTAAAGATGTGCTGGTGGGGGGGGGGCATGTCAAGAGATAGGTCCTTGTATACTTGTCTAAAGATGTGCTGGTGGGGGGGGGGCATGTCAAGAGATAGGTCCTTGTATACTTGTCTAAAGATGTGCTGGTGGGGGGGGGGGGGCATGTCAAGAGATAGGTCCTTTGTCTAAAGATGTGCTGGTGGGGGGGGGGGGGGGGCATGTCAAGAGATAGGTCCTTGTATACTTGTCTAAAGATGTGCTGGTGGGGGGGGGGGGGGCATGTCAAGAGATAGGTCCTTGTATACTTGTCTAAAGATGTGCTGGTGGGGGGGGGGGGGGCATGTCAAGAGATAGGTCAGTGATGATGCAATCTGTGAAATATCTCCCTGTCTGTTCAGTGCTTATATTTCTGGTCCCATCACTTGTCTATAATTGTATACATGAGGTGACCAGTTGTTGCAGGACAGTAGATGTTTGATATCAGAGCTCCTAGGAAATGCAATCAGCTGTTCAAGTAACTAGTTGCTTTGAGGTTTCAAGAACAGATCAACATAATGGCACACGGGTAGTCACCCATAAATGCTCTGTTCTTCTAACTCAAGTCTAAGTCCAAAGAAGCTCGTCACAGTGCACAGGCTCTGTAGCACCGGCAAGGATACTGAAATACTTTGGGTAGATTTTAAACTCCAAATGTTGCTGGGTCAGCGCCGTTAGGCTACTCTTTTTGTTTCGAAACTGCTAAGGATTTTTTAACGTGCACAACAATGCACACAGGCGTCCGATCTGACTACCCAGAGACCAGGGGGAATAACTACAAGTCCGTCCACTTTAAAAGATCCCAGCCCTTACAGGGGATTGAACCCGGAACCTCTAGGACATGAGGTGGGCACCATGCCTTGAGACCTAAAGGCTATGAGAGGTTATCAGGAAAGTTTTCACTGGTGTGTGTTTGAAATGTTTGCATACATTTTTCTGTATAATTTAGGGTATAATATGAAGAGCTGAAAAACTAATGAATATACTCTGATTTCTTGAAACAAAGCTTAGAACTAATGAGTGTATTAGGAACATCAGTGCTGATGACCAGGCCTTGATAGCAGATATAGCCATGAAATGGCAACAACTCACATCCATGAATGAAGAATGTAAAACAACTAACAGGAGAATGAATACTGAATAGACAAAAGTAATGTCACAAAGTCGGCATCTGTGGCTGAGTGGTGAACGCACTTCGTAATGCCGGGGAGCCGGGTTCGATCCCAGCTGTGGGCCTTGCGCCTTGCGTTGGTTTCAACAGTGGTATCGATAAGCTGACCGTCCAGAAAACAATGGCAAACTCATCATCATCATCATCAGGTGGGCGATCATGCCTCTCCATAATCTGTGATCTCCTGCAGCATGTATCAGTTCGTGTGCCGATACACCTCCATACCATGCAACAAGACTGTCAAGCATCTTCTGTCGTTGTCTTCCTCTATCTCTCCTTCCATAGATCTTTCCAGTGGTCACAACATGTTCTATTTTCCCTCTTCTCATATCATGGCCGAAAAATGATGACTGTCTTCTTCTGATGTCTGTGATAAGTTGTCTTCAGGCTCCCGCCTCTTTCAAAACCTCTTGGTTGCTCTTTTTGGCTGTCCAAGGTCTTCTAAGCATTCTTCTGTAAAACCACATCTCTGAGGCCTCAAAAAATTGTTTGGCCTGCCTACCGATTGTCCAGGATTCACAGCAATATGTTAAAACTGGATGTGTATAGCAAGCAAGAATTCTTTTTCTAACTCTCAATGACAAGGATATATTGCATGAGATGTTTTTCATTTTATAAAATGCAGTTTTTGCCTGTCCTATTCTGTTTCTTATCTCAGTTATGCATCTTCCATCTATTATCCATGTGCCCAGATACTTAAATTTCTGTACTTGTCCTAAAATAACACCATCAACTTTTATTACACACTTAGGAATAATTTGTTTCTTTGATACCACCATTACTTCTGTCTTCCCATTATTCAAACTGAGCCCATTCTTCCACTTTCTAACACCACAATGTCTATCATTTCCTGTAGTTCTTTCTGACTTATTGCTATCAAGACTGTGTCATCAGAATAACGTAAATTGTTAATATTGTGCCCACCAACCACAATTCCGGGCATACCAATTAAAGCTCTCATTATATATTCACTGTACATTGAAAACAAATCAGGTGACAGTTCACATCCTTGTCGTACGCTCCTCTTTATGCTTTGAAATAATGGCAATCTACTAGATGTAAACTTGCCTAGAAAAACCACAACAGTTGAAAAAATTCTGGGGTTGGTTCTGCAACGTCCTGTAAAGGATATGCAACTTAAAATAAAAATGTAACAAAAGCAGAACTTAATTATGCTAGTAGACTGCAAAGATATTAAACAGGCCACTGAGTTTCAGTATTTAGAAACAACATGATGTGTCTATGGTTGATGCAGCTAAAAGAGCAGGCACCAGAACCTTGTATCTCCTTCAACCCTTGAAGCGGTTAAAGAGGAAGTGGAGAAGATGATAGATAAACAAAACAAATATGTATTGATTTTTAATATAATATAGAGAGCTGTAAAGAACTAACTCTTATACATTGATTCTCCAGCCAGGCAACTGGACAGCTTCAGCCTATGCAACCTGGCACTGACCTGCCATGTACTGCGGGATGTCTGCTGCAGTCTCTTGGATGAGTGTGGTATTGTGCTGCTTAACTGGCACAGGGAGAGGTCTGCAGTAAATGGCAGGAACAGCTGGAAGGTGACTGGCAAGGTAAATCTGGTATGAGAGTGACAGGTTCTTGTCTCTTGGAAGGGTGTCCGTGACCAGAGACTGCAAGCCAGCAGTGTCAGTGTTGGCTATCTCTTCCTTGACCAGCAGTGTCAGTGTTGGCTAGCTCTTCCTTGACCAGCAGTGTCAGTGTTGGCTATCTCTTCCTTGACCAGCAGTGTCAGTGTTGGCTAGCTCTTCCTTGACCAGCAGTGTCAGTGTTGGCTAGCTCTTCCTTGACCAGCAGTGTCAGTGTTGGTTAGCTCTTCCTTGACCAGCAGTGTCAGTGTTGGCTATCTCTTCCTTGACCAGCAGTGTCAGTGTTGGCTAGCTCTTCCTTGACCAGCAGTGTCAGTGTTGGCTATCTCTTCCTTGACCAGCAGTGTCAGTGTTGGCTATCTCTTCCTTGACCAGCAGTGTCAGTGTTGGCTATCTCTTCCTTGACCAGCAGTGTCAGTGTTGGCTAGCTCTTCCTTGACCAGCAGTGTCAGTGTTGTCTAGCTCTTCCTTGAAAGAGTGACAATAACAATTAGTAGCCAATGACGCTTAGGGCACCCAAGCTAATCCCACCTCCAAGCTGTGCATACCAGAAAACAAAGGTTAAGAAGTCTCTGGCTTGCTAGATGGTATCCAATCCATCTGGTTAATTACTCCCTTGAACTTTGACAGGTCCAACAAGCCAGCAGGGGATGAAATTTTAGTCATGGAAACAGTAAGAAGACAGAAAGATCAAGCTGATACTCACAGCTACCACCATGTAGTGCACCACAGAGTCCTAGACCCAACAGAAGCAGATCTAGAGCTTGTCCAAGCAAGCCATGCAGAGATGGAGTATCCCAGGTCATTAAAAACCAGCATCTGTGTAGCACAACTCCAAGGCTGGCACTGGATGTCTCTTCAAAACCTGACACTGAAAGGCATCACAGGACAAGAGAAGAAGAAGTCTCTTTGAAGTGGCAAGTTTATGTTGACTTATCCTCTTTTTTTTTTACTTCCTCAAAGTGTTGGGGAGAGGTGTAAGAATCTTCTGTGTGCTCTTTCTAATCTGTTGTATAAGTTGGTATCCATTTCCTTAAGGCTGTTCTTGATGCCACTGTTCCATCATATGCCTGATCCTCCCCTTGCTTGTGCCCATTATATTTCAGCAGTTGGTAACAAGTCATTTCCATCAGACGGCCACACTATCTTATCTATTGCTCTTTAAAGAATTGTATGACTGGTTTCAGGCCAAGTCTTCTTCTAATTTCTTTGTTTTTCTTCTTCTTCTTTGCGTTTGGTTTCATATGCTCAGGTCAGACCATCAGGCTGTTTGCCTCTATGAACTCACATGTCAGCAGCAGGTCCTTCATGGGTCCCCATAGCTTTGCTCTTGGGGCCAGGTGTCTTTTTAAAGTTGTAGTTAGAGGGGCAGGTCTGCAGAATGTGCTCAGGTGTTTGTGCTCAGGTGTTTGTGATCCTGTCAGACAGGTACACTGGGGACTGTACAATCTTTATTTTATGCATGTGGTAGTTGAGCCTGCAGTGTCCTGTTCGTCTTTATTGTTAATTTTTTTCTCTTCTTTTTACTCCGCCAGCTTTTCTAAGACATTTTATCTCTGTTGTTATGATTTTGTACTGAATACTTTAAGTACTCACAGAGTGCTGATGGTCTGTAAAAATATGGGACGCTCTGCCCATATGCCCGATGCGCCGAAAGGCGTGAAAAGGGATCTTTACTTTTTTTTTAACCATATTTGACACTGGTGGCATGAGGTTGACTAAAATGTCATTACATTAGTCTTGGTAGATAAAGGTGTACTCCTGCTTGTCAGAAATAGTGTTAGTTGTCCTAGGACGTTTTCTTTAGCACATTGTTGATTTCTTTATCCATTCTTCCTTCTGATGTGAAAATTGACCTTAGATGTTTAAAGTCATCTGTTTATTTGATGTCTGTGTCTTTACTGTCTTTGACATGGTTTCTGATTGTCTACCTACCACCACTGTCTCAGTCTTTTCTCAGTTTATTTTCATATTATGTTTCTCACACTTGGTATTGAGATGGTTCTGGGGACTTTTCTGTTTCTGCTATTAATACTTGGTCATCTGTATGTATATAAAAATTCTGAGGGGTCGTCATCATCTTCACTGTCAGCTTTTTCACATATACTGCCAGTGTACATAATGAAAAGTAGGGAAGACAGTACGCATCCCTCTCCTACTCCTGAGTATATTTCAAAAGGTTTATATCGATATCATCAGTGTTATATTTCTTACTGCGCTCTGGTTCAGTAGTGATGTTCCTCGATATCATCAGTGTTATATTTCTTACTGCGCTCTGGTTCAGTAGTGATGTTCCTCGATATCATCAGTGTTATATTTCTTACTGCGCTCTGGTTCAGTAGTGATGTTCCTCGATATCATCAGTGTCATATTTCTTACTGCGTTTGGTTTCCACAGTGGTCCTGTTTTCCAATCATCTGTTATTTCTTGGTCTAATCAAGCAACCTGGAAAACACATCTGAACCATTCTACTCCTATTTCTCCAACTACTTTGATGGTTTCTGCAAATCAGTTATCAACTCCTGTCACCTTGTATTTCGGTGCAACCTTTATCATGTTCTATGTATAACTTTTCTAGTTCTAGTGTGTCTTCTTCCATGCTCATGATCAGTTTAACTGAAGTTTTGTTTTTCCTTCCTAAGATTGACTATTTCTTTCATATACATCTCTCTGGAATCATTGTAGGGCCGAGGGCCAATTCACCATTGAGTATTTCTCTTGGGTTGCATTAGCTTGCCTTATCCCTCTTACTTTCTTATCGTATTGTAATTGTTAGGTGCTGTTGTTTCTTCAGCTGCCAACATTTCTCCAAACTTGTTCTAGCGCTCTTTTTCAGAAGGAAAAAAAAAGTTTAAAAAAAAAAATTTGAGAAAATTAAGAATTGTGTTCTGGTTATTCAGTTGTTCATTTTTTGTTATAATAATTTTTCAGTCAGGAAAGTCACTTGAGTTTACTTTGGGTTTTTGAAATTTAAACTCTGTGATAAAATATGTAGACAAAGGACAATAATTGTTCTTCATTTTCTCCTGGAACGAAAAAGCCATCATGTTGTTTCACATCGATAGTAGCAGCTGTGTCTCAGCACGGCTGTAATACTGTTTCTTCTCATGCATGACCAGCTGTGTCTCAGCACGGCTGTAATGTTGTTTCTTCTCATGCATGACCAGCTGTGTCTCAGCCCGGCTGTAATGCTGTTTCTTCTCATGCATGACCAGCTGTGTCTCAGCACGGCGGTAATACTGTTTCTTCTCATGCATGACCAGCTGTGTCTCAGCACGGCTGTAATACTGTTTCTTCTCATGCATGACCAGCTGTGTCTCAGCACGGCTGTAATACTGTTTCTTCTCATGCATGACCAGCTGTGTCTCAGCACGGCTGTAATACTGTTTCTTCTCATGCATGACCAGCTGTGTCTCAGCACGGCTGTAATACTGTTTCTTCTCATGCATGACCAGCTGTGTCTCAGCACGGCTGTAATACTGTTTCTTCTAATGCATGACCAGCTGTAGATTGATAATACATATTTCTGCTGTCATTTCCTGGCATCCTCTTCCTGTGCTTTTTGTGCACTTTTCTAGGTAGTCATGGTAAGAGATGATCCCATACTTATTGACATGTGTGTGTGTTTTGGTTGGGTGGACGTATGCTTGCTAGATTATACACTTATCTGTATTTGTTTTGTTTTCCTAGCGCTGGATGTTCAGTACCAGCTTTGAGCCTGTTCATTCCTGGAGATTTACAGACAGTCACCTGACCATAGGAGAACATCTCAAAGTGTGCCCCTACAACAAAGACATCATTAGCCATACAAAACCCTTCAGTGTATTTCATGAACATTCTTGCTGTAGTGGACATTCTACATGAACATTCTTGCTGTAGCGGACATTCTACATGAACATTCTTGCTGTAGTGGACATTCTACATGAACATTCTAGCTGTAGTGGACATTCTACACAAACATTCTAGCTGTAGTGGACATTCTACATGTACATTCTAGCTGTAGTGGACATTCTACATGAACATTCTAGCTGTAGTGGACATTCTACATGAACATTCTTGCTGTAGCGGACATTCTACATGAACATTCTGGCTGTAGTGGACATTCTACATGAACATTCTGGCTGTAGTGGACATTCTACATGAACATTCTAGCTGTAGTGGACATTCTACACAAACATTCTAGCTGTAGTGGACATTCTACATGTACATTCTAGCTGTAGTGGACATTCTACATGAACATTCTAGCTGTAGTGGACATTCTACATGAACATTCTAGCTGTACTGGACATTCTACATGAAAATTCTAGCTGTAGTGGACATTCTACATGAACATTCTGGCTGTACTGGACATTCTACATGAAAATTCTTGCTGTAGTGGACATTCTACATGAACATTCTAGCTGTAGTGGACATTCTACGTGAACATTCTGGCTGTAGTGGGCATTCTACATGAACATTCTTGCTATAGTGGACATTCTACATGAACATTCTGGCTTTAGTGGACATTCTACATGAACATTCTGGCTGTAGTGGGCATTCTACGTGAACATTCTGGCTGTAGTGGACATTCTACATGAACATTTTGGCTGTAGTGGACATTCTACATGAACATTTTGGCTGTAGCGGACATTCTACATGAACATTCTAGCTGTAGTGGACATTCTACATGAACATTCTAGCTGCAGTGGACATTCTACATGAACATTCTAGCTGTAGTGGACATTCTACATGAACATTCTGGCTGTAGTGGGCATTCTACATGATTATTCTTGCTATAGTGGACATTCTACATGAACATTCTGGCTGTAGTGGACATTCTACATGAACATTCTGGCTGTAGTGGGCATTCTACATGAACATTCTTGCTATAGTGGACATTCTACATGAACATTCTTGCTGTGGTGGATATTCTACATGAACATTCTTGCTATAGTGGACATTCTACATGAACATTCTGGCTGTAGTGGACATTCTACATGAACATTTTTGCTGTAGTGGACATTCTACATGAACATTCTAGCTGTAGTGGACATTCTACATGAACATTCTGGCTGTAGTGGACATTCTACATGAAAATTCTAGCTGTAGTGGACATTCTACATGAACATTCTGGCTGTAGTGGGCATTCTACATGAACATTCTTGCTATAGTAGACATTCTGCATGAACATTCTTGCTATAGTGGACATTCTACATGAACATTCTGGCTGTAGTGGACATTCTACATGAACATTTTTGCTGTAGTGGACATTCTGCATGAAAATTCTGGCTGTAGTGGACATTCTACATGAACATTTTTGCTGTAGCGGACATTCTACATGAAAATTCTGGCTGTAGTGGACATTCTACAAGAACATTTTTGCTGTAGCGGACATTCTACATGAAAATTCTGGCTGTAGTGGACATTCTACATGAAAATTCTGGCTGTAGTGGACATTCTACATGAAAATTCTTGCTGTAGTGGACATTCTACAAGAACATTCTTGCTATAGTGGACATTCTACATGAACATTCTTGCTGTAGCAGACATTCTACATGAACATTCTTGCTGTAGCAGACATTCTAGATGAACATTCTAGCTGTAGTGGACATTCTGCATGAACATTCTGGCTGTAGTGGACATTCTACATAAAATTTTTGCTATAGTGGACATTCTGCATGAAAATTCTTGCTGTAGTGGACATTCTACATGAACATTCTTGCTGTAGCAGACATTCTACATGAACATTCTAGCTGTAGTGGACATTCTGCATGAACATTCTGGCTGTAGTGGACATTCTACATAAAATTCTTGCTGTAGTGGACATTCTGCATGAAAATTCTTGCTGTAGTGGACATTCTACATGAACATTCTGGCTGTAGTGGACATTCTACATAAACATTCTTGCTGTAGCAGACATTCTACATGAACATTCTTGCTGTTGTGGACATTCTACCTGAACAGACCAGTTAAGATCTGTGATCTCAGTAGCTGTGACATCTTTTATTTAAGTGACTTTTGCCAAAACAATATTTATAATGTGTTTGTAGATTCAGCCTGGTGGTACATATCTCAAACGTGCTTGTGGCCGGGCACCAGAGTGTATTTGTGGGTTTTTATTACAGTGTTTTTTTAAATCTAGAAACCATGAGTTGTTAACCCTTGGCTCAGTACTATGTATATCGCAACTTTTCACCATTGATTCCATGATATCGTAAATCTGGGAGAAATGTGGCTTTTTTGCCTACCCCCTGTCATAAAAACTGAGCCGGGCATGTGTAAGTTTTAAATATACATCTTTGAATGCGTGGGTTGAATGCGTGGGTTGAATGCATGGGTTGAGAACTGAACATAGTGTCTGACTGACATGATTTCTATTTGACTCATGCTTGCACCAGGAAATAAAATGCCAGAGTTAATCTGCTACTTTTTAGAAGTGATTACAGTGGGAATATCACAGTAACCACTCATTATTCACAGTGAGTCAATATATTTAAAGGCGTTTTGTGAGAACCAAGTCTGATCAGTGAATATTTTCTGACCAGCTGAAGAAACTGCTTCAGAGCTGGAGAATCATCAGATAGAGCTGGAGAATCATCAGATAGAGCTGGAGAATCATCAGATAGAGCTGGAGAATCATCAGATAGAGCTGGAGAATCATCAGATAGAGCTGGAGAATCATCAGATAGAGCTGGATAATCATCAGATAGAGCTGGAGAATCATCAGATAGAGCTGGAGAATCATCAGATAGAGCTGGAGAATCATCAGATAGAGGGACTTGATCACAAGTTGCAGACTGGGAGCTACATTTGGGTGAAGAATGAAAGCTGTTTTCCTCTAAAATGGAATTTAGAAGTGAGAGAAAACTCTGTTGCACCGGGTTTTACCATAAATAGCCTGATCTATGCAGGGTGGCTGGTCACTCAACAAAGTGTGAATTCCCTCCCTACCTCCTGCAGTGACCCCATTAACATGCAGCTCTGAGTACATATGAAGGAAGAACATGTCATTTGTTCGGACACAGGCGCAGATAGCTACAGCTGATATGTCTACAGAGACAGTCAGCTGATATGTCTACAGAGGCAGTCAGCTGATATGTCTACAGAGGCAGTCAGCTGATATGTCTACAGAGGCAGTCAGCTGATATGTCTACAGGGGCAGTCTGTGCAGATCTTTACTCCCAATTCTCACATTTTTAGCAGGGATGTGGACACATTGCTTCCAAAATCCTCAGAACCTCCTATATCTCTAAGGGCAATGACAATGTCTGCGTGACCCATGGGCTGCCCATCTTCAGTTATTGCAACACCTGCCAGTCTATCAGCTCTTTCAGAACTGGGGACATTCTGATAAGCACTCCATCCCTATCAGCAGCAGCTGGTGAAGAGTTTCAATTCCGATGGTGCCTGATTGTATGTCCATCTTATCTTTGCCCAGAGTCAGGGTGATACAGAGCTGGCTAGTCTATCTGCCTGTTTATTTTCCAACACACCTGCTTCCACTGGAGACAAAGGATTCCAGAGAAATATGACTAAAAAGCTCAACAAAATAGGAAAAAGGAAAACGTGCACAAAACAACACAACGTAACGTTTCGACCGGGCGGCCTTTTTCAAACAGAAGTGGACTACACAAACGAGGAATGGAGAGTATGTAGATCTCTAAGGGGTGACGTGAGCGACGTTTAAAAAATGTGATGCGGAATAAATGAAATAAAATAAAATAAACGATGGCTAAAAAATATAGTCACAATACTGGGAATAAAAGAAATGCAAGTGTTAATGATACATAAATGATATTGATAAGAAATAGAATATGGTAATAATATGAAATAAAATAATTAACATTTAAAATGTAATAAGATTAGAACTATTTAGATGAAGGTATGTTGGATATTGATACCTCTTGGACTAAGAACGCCAAGGCTGTGCATAAGGCGATTTTCCAAAGCGAGGCGGGTAGTATGATCGCCAGAGCAAGATTTTAATGCTGTGACAGATATGTCATCTTTACCGCTGTGGTCAGGGCTATTAAAATGAAGAGGGATTGGTTTGAGTGTCTTCTGATCGTTTCCGGGAACACCTCTCTGATATCGACAAGAAGACACTCAAACCAATCCCTCTTCATTTTAATAGCCCTGACCACAGCGGTAAAGATGACATATCTGTCACAGCATTAAAATCTTGCTCTGGCGATCATACTACCCGCCTCGCTTTGGAAAATCGCCTTATCCACAGCCTTGGCGTTCTTAGTCCAAGAGGTATCAATATCCAACATACCTTCATCTAAATAGTTCTAATCTTATTACATTTTAAATGTTAATTATTTTATTTCATATTATTACCATATTCTATTTCTTATCAATATCATTTATGTATCATTAACACTTGCATTTCTTTTATTCCCAGTATTGTGACTATATTTTTTAGCCATCGTTTATTTTATTTTATTTCATTTATTCGGCATCACATTTTTTAAACGTCGCTCACGTCACCCCTTAGAGATCTACATACTCTCCATTCCTCGTTTGTGTAGTCCACTTCTGTTTGAAAAAGGCCGCCCGGTCGAAACGTTACGTTGTGTTGTTTTGTGCACGTTTTCCTTTTTCCTATTTTGTTGAGCTTTTTAGTCATATTTCTCTGGAATTCATTGTATTAGCTTGACTGCAGTCACCCCCATAGTTTCACCATTTTTGGAGACAAAGGACACTAACTATACAGGACTTCTGGAGCGATGCTTGCCATTCTGCAAGGAGCATACCTCTCTCCACCTTTCTGAACATACTCTGTGAGCTAGTTGTAGATATGCATGTCTGATGTGTCATAGATATGTTTATCAATGTGGTTCTCAAGCCAGCAACAGGCTGCTGTGACTGCCTCAGCCTCCATTCTCACACTAGATGTTTGTCAATTATGCCAGACACTGGCACGCATCCACTTTTTCTGTCTCTCAGCTCAAAGCCATCTGTATAGATTAAAGATAATCACATGATCTGTTTAGGACTTCACATGAATCAGTTGTTAAACTTTTGATTCTCCAGTGACGCTGGCCAGTCCCTGCACTCCCAAGCCAGTGTCACTAGAACTTGTACAGATTGTACAGTCATGAATGTGCTGACAGTAGAATGGTTTGATTATGTACAGCTGAAATGATAATATCTTATTTTATGTCAAGATTAGTCATTTCTGGAACCAGTGTTCTGTTTTGATTTCACTGGACTGTGGTTGTGTAAAGATTTCAAGTGGCCTTTTGATAAATAAAGCATTCTGCTAGTGTTTTATGTGTTGACACACTTACAGTTGTATGTATGTGTGTGTGTGTGTTGACACACTTACAGTTGTATGTATGTGTGTGTGTGTGTTGACACACTTACATTTGTTGTATATTTGTGTAGTTGCACACTTTACAGCTGTTTTTGTATGTTTGTCTGTTGAATCACACACACACTTGCAGCTGTTGTTGTATGTTTGTCCGTTGACACACACTTGCAGCTGTTGTTGTATGTTTGTCCGTTGACACACAAACTTGCAGCTGTTGTTGTATGTTTGTCTGTTGACACACACTTGCAGCTGTTGTTGTATGTTTGTCTGTTGACACACACTTGCAGCTGTTGTTGTATGTTTGTCTGTTGACACACACTTGCAGCTGTTGTTGTATGTTTGTCCGTTGACACACACTTGCAGCTGTTGTTGTATGTTTGTCCGTTGACACACACTTGCAGCTGTTGTTGTATGTTTGTCCGTTGACACACACTTGCAGCTGTTGTTGTATGTTTGTCCGTTGACACACAAACTTGCAGCTGTTGTTGTATGTTTGTCTGTTGACACACACTTGCAGCTGTTGTTGTATGTTTGTCTGTTGACACACACACTTGCAGCTGCTGCTGTTGTAACCTAGTAGCGACAATAGCTAGGAAGCATAAGGGAAAGAAAGGAAAGGAAATGTAAAACTAAATGCTTCAGTCTTTATCAGTAAAAAAAAAACAGACATCAGAAGCCAACAAAGAAACACAAAAGTTGGCCTAAACATAAACAGACCCAAAGTTGTGTTTCTGGAACATCATGCACATCTTGGGATGTTGCTGTTATATCAACCAGAGGAGCTGAGTTTGTCAGATGCCAGCAACACAAAGTCATGAAATAATTACTTTATTTGTTAACTCATTACAGTAAACAAAGTTATAAAAGCATACCAAAATAAAGTAGCACTTGCACACTCATTTCACCCCCCCCCCCCCCCATGAGGCAGAGTGTCTGCCAGCAGATCAACAACTTGTGTCCCATCAGAAACTGTATCCAGCCCAGTCTTCACTATTTATTTAACTCCTCATCTGAAAAAATCACTAAACCTCCCGTCTTGGAAAGATTATTTGTTCAGGTAAAGTTGAATTGGCTCAGACAGGGTAGAGAACAGTGAGTGGTGTGTGTAGCTCCAGTGAGTGGTGTGTGTAGCTCCAGTGAGTGGTGTGTGTAGCTCCAGTGAGTGGTGTGTGTAGCAACAGTGAGTGGTGTGTGTAGCAACAGTGAGTGGTGTGTGTAGCAACAGTGAGTGGTGTGTGTAGCAACAGTGAGTGGTGTGTGTAGCAACAGTGAGTGGTGTGTGTAGCTCCAGTGAGTGGTGTGTGTAGCTCCAGTGAGTGGTGTGTGTAGCTCCAGTGAGTGGTGTGTGTAGCTCCAGTGAGTGGTGTGTGTAGCTCCAGTGAGTGGTGTGTGTAGCACCAGTGAGTGGTGTGTGTAGCACCAGTGAGTGGTGTGTGTAGCAACAGTGAGTGGTGTGTGTAGCAACAGTGAGTGGTGTGTGTAGCAACAGTGAGTGGTGTGTGTAGCAACAGTGAGTGGTGTGTGTAGCTCCAGTGAGTGGTGTGTGTAGCTCCAGTGAGTGGTGTGTGTAGCTCCAGTGAGTGGTGTGTGTAGCTCCAGTGAGTGGTGTGTGTAGCAACAGTGAGTGGTGTGTGTAGCTCCAGTGAGTGGTGTGTGTAGCTCCAGTGAGTGGTGTGTGTAGCAACAGTGAGTGGTGTGTGTAGCTCCAGTGAGTGGTGTGTGTAGCAACAGTGAGTGGTGTGTGTAGCTCCAGTGAGTGGTGTGTGTAGCTCCAGTGAGTGGTGTGTGTAGCTCCAGTGAGTGGTGTGTGTAGCTCCAGTGAGTGGTGTGTGTAGCTCCAGTGAGTGGTGTGTGTAGCTCCAGTGAGTGGTGTGTGTAGCAACAGTAAGTGGTGTGTGTAGCTCCAGTGAGTGGTGTGTGTAGCTCCAGTGAGTGGTGTGTGTAGCTCCAGTGAGTGGTGTGTGTAGCAACAGTGAGTGGTGTGTGTAGCTCCAGTGAGTGGTGTGTGTAGCAACAGTGAGTGGTGTGTGTAGCAACAGTGAGTGGTGTGTGTAGCAACAGTGAGTGGTGTGTGTAGCAACAGTGAGTGGTGTGTGTAGCTCCAGTGAGTGGTGTGTGTAGCAACAGTGAGTGGTGTGTGTAGCTCCAGTGAGTGGTGTGTGTAGCAACAGTGAGTGGTGTGTGTAGCAACAGTGAGTGGTGTGTGTAGCAACAGTGAGTGGTGTGTGTAGCACCAGTGAGTGGTGTGTGTAGCAACAGTGAGTGGTGTGTGTAGCTCCAGTGAGTGGTGTGTGTAGCAACAGTGAGTGGTGTGTGTAGCTCCAGTGAGTGGTGTGTGTAGCTCCAGTGAGTGGTGTGTGTAGCAACAGTGAGTGGTGTGTGTAGCAACAGTGAGTGGTGTGTGTAGCAACAGTGAGTGGTGTGTGTAGCAACATGAGTGAGTTTCTGCTTGATGTAGGTCAATGTCTGCAGGTCATTTAAAAGAAGCCATGCTACTGATCCTGCAATAAACAAGTGTACTGAACCCTGCATGTACATGAACACATACATGAACACATACATGAACACATACATGAACACATACATGAACACATACATGAACACATACATGAACACATACATGAACACATACATGAACACATACATGAACAATGCATCAACAACTACACAACCACATACACACACAGCATGGACAACTACGCAATTAATCAGATACACATGTAGTCATCACCTGCTTGTATCTAGACATACACACACACACATCATGTGGTCATCACCTGCTTGAATCTAGACATACACACACACACACACATCATGTAGTTATCACCTGCTTGAATCTAGACATGCACACACACATCATGTAGTCATCACTTGCTTGAATCTAGACATACACACACACATCATGTGGTCATCACCTGCTTGTATCTAGGCACACCCACACACATCATGTAGTTATCACCTGCTTGAATCTAGACATGCACACACACATCATGTGGTCATCACCTGCTTGTATCTAGGCACACCCACACACATCATGTAGTTATCACCTGCTTGAATCTAGACATGCACACACACATCATGTAGTCATCACCTGCTTGAATCTAGACATACCCACACACATCATGTAGTTATCACCTGCTTGAATCTAGACATGCACACACACATCATGTAGTCATCACTTGCTTGAATCTAGACATACACACACACATCATGTGGTCATCACCTGCTTGTATCTAGGCACACCCACACACATCATGTAGTTATCACCTGCTTGAATCTAGACATACACACACACATCATGTGGTCATCACCTGCTTGTATCTAGGCACACCCACACACATCATGTAGTTATCACCTGCTTGAATCTAGACATGCACACACACATCATGTAGTCATCACCTGCTTGAATCTAGACATACCCACACACATCATGTAGTTATCACCTGCTTGAATCTAGACATGCACACACACATCATGTAGTCATCACCTGCTTGAATCTAGACATACCCACACACATCATGTGGTCATCACCTGCTTGTATCTAGACACACCCACACACATCATGTAGTTATCACCTGCTTGAATCTAGACATGCACACACACATCATGTAGTCATCACCTGCTTGAATCTAGACATACCCACACACATCATGTAGTTATCACCTGCTTGTATCTAGACATACCCACACACATCATGTGGTCATCACCTGCTTGTATCTAGACATACCCACACACATCATGTGGTCATCACCTGCTTGTATCTAGACACACCCACACACATCATGTAGTTATCACCTGCTTGAATCTAGACATGCACACACACATCATGTAGTCATCACCTGCTTGTATCTAGACACACCCACACACATCATGTAGTTATCACCTGCTTGTATCTAGACATGCACACACACATCAAGTAGTCATCACCTGCTTGTATCAAGACACACCCACACACATCATGTAGTTATCACCTGCTTGTATCTAGACATGCACACACACATCAAGTAGTCATCACCTGCTTGTATCTAGACACACACACACACACATCATGTAGTCATCACCTGCTTGAATCTAGACATGCACACACACATCATGTAGTCATCACCTGCTTGTATCTAGACACACCCACACACATCATGTAGTTATCACCTGCTTGTATCTAGACATGCACGCACACACATCATGTAGTTATCACCTGCTTGTATCAAGACACACCCACACACATCATGTAGTTATCACCTGCTTGTATCTAGACATGCACACACACATCAAGTAGTCATCACCTGCTTGTATCTAGACACACCCACACACATCATGTAGTTATCACCTGCTTGTATCTAGACATGCACGCACACACACATGTAGTTATCACCTGCTTGTATCAAGACACACCCACACACATGTAGTTATCACCTGCTTGTATCTAGACATGCACACACACACACACATCATGTAGTTATCACCTGCTTGTATCTAGTCACAACCACCCACATCATGTGGTCATCACCTGCTTGTATCTAGACACACACACACATCATGTAGTCATCACGTGCTTGTATCTGGAAACACACACACACATCATGTAGTCAACACCTGCTTGTATCTAGACACACACACACATCATTTAGTCATCACCTGCTTGTATCTGGAAACACACACACATCATGTAGTCATCACCTGCTTGTATCTAGACACACACACACATCATGTAGTCAACACCTGCTTGTATTTAGTTACACACACACACACACAAGTAGTCATCACCTGCTTGCATTTAGACACACACACACACACATCATGTAGTCATCACCTGCTTGTATCTGGAAACACACACACATCATGTAGTCAACACCTGCTTGTATCTAGACACACACACACATCATGTAAATATCACCTGCTTGTATCTAGACACACACACACACATCATGTAGTCATCACATGCTTGTATCTGGAAACACACACACATCATGTAGTCAACACCTGCTTGTATCTAGACACACACACACATCATGTAGTCATCACCTGCTTGTATCTAGACACACACACACATCATGTAGTCAACACCTGCTTGTATTTAGATACACACACACAGAAGTAGTCATCACCTGCTTGTATTTAGACACACACACACACACACACATCATGTAGTCATCACCTGCTTGTATCTGGAAACACACACACATCATGTAGTCAACACCTGCTTGTATCTAGACACACACACACATCATGTAAATATCACCTGCTTGTATCTAGACACACACACATCATGTAGTCATCACCTGCTTGTATCTGGAAACACAGACACATCAAGTAGTCATCACCTGCTTGTATTTAGACACACACACACACATCAAGTAGTCATCACCTGCTTGTATCTAGACACACACACACACTTGCTTGACACACACACACATCATGTAGTCAACACCTGCTTGTATTTAGATACACACACACAGAAGTAGTCATCACCTGCTTGTATTTAGACACACACACACACACACATCATGTAGTCATCACCTGCTTGTATCTGGAAACACACACACATCATGTAGTCAACACCTGCTTGTATCTAGACACACACACACATCATGTAAATATCACCTGCTTGTATCTAGACACACACACATCATGTAGTCATCACCTGCTTGTATCTGGAAACACACACACATCAAGTAGTCATCACCTGCTTGTATTTAGACACACACACACACATCAAGTAGTCATCACCTGCTTGTATCTAGACACACACACACACATCAAGTAGTCATCACCTGCTTGTATCTAGACACACACACACACACACATCAAGTAGTCATCACCTGCTTGTATCTGGAAACACACACACACACACACACATATCATGCATTCATCACCTGCTTGCTTGTATCTGGACATGTACACACATCATGTAGTCATCATCTGCTTGCATCTAGACACATATACACATCATACAGTCATCACCTGCTTGTATCTGGAAACACACACACACATCATGTAGTCATCACCTACTTGTATCTAGACATGCACACATAGATCATGTCAAGTCACTTGGTGGAATATAAACACAAACAAAACATGCATCAAGAAAATCATCTGCCTGTACAAGCAACTGCATTGATCAAACATCTTCCCTGGCTAAAGACAAATCTCAGATGACGTTTCAATGCACAATGTTGAAATGACACAAATATGAACATATCATTTCACATAATTTACTGTGTGGATGGGAACAAATCTGTTCTTTCAAAGGCAGACACGGTTTCAACATGTCAGCATTGTCAGTTTCATCAAACACATCATGTAAATAGTTGACAGTCAGCTGGGCAGAGGGCTGTGGACAGATGAGATTACCAACAGTACACAGCTTGGACTATTATGAGAAGAAGAACTGTGCTTGACAGACAAAGGGTTTAGAAGCTATGACAGCTTCAGGAGAGTACGATGGATAGACAATATACCAGAGATCCTGAAGCAACACAGACTAACAACAACACGTGCAACACACCTGGCCCAGGATAGAAAACTGCGACTCCCCACTACGCTGTGAGGCAATTGTGGACAAGACAAGACAAGACAGCTTCAGGGTCAGCATTCATGGGACAATGTAGCTACAGAATAAACTGCCCTAACCAAAATGACAATTTGCTCTCAGTGATTCCTGCAGTTACAAGAAATTAATTTGACCACAGAAGTCAGGACAATGTTCTCAGCATGACCAGAGAAAACCTGCCATGGGAAATAACAATGTACCCCACAATGCAACACCCAAAGAAGAAAAAACTGGAATCGTTTGGAGTGGGCCAATGTATTTGGATACCTTGATTAAAACAAAGGAACAATGTTCTCAAGAAATACAGCTCAATGAAACAAGCAGATTGTTCACACCAGACGACCCACACTCTATGCAGTGACTTGGAAATGTAGCCAGAGTTCTCAGAAGTCAACCCTGATGTCTGCAAGCCAATCAGGGACAGTCAGCAGACTGGGGAGAAATAATGCTCAACCCAATGAGATGCGGGCACACACAAGAATGACAGCACCATGGACTGATAAAAGGATGGCCTGAAAGAGAGAATTGACTACCCATTCTTTGAACCACTCATAAGACATAAGTATGTCATGACAACAGAAAGTGTGTAGAGTAGAGAGAACTGACCATACCTATTCTTTGGACCACTCATAAGACATAAGTATGTCATGACAACAGAAAGTGTGTAGAGTAGAGAGAAGTGACTACCCATTTTTTGGACCACTCATAAGACATAAGTATGTCATGACAACAGAAAGTGTGTAGAGTAGAGAGAAGTGACTACCCATTTTTTGGACCACTCATAAGACATAAGTATGTCATGACAACAGAAAGTGTGTAGAGTAGAGAGAACTGACTACCCATTTTTTGGACCACTCATAAGACATAAGTATGTCATGACAACAAAAAGTGTGTAGAGTAGAGAGAACTGACTACCCATTTTTTGGACCACTCATAAGACATAAGTATGTCATGACAACAAAAAGTGTGTAGAGTAGAGAGAACTGACTACCCATTTTTTGGACCACTCATAAGACATAAGTATGTCATGACAACAGAAAGTGTGTAGAGTAGAGAAAACTGACCATACCTATTCTTTGGGCCACTCATAAGACATAAGTATGTCATGACAACAGAAAGTGTGTAGAGTAGAGAAAACTGACCATACCTATTCTTTGGGCCACTCATAAGACATAAGTATGTCATGACAACAGAAAGTGTGTAGAGTAGAGAGAAGTGACTACCCATTTTTTGGACCACTCATAAGACATAAGTATGTCATGACAACAGAAAGTGTGTAGAGTAGAGAGAAGTGACTACCCATTTTTTGGACCACTCATAAGACATAAGTATGTCATGACAACAGAAAGTGTGTAGAGTAGAGAGAACTGACTACCCATTTTTTGGACCACTCATAAGACATAAGTATGTCATGACAACAAAAAGTGTGTAGAGTAGAGAGAACTGACTACCCATTTTTTGGACCACTCATAAGACATAAGTATGTCATGACAACAAAAAGTGTGTAGAGTAGAGAGAACTGACTACCCATTTTTTGGACCACTCATAAGACATAAGTATGTCATGACAACAAAAAGTGTGTAGAGTAGAGAGAACTGACTACCCATTTTTTGGACCACTTATAAGACATAAGTAGGTCATGACAACAGAAAGTGTGTAGAGTAGAGAGAACTGACCATACCCATTCTTTGGACCACTTATAAGACATAAGTAGGTCATGACAACAGAAAGTGTGTAGAGAATGAGAGAACTGACCATACCCATTCTTTGGACCACTCATAAGACATAAGTATGTCATGACAACAGAAAGTGTGTAGAGAATGAGAGAAGGTGTTTGGCAGAGAGAATCATCTGTATAAACACTGCTACAGCTGCTATAGTGTGTAACAATTACATCTACACAAGTCAAGACTACACTGAAACAAATGACCCCACAAGAGACATCTCACACTGAAACAAATGACCGCACAAGAGATCTCACACTGAATCAAATGACCCCACAAGAGACATCTCACATTGAAACAAAAGACCCCACAAGAGACATCTCACACTGGAAAACACCTATAGTAAACACAGATGCTAGAGCTGCTGATGGAGTCAACACTTGACATCAACAACACCACAAATATGAGCATTCACCTGCCAACAACACCACAAACATGAGCATTCACCTGCCAACAACACCACAAATATGAGCATTCACCTGCCAACAACACCACAAACATGAGCATTCACCTGCCAACAACACCACAAACATGAGCATTCACCTGCCAACAACACCACAAATATGAGCATTCACCTGCAAACAACACCACAAACATGAGCATTCACCTGCCAACAACACCACAAACATGAGCATTCACCTGCCAACAACACCACAAACATGAGCATTCACCTGCCAACAACACCACAAACATGAGCATTCACCTGCCAACAACACCACAAACATGAGCATTCACCTGCCAACAACAGTTCTGTAACTGCCATCTATTTAACCTACTGGTCCACAGCCATGGCAGATAGACAACAATAACCTATCCTCCTCCTGCTGTGGCGACATGTTAACTTGTTTAAATCTAATCAATCTGAAACTAATCACTGACTGGTTCCGATAACTTTCTGAAACAAATCTCTCTCAGATTACAGACTCCATCATTTCTGGTCACACTGGTGTACTCCAGTCAGAGGGAGCCAATGTCACAGGATGCTGGTTTGATGAACAAGACTGTCAGAAACATTATTGTTGTGACAACGCTGATGACTCGGCTGTGTCAGAGATGTCGCCTTCCTCCACCCCATCACCCACCTCGTGTGTTCCATGAATATGTTCTAATCCTTCTGATGTTTGTGTCAGAGTTTCCAGATGATGGACGGCTAAATGCTGTAGAGGAAAGATAGAAATCAATCACTACAAACAAGAGACAACATGTCAGCAACACAGTTGAGTTCATGGACATCAGTGAGACAACATGTCAGCAACACAGTTGAGTTCATGGACATCAGTGAGACAACATGTCAGCAACACAGTTGAGTTCATGGGCATCAGTGAGACAACATGTAGGCAACACAGTTGAGTTCATGGGCATCAGTGAGACAACATGTCAGCAACACAGTTGAGTTCATGGGCATCAGTGAGACAAGATGTCAGCAACACAGTTGAGTTCATGGACATCAGTGAGACAAGATGTCAGCAACACAGTTGAGTTCATGGGCATCAGTGAGACAACATGTCAGCAACACAGTTGAGTTCATGGACATCAGTGAGACAACATGTCAGCAACACAGTTGAGTTCATGGACATCAGTGAGACAAGATGTCAGCAACACAGTTGAGTTCATGGACATCAGTGAGACAAGATGTCAGCAACACAGTTGAGTTCATGGACATCAGTGAGACAACATGTCAGCAACACAGTTGAGTTCATGGACATCAGTGAGACAACATGTCAGCAACACAGTTGAGTTCATGGACATCAGTGAGACAACATGTCAGCAACACAGTTGAGTTCATGGACAGTTGAGACAACATGTCAGCAACACAGTTGAGTTCATGGGCATCAGTGAGACAACATGTCAGCAACACAGTTGAGTTCATGGACATCAGTGAGACAACATGTAGGCAACACAGTTGAGTTCATGACATCAGTGAGACAACATGTCAGGACACAACACAGTTGAGTTCATTCATGAGACATCAGTGAGACAACATGTGAGACAAGATGTCAGCAACACAGTTGAGTTCATGGGCATCAGTGAGACAAGATGTCAGCAACACAGTTGAGTTCATGGACATCAGTGAGACAGATGTCAGCAACACAGTTTGAGTTCATGGACATCAGTGAGACAAGATGTCAGCAACACAGTTGAGTTCATGGACATCAGTGAGACAAGATGTCAGCAACACAGTTGAGTTCATGGACATCAGTGAGACAACATGTCAGCAACACAGTTGAGTTCATGGACATCAGTGAGACAACATGTCAGCAACACAGTTGAGTTCATGGACATCAGTGAGACAACATGTCAGCAACACAGTTGAGTTCATGGACATCAGTGAGACAACATGTCAGCAACACAGTTGAGTTCATGGACATCAGTGAGACAACATGTCAGCAACACAGTTGAGTTCATGGACATCAGTGAGCATCAGTGAGACACATGTCAGCAACACAGTTGAGTTCATGGACATCAGTGAGACAACATGTCAGCAACACAGTTGAGTTCATGGACATCAGTGAGACAACATGTCAGCAACATGTCAGACAACACAGTTGAGTTCATGGACATCAGTGAGACAACATGTCAGCAACACAGTTGAGTTCAACACAGTTGAGTTCATGGGCATCAGTGAGACAACATGTCAGCAACACAGTTGAGTTCATGGCATCAGTGAGACAACATGTCAGCAACACAGTTGAGTTCATGGACATCAGTGAGACAACATGTCAGCAACACAGTTGAGTTCATGGACATCAGTGAGACAACATGTCAGCAACACAGTTGAGTTCATGGACATCAGTGAGACAACATGTCAGCAACACAGTTGAGTTCATGGACATCAGTGAGACAACAGAGCAACACAGTTGAGTTCATGGACATCAGTGAGACAACATGTAGGCAACACAGTTGAGTTCATGGACATCAGTGAGACAACATGTCAGCAACACAGTTGAGTTCATGGACATCAGTGAGACAAGATGTCAGCAACACAGTTGAGTTCATGGACATCAGTGAGACAAGATGTCAGCAACACAGTTGAGTTCATGGACATCAGTGAGACAACATGTCAGCAACACAGTTGAGTTCATGGACATCAGTGAGACAACATGTAGGCAACACAGTTGAGTTCATGGACATCAGTGAGACAACATGTCAGCAACACAGTTGAGTTCATGGGCATCAGTTAGATACATGTGCAGCTTAGTGTATTCAAGGACAGTGAATGTGTTGATCAATTCCATGATCCTCAAGTACCAGGGTTTGATTCTAGAGCGGCACAGTTTATTTAAACAAGCTCTTCTCAAGGTTTTCAGACTAAGGTACGAGAGCTGCACTGTGGAAGAGACCGGGGTCTCACCACATAATACTGCCAAAGACAACGGTACACTGTAGGCAACACTTGTTTGTGGAGATGGCAAATAAAACAATAATGAATGTTGCAGTAGCTGGCTCTATGGTGGGGTGAAGTAAACAGCAACCAGCTACTGCCCTCCGGTTACACAACTGGCAGATTGACTTTTTGATCTCAGATACATGAGTTTCAGCTGGTTTGTTTGTCTTTCAAGTGAATACTTGAGGTTATTTTAACATATGTGATACAACCTTCTCCCCCCCCCCCCCCCCCCAATCCATTGACTCCTTTGCAATTTTCTAAATATTTGTAATATGTTCCCAGACTGTACTGATGAGACAAGCCAACTGTAGACACAATTACAGAAGTGAGTGAGCCAACAGTGACCCTGTAACTAATCAGCCTTGATAGGATAGGAGGTCTGAATATGGGACACACCTGTCAGATTTGGAGAGCACACTAGAAACTGGAATATTGATTCACCAAAAAAGCCAGCTCACTGCATCAACAGCTCCCCAGAGAAGACAATATGACACAGATATTATATGTAGGGAGGCCAGCTTCCAACATCCAATAGAAGTTTTGATTGATTAACTATAATTGACATAATTACACACACGACACCATCAGGGGTGCTCTGTCTCTCTCAGCAGACATGAGAGTTTAGGTCTACAGATTTTTCCATTAGAGGACTAACCTATGAATGCATTTCTGCCAGAGTTCAGGTTAGCTTCTGCTAAAAGTCATTGGAAAAGGGGGCGCTTAGAAAAGTTAGTTTGCCAACATTTCTATTAGAATTAGTAGAAACATCACTTCAATGACCATACTGCAAGATGTATGTACATGCACACGCACATAATTCCAGGGTCAAGCTAGCCTCATAAAACAGGTATCAAAACTGTTATGGGAGGTACACACAAGCTTGAATCAACACAAATACCATAAAACCTCCAATGAAATAAACCTAATGGGATTATTAACTGAAAAAGCTTGTGAACTAGCAATAAACAGTGAAATCAGATCCCATGCTAAGTGCAGCATGAGTACATTTACAGGTATAATAACTGGATCCTTGTTTGTCTGATCTGTTAGCAGTTCCCTGGTACAAACAGTGAACACAACCGACATTGTCTGTCTAATCTGTTGGCAGTTCCCTGGTACAAACAGTGAACACAACAGACATTGTCTGTCTAATCTGTTGGAGGTTTCTTGGTACAGACACTGAACACAACAGACATTGTCTAATCGGTTGGAGGTTTCCTGGTACAGACACTGAACACAACAGACATTGTCTGTCTAATCTGTTGGAGGTTTCCTGATACAGACACTGAACACAACAGACATTGTCTGTCTAATCTGTTGGCAGTTTCCTGGTACAGACACTGAACACAACAGACATTGTCTAATCTGTTGGAGGTTTCCTGGTACAGACATTGTCTGTCTAATCTGTTAGAGGTTTCCTGGTACAAACACTGAACACAACAGACAATGTCTGCCTAATCTGTTGGAGGTTTCCTGGTACAGACACTGAAAACAACATACATTGTCTGTGTAATCTGTTGGAGGTTTCCTGGTACAAACACTGAACACAACAGACATTGTCTGTGTAATCTGTTGGAGGTTTCCTGATACAAACACTGAACCTAACAGACACTGTCTGTGTAATCTGTTGGAGGTTTCCTGGTACAAACAGTGAACACAACAGACAATGTCTGTCTAATCTGTTGGAGGTTTCCTGATACAAACACTGAACACAACAGACATTGTCTGTCTAATCTGTTGGAGGTTTCCTGATACAAACACTGAACACAACAGACATTGTCTGTCTAATCTGTTGGAGGTTTCCTGGTACAAACAGTGAACACAACAGACATTGTCTGTCTAATCTGTTAGAGGTTTCCTGATACAAACACTGAACACAACAGACATTGTCTGTCTAATCTGTTGGAGGTTTCCTGATACAAACACTGAACACAACAGACATTGTCTGTCTAATCTGTTGGAGGTTTCCTGGTACAAACACTGAACACAACAGACATTGTCTGTCTAATCTGTTGGAGGTTTCCTGGTACAAACAGTGAACACAACAGACATTGTCTGTCTAATCTGTTAGAGGTTTCCTGATACAAACACTGAACACAACAGACATTGTCTGTCTAATCTGTTGGAGGTTTCCTGATACAAACACTGAACACAACAGACATTGTCTGTCTAATCTGTTGGAGGTTTCCTGGTACAAACACTGAACACAACAGACATTGTCTGTCTAATCTGTTGGAGGTTTCCTGGTACAAACACTGAACACAACAGACATTGTCTGTCTAATCTGTTGGAGGTTTCCTGATACAAACACTGAACACAACAGACATTGTCTGTCTAATCTGTTGGAGGTTTCCTGGTACAAACACTGAACACAACAGACATTGTCTGTCTAATCTGTTTGAGGTTTCCTGATACAGACACTGAACACAACAGACATTGTCTGTCTAATTTGTTTGAGGTTTCCTGATACAAACACTGAACACAACAGACATTGTCTGTCTAATCTGTTGGAGGTTTCCTGATACAAACACTGAACACAACAGACATTGTCTGTCTAATCTGTTGGCAGTTCCCTGGTACAGACACTGAACACAACAGACAATGTCTAATCTGTTGGAGGTTTTCTGGTACAAACACTGACCACAACAGACATTGTCTGTCTAATCTGTTGGCAGTTCCCTGGTACAGACACTGAACACAACAGACATTGTCTGTCTAATCTGTTGGAGGTTTCCTGATACAAACACTGAACACAACAGACATTGTCTGTCTAATCTGTTGGCAGTTTCCTGGTACAGACACTGAACACAACAGACATTGTCTAATCTGTTGGAGGTTTCCTGGTACAGACATTGTCTGTCTAATCTGTTAGAGGTTTCCTGGTACAAACACTGAACACAACAGACAATGTCTGCCTAATCTGTTGGAGGTTTCCTGGTACAGACACTGAAAACAACATACATTGTCTGTGTAATCTGTTGGAGGTTTCCTGGTACAAACACTGAACACAACAGACATTGTCTGTGTAATCTGTTGGAGGTTTCCTGATACAAACACTGAACCTAACAGACACTGTCTGTGTAATCTGTTGGAGGTTTCCTGGTACAAACAGTGAACACAACAGACAATGTCTGTCTAATCTGTTGGAGGTTTCCTGATACAAACACTGAACACAACAGACATTGTCTGTCTAATCTGTTGGAGGTTTCCTGATACAAACACTGAACACAACAGACATTGTCTGTCTAATCTGTTGGAGGTTTCCTGGTACAAACAGTGAACACAACAGACATTGTCTGTCTAATCTGTTAGAGGTTTCCTGATACAAACACTGAACACAACAGACATTGTCTGTCTAATCTGTTGGAGGTTTCCTGATACAAACACTGAACACAACAGACATTGTCTGTCTAATCTGTTGGAGGTTTCCTGGTACAAACACTGAACACAACAGACATTGTCTGTCTAATCTGTTGGAGGTTTCCTGGTACAAACACTGAACACAACAGACATTGTCTGTCTAATCTGTTGGAGGTTTCCTGATACAAACACTGAACACAACAGACATTGTCTGTCTAATCTGTTGGAGGTTTCCTGGTACAAACACTGAACACAACAGACATTGTCTGTCTAATCTGTTTGAGGTTTCCTGATACAGACACTGAACACAACAGACATTGTCTGTCTAATTTGTTTGAGGTTTCCTGATACAAACACTGAACACAACAGACATTGTCTGTCTAATCTGTTGGAGGTTTCCTGATACAAACACTGAACACAACAGACATTGTCTGTCTAATCTGTTGGCAGTTCCCTGGTACAGACACTGAACACAACAATGTCTAATCTGTTGGAGGTTTCCTGGTACAAACACTGACCACAACAGACATTGTCTGTCTAATCTGTTGGCAGTTCCCTGGTACAGACACTGAACACAACAGACATTGTCTGTCTAATCTGTTGGAGGTTTCCTGATACAAACACTGAACACAACAGACATTGTCTGTTTAATCTGTTGGAGGTTTCCTGGTACAAACACTGACCACAACAGACATTGTCTAATCTGTTGGAGGTTTCCTGGTACAGACACTGAACACAACAGACACTGTCTGTGTAATCTGTTGGAGGTTTCCTGGTACAAACACTGAACACAACAGACATTGTCTGTCTAATCTTATGGAGGTTTTGTGGTACAAACACTGACTCACCTGTAAAGCTTCGATGTGAGCAGGATCTGTAACCACCAACACTTGCTGACCATTCTCACCCAGGGAGAGGCTGGTGAGTCCATGGATGCCACTCTGCTGCAGGTCCTGCAGGGTGAGGCTGCCAGGCGACTGCAGGGTGACTAGACTAGCAACCTGATGACCACCATCTGCTGTCATAAAGGCTGCTTCACTGGTACCAACACCTGAAGTCAGCAGCACCATCTGTGGATGACAACATCCAGGTTACATATAAACAAGCAAGTACCCTAATATTTATGTCAGTAACAACAACAACAAAGATCATGAACAGAGCCAAATGTTCTAGTTATTTAACACATCTTTCATGTCAGTTGTAATTCACCACTATCAGTTTCTAATTTCTGCCATCAAGTGTCATGGGAAGGAACAGTTTGCGGTCCACTGCTTGATGGATATCAATCATTGTCAACAATCCATCTTCTCCTAGCCTGATCTCTTGCTTCCACATGGGATCTTGTCAGGTTTAGTGCCTGTGTTGTGACTGCATTCTAAAGAGATGACCAAACCATCTGATCTTGTGTTTCTCAATTAATTTGGTGCTTGTTGTTAAACAGCCTGTCTGATATCATTTCTTACTTGTCTCAGGTAGGTCATCTGAACAGCCTGTCTGATATCATTTCTTACTTGTCTCAGGTAGGTCATCTGAACAGCCTGTCTGATATCATTTCTTACTTGTCTCAGGTAGGTCAGCTGAACAGCCTGTCTGATATCATTTCTTTCTTGTCTCAGGTAGGTCAGCTGAACAGCCTGTCTGATATCATTTCTTTCTTGTCTCAGGTAGGTCATCTGAACAGCCTGTCTGATATCATTTCTTTCTTGTCTCAGGTAGGTCATCTGAAGTGTGCTCAGGCATTTCACTGGGATTAGTTTTGTGTAACTGTTGTTAAAGGCGGCTCATAATAGAGTTTGGCAACCTAAACAGCATCAATATGTGCCGTGTTGAGCAATTATGATCCCCTTCAATCATCAGTGTTCTTAAGAAGCAGTGTTGCTAAGAGATATCATGTCTGTTCAAGTTCAGATGTCAGCAGGTTTGATACCCAGCACAGAGCCAGACAAAAATTCCCCTGGTTTCAAATGACCCCTGAATCTCTTGGCTACTGAGATCAGATATCTGCCTTCTTGTGTGAGGCTGAAAAACAGGGCCCCAAGCTGAAAGCTGGGCACAAGACAATTTCTCTATATTGCCAACCCACCTAGCAGGCCCCCCCCCCTAATTCTGCCAACCATCCTGCATATTCTTCCCCCATTCTTCCAACCCACCTAGCATGCCTCCTCCCCCCCCCCCTATTCTGCCAACAATCCTGCATATTCTTCCCCCATTCTGCCAACCCACCTAGCATGCCTCCTCCCCCCCCCCCCTATTCTGCCAACCATCCTGCATATTCTTCCCCCATTCTGCCAACCCACCTAGCAGGCTTCCCCCTTTATTCTGCCAACCATCCTGCATATTCTTCCCCCATTCTGCCAACCCACCTAGCATGCCTCCTCCCCCCCCCCCCATTCTGCCAACCATCCTGCATATTCTTCCCCCATTCTGCCAACCCACCTAGCATGCCCCACACTATTCTGCCAACGATCCTGCATATTCTTCCCCCATTCTGCCAACCCACCTAGCATGCCTCCTCCCCCCCCCCCCCCCTATTCTGCCAACCATCCTGCATATTCTTCCCCCATTCTGCCAACCCACCTAGCAGGCCCCCCCCCCTTTATTCTGCCAACCATCCTGCATATTCTTCCCCCATTCTGCCAACCCACCTAGCATGCCTCCTCCCCCCCCCCCCCATTCTGCCAACCATCCTGCATATTCTTCCCCCATTCTGCCAACCCACCTAGCATGCCCCACACTATTCTGCCAACGATCCTGCATATTCTTCCCTCATTCTGCCAACCCACCTAGCAGCCCCCCCCCCCTCTATTCTGCCAACCATCCTGCATATTCTTCCCCCATTCTGCCAACCCACCTAGCATGCCTCCTCCCCCCCCCCCCCCCCCACGCTATTCTGCCAACCATCCTGCATATTCTTCCCTTATTCTGCCAACCCAGCAAGCATGTGTAACCCAGATGCTACACAACAGTACCTGTGAAGCTTCTCCAGCAGTGACAATGAGATTCTGGCCAGTTCCCCCATCCTCGTGGCTAACTTCTGATTTGATTAGCATTTTCTTGGTCGGAGGCTCGTCTGTTTCTGAAAGACCTGAACCAATAAAGAAACAGTTTTGCATAAAGCCAACAGTAACAGTTCAGCTGACAATCCTAGGTATAAATCAATGAAAGTATAAGTAGAATGAGTTCCTCTCTGCCGATAGCCAATGCCTGCTTCACAGTTAAACAGCTACAGAAACATATAAAGCAATCACATGACAGCTGCTTCAAATATCACAAGACAATCAACAATGAAGAAAAAACAGAAGTCACAAGTATAAGCATAGAACATAAAAATAAACGACAATAGTTTGAAACAAGTGGAAGAATTTAATTTCTTGGGGAGCAATTATTACAACGGTGGACCAGAAAGAGAGAAACAAGAATCCAACAAGCCAACAGTGTTACTTATCAACTGACCCCAATCTTGCAACATCTGGCTCTTCCAACAAAGATTAAAACACTTTAGGTTACCAGTGTCAGACTTTGACAATAACTAAAAAACATGAGAGAAAACTAACCACCTAAAGGCTGCAAACAAAACCAGAAGAAATTATTTGAGAAATCAAGAGGTTGGAACAATAACCTAATTCAATTTTTGAGAAATAAAGAATGAAACGGTTTGGCCACCGAGTCAGAATGGCAATGCCCGTGTACAACATGAAAACCCAGAGGCAAAAGGAGACCCAGAAGAAAAGGCACTGAAGGAGTCACTGTCAGCTACAGACCATACAACATCACAGCTACAGACCATATAACATCACAGCTACAGACCATACAACATCACAGCTACAGACCATACAACATCACAGCTACAGACCATACAACATCACAGCTACAGACCATACAACATCACAGCTACAGACCATACAACATCACAGCACACCTAACAACCAAGCCTGCACCAGCTGGGCTACCTATCTTCTGTTAAACTGTGGCACCTACTTGCACAAAGCAGTTACTGACAAAGGAAGAAGCAAGCAGAAAGTTCAAGAAAGTGTCATGTAGCACTCAGATAAATGCAAAATACATGGGCAATTATCTTACGAGACATCATGTTTTTACAGAAATGTTAACGTAAATGCTACTTCTGCTAGGGGTTATGAATAGTTTCATAATTCTAACAGCAATACGGCAGCATGCCACACTGTGATTATGTTGACAGGTGTGAATGATGGCAAACTGCTGAAGGCCTAGTAAAACCCCACACCAGGCAACACATGCTGGGGTTGGATTGTGATGTTCTCTAAGAGAGAAGCAGCCGCTGGCTTGTGTGCTACTTCTAGTTGTGTCAAAGTAGGCTGCTACAGAGAAATAAGGAAATATACAAAATACAGAACTAATATCTTGGTGACCAAGATGGTGGAGTAAACACTGTTGGTGGATTTAGCAGAGGTTCAAGTGTGTTTTAGTATTTGTTTTTAACTCCAATGTGTTCAAATAAAGATGAACCTAGGACAGGTCCAGCAAACCGCTAGGGAATCTCATTGTTCAACTGATATAGCACCAGAATTATGGAGGAAATGACAAAGAAAAGCACGATTCTATCAGCGTTGTGAAGACCAGAAACACACATAACACATTGAACAACAACAGCAGCTACAGCCAAAAGCAAATGTAAAAAATGCAGTAGTTGTAATGTTAGCGGACTAGGAAATAAAGAACCACAACTAAGTGAATTCATGAAGAAATAAAACATCCAGATATCAGGAATAGCTGATACCAGGAAAAATGGACAAAATACCAAATGAATACATGATACACATAAATGTGTGAATATAGAGCAAGGTCAATCAACAGGCAAAGACCAAACATGGTGTCAGTTTTATAGGACATCCTGAAAAAGCTAAAAGCATATAAATACTGAATATATTTCTGCAAGAAAAATACTGATACATATTAGAGAAGGTGATAGAACAACTTACGCCTCATGTAATGACAGCTAAAGTGGAGAAGGAAAAACCCAAATATTTCGATCAACTTTCTGAAATATTAAGTACAGTGAATGAGAAAGACAAACTGATAGTGATGGGTGGTTTTAATGGCAGAGTAGGTAAAAGAAGAACACCATGGGAAGACCGCATAGGATCATTCAGTGATGAGGAGACAGTATGTAATATTAATGGTCATTCCCTACTTCTGACTGATACAGATCATTAACCAGTGATGAGGAGACAGTATGTAACATTAATGGTCATTCCCTACTTCTGACTCATACAGATCATTAACCAGTGATGAGGAGACAGTATGTAATATTAATGGTCATTCCCTACTTCTGACTGATACAGATCATTAACCAGTGATGAGGAGACAGTATGTAATATTAATGGTCATTCCCTACTTCTGACTGATACAGATCATTAACCAGTGATGAGGAGACAGTATGTAACATTAATGGTCATTTCCTACTTCTGACTCATACAGATCATTAACCAGTGATGAGGAGACAGTATGTAACATTAATGGTCATTCCCTACTTCTGACTCATTCAGATCATTAACCAGTGATGAGGAGACAGTATGTAACATTAATGGTCATTCCCTACTTCTGACTCATACAGATCATTAACCAGTGATGAGGAGACAGTATGTAACATTAATGGTCATTCCCTACTTCTGACTCATACAGATCATTAACCAGTGATAGTTAAAAGAAAACAGACCGCAAGAAAACAATATTCTCAAAGTTAAAAATACAGTGAGGACACATTATGAGGACCTTACATGACAACACTGTCAAAACCACTTTAAAGAAGACATAAAAAGCTGTTTAATAACCTTCCTGCCGAGTACTCGGATGTTCGGAATGAATGCGCAAACTTCAAATCTTCATTACCCAACACTCTTAGAAACAAATGTAGAACCAAAATAAGTAGGACAAGACAAATGGTTAAGAATGGCATTGTGGAATTACGATGTCAAAGATATCATTTCTAAAAAGAAGGAAGCATTCAAACAATGGATTCAATCAACATGTGAACAAGGTTATATTATCTACAGATTGATAAGAAGACATGCAAAACGAAAGATCAAAGCTTCTAAAGATGAATCATTGAAAAAGAAGAAGTTCCCCTAGAGAGTTTTACAAACAGGTTAAAAATATGAGAGCCAGAAATGAGTGCTATAATCCAACCACTATTTTAAACAACAAGAGAGGCCGTCCTGTATTTAATCCACATCAAAAGCTAGCAAGATGGGCAGAATATTTTAAAGAGCTACTCAACCCTGAAAATGAGGTAGATAACATCAATTTTGTGCCTAAAAGCAGTGACCAACATGAACCAAGCTTTAACATCAGAAGTAAAAGCTGATATAAAGAGGAGCACTAAAAATAAAGCACCTGGTTCGGATGGAATAACTACAGAAGCTCTTCAAGCATGCGGGCAAACTGGCATCAGATGGCTAACAAGAATGGTCAATACAGCATTGGAAGACAGGAAAGTTCCACTTGACTGACAGCAGGCATTGATGATACCAGTCTGGAAAGAGAAAGGTAATACAAGAGACTGTGCATCGTACAGAGGTGTATCATTCTTGAGCCACATACGAAAAATATATGTTAAACTGCAAAAAAAAAAAAAAAATTTTTTTTTTGCACGAACAGAGAATTAGATCTATAGCGGAACAGACCTAAGTACATCACAATTTGGTTTCAGAAATTAAAAAAGTTACATAGATGCATTATTTACACTAAGACAAGGTTGCAAAAAAAAAAAAAAATTGAATATGATGACATAAAAAAACAAATATGACAAAAAGCTTTTGATAGAGTAGATAGAAAAAAACTATGGGTTATTCTTAAGGATTATGGGATACAAGGATAGTTGCTAGATAACATCGTAGCCATGTACCACACTTACCAAAGTGCAGTGAGAACACAAGAAGGCATGTCTGATATGTTTACAATCAATACAGGGATGTGTTCTATCTCCTCTCTTATTTACTATATACACTGACAGAATATCAAAAGAAGCCAGTTTTAATCCAGAATATGAGGAACTTTACTTTCCAGAGGAAGAATTAGAACCAAAAATGAGCAACTATTTGCACACAATCAGTGCTTGTTCTACAATGAGGGGAGTAGACTGCAAGACCATTCAAACAGGCTAAGTTCAACATGCAAAAATATCACATGAAAATAAATACTACTAAAACTGAGGTTATGCAGGTTAGCGGAATTCCTAGTCCGCTACATATCGCGTTGAATGATGGCACCTGTCTGAAGCAAGTAAAGAATTTAAATATCTAGGAAGTATATTCTTGGAGGACGGAAGAATAGATCGGGAAACAAAACAAAATGCCAATGAGCCAGTGCACTTATATACTAACTGACATGGTTATTGTAGTGAACCATTTTCTCCTTGATAAATTATGTTCCAGATGGAATGACGTCAGCTAATAAATCTGAATGAGATATTGAAATGTAACAAGGGCAAATGAAACCCGTGTGAATCGGAGAACATGAAAAAGTTGTAATTATAATGTGGGCGTTAGAAGATTATATAATGCCTTAGAAAGAGCATGTGGACAGTCTCGTTTGGGCCAAGAAACTGAGTGCATGAAGAACGGAGGAGTGTCTGTTGGAGCCAGAATGTGTTTGAGTCTGATATGTCTGCAGAGTTGTTCCCAATGCCGACTTGGCCAGACAGCATTGACTGACGGAACCCCCACAGCCAGCTAATTGTGTGTGTTTGCTCGGATGGAAATTATTCATTATCTTTCATTTGCTGTGGTGATGGAAAATGTGTTTCGTATCAAGGTATAGTTGATACTTTCTAGAGTTTTAGGATAGATATGAGTAACCGTGTTGTACCCTAACATGTACTGGCTGAAGAAACAGCGAGTGAACAAATAAATTGTGAAACTGCACTGTATCGCTCACTGTCGTCCATGTTTACTCGTGTGTTGACTGTCGGCACATGGATGGGAGTCTGCAAGTGACTGGAGCCAAAGACAATAAGAATAGAGTTATTGCAGTTATTAAGACATCCAAACATAAGTATGAGGCTGACAAACAATACACCTCCTCTCACTCCAACTGGTAAACACATATTGTCTAATCAGAACGTGGTCTGATCTTATAGCCAGGTGTTGGGCTCCATGTGGCAACATGTGGTTGTTCTCCCCTCCTTGAGAACCTCGTTTTCTCCAAGTATTTGGCCTCTCAGTTTCGGTTTGTCGAGATTTCCCCCTACCTTCTTAATCAGGGAATCCCCGTGTGAAAACATCCCACATTGCTACGGGTGCGATTAAATGTTGGACTTGGTAAAGAAGTAGGGACAAGGATTGGACATATTTGTGAGTGCATTATTGTCAATAAACATGCTGACGTCTCCTTTGCTCATAACCTTGGTGCATTGTTGATTATAACATCTGATGGAAAACACCCCTAGACAACAGACAAAGACACAAAGCAAAGCATTATTGCAATTATAAACAGCACATTCATACCAACACTCGGCTACCAGTGCCAGACTTGGACATTATCAAAGGCTAACCTACATAAAATTAACACCTGTGAAATGAGATGCCCGAGAAAAGCCGCCAACTTAACCATTCGAGACAAAGTTAGAAATGATATTAACATACTGTAGGAACAACACCATGCAGCAAATTCATTGAAAAAAAGAAGATCAAATGGTTTAGTAATTTAGTAAGAATGCAGCCATAATACCTACCAATGCAGGCGCTACACATGAAAAGATCTGAAGTGAAAGCAAAATAGCCACCCTAGGAGAATATGGATCGATGACATTAAAGAGCCTCTACATCGACATGGAATAACAAAAGCCGCTGATTCTCATCAAGCAATGGATCACAAACTGTTCCTCCCCACAACGCTTAACAGCAGAAGTGGAAATTGAAGATTTGACATCCTGGCCACTCAAAGAGCCACATTCTGAATGGTAAAATCTCAGATACCTGTTCAACATCACAAGAAATTATAATGATGTCACCACAACAGCTCTTCCCTGCAGGGCCCCATTGTTGGCAAAACAAGAATAGACCCACTGCCTCCCCAACAAACATGTCCTAGAAGTCTACATAACTGGGGACTTCCTCAGAGTCAGAGTGCATCTAACCCAGTGGCAAGGAACAACCAACTGCACACAAATAAGTCAGTCAAACGGATGTAGACTCAAAACTCTGGCCCTGGCACAAAGTCAAAGTCCAACGGACGAACAACCAGGACTTCCCGCTGGATGTTACAGCTAGAGAACAAAGAAGAAGAAACACAAAATACAAGTTTAAAAAGAGCACAGAACGTAAGTACAAGAAATGTCAGTTACTAACATTAGTGTCTAAACCAGCCGGCATAACCAGTCTTGTCATCATCATCATCATAAATCACTTCTGCAATCCAGTGCTCGCTGGCTAGCACTAGCTATTGTTATGCCACAAATGTGCCTGGTGTCTTTAATGTCGTCGGTCCATGTTTTGTCATGGTCATCCTCTTGTAGCTGATCTTCTGAGATGTAGTACCTGTGATGGTGTTTGATGTTGTACACTCTGATGAGATGGCCAAACCACGTTATCTGCTGTGTCTCAATAAATCTAGTACAAGGTGTCATTTTCATAATTTGTCTGATAGTATCATTATTAACCTGATCTCAGATGGTTAAGCTGGCAGCTTTTCTGAGGCATCTGATCTCGGAAATGGTGATTTTGCGTATATGGGCTTTAGATAATGTCAAGGTTTGGCACTGCAGGTCAATGTTCAAATGAATATGCTGCTTATAATCTGTTTCTCTGCACTCATAGTTATGTTTGGATGGCCAAACAATGGTTAAAAATTGGAATATATGTGCACTTGCTTTCTGGCATTTGGTTTCTATTTCTCAGTCAATTCTGTCATCTTCTGTGATTATCCTTCCATGACATTTAAATTAGCTAACTTATTTCAGGCCTGAAGCATTCAGCTGTATGTGTACTGAGTTGTGTGTGCAATGATCTTCATGTGATATTTACTGCATACAAGTTTCTATGCTTACTGATCAGAAGAACAAACAGTTGTGGAGAACTTACCACCATTTTCCTGTGCTGCTACAAGAATGCCGGGAGGTATGTCCTCACCGTGTGCTGTACGTTTATGCATGGCCAGTGTGCTAGTCTGCCTATAGGTTTTACCACAATGACACGTGTACGGCTTGGTGTGTGTATGAACAACATGGTGCTTATAGAGACTGCTGTACTCTGTGAACCGCTTTCCACACCCTTGAACTGTACACACATATGGCTTCTCACCTGTTTGTGACAAAGTCGGGAAAAATGAATACCTCAACAAGCAAATTACTCAGGTACTGTAAGTTCATTTATAATGAAAGTGATTTAATATAACATCAAATACTGGCATGTAGAAATTTCTCATGCTTCGACTTGTGCCTATCACTTCTGTAGAGCCAACTAGCTTTTTCATGAAATCACTATGTAACTAAGCCCTTCTATTCTTTCCATAATTACAAACCCCACTTTCTCTAATGCCTTCATTTAATCAAGTATGATGACCCACGTAATCAATTATTGCAACCATTCTGTGTATTCCACACTGGTCACAGTCCATGGTAGGTAGTCTTCATGGCCAACTGGTCAAATCATTTGCCTTGTACATTTCAGACTGCCTCATTCAGTTTGCAAGTGAAATTTCTCTGAGGTCTTGGGGATCATCACTGGAGCTATGGAGTTCATGCTCTATGTCTAGCCCTATTTGCTCAATGAGTCTGATGGCCTGGACAAGTTTTTTTTTTACTTTAAAGAAATGAATAAAGTTGTGGTTTATGTTGCTAGAAACAGACAATGCCATGCACAGGGACATCACAATGTTTCAGGGACATCACAATGTTTCAGGGACATCACAATGTTTCAGGGACATCACAATGTTTCAGGGACATCACAATGTTTCAGCAAGCAAGAAACCCCAACAGCTGTGATATTGCTTGGATCCCTAACTGTACTTCACTAGTAAACAAAAACTAAACTCAACTTACCTGTGTGTATTCGAATGTGATTTTTGTAATTTGTAGCAGATGCAAACGCCCGACCACATCCTTCCATAGAACAAATATATGGTCTTTCACCTGTGTGTGTTCGAATGTGCACCTTGCGAATGTTTGATGTGGTGAACGATTGTGTACAACCCTCAAAGGGGCATTTGAATGGCCGTTCACCTAAAATCAAGACAGAATATCCAAACTTTAAAAGGCTAAATAAATTACAAGGACATTTGCAAACCCTTTAATACAATTCTTTATGTTGTGGTGACCCCCAAACATAAAATTATTTTTCGTTGCTATTTCATAACTTCAGTGAATATGTGTTTTCCGATTGTCATAGGTAACCCTCGTGAAAGGGTTGTTTGACTCGAAAAAACTGGTCAAGACCCACAGGTTGAGAACCGCTGATCTTCAGCCGTCACTACAAAAATGAAGAAGTCACTGCTCTGAAAAGGTATTAGTACTACTTATATCATGTGTGATTGTTCCTTTTTTTGTAATATCATCCATCTGTTCTACCAACTCACTTAATATATACATTAATAAACAATTGTAGACACCTCTTTCAAATGAAGGGTCATGTCTTTAATTTTATTTCTGCTGGTAAGACAGCCAGCTCCGGCACTTACAGTTTCATTAGGTGGTTGAACATACAACAACCAGTGAATTTGTTCAAACCTTTATCGTGAAAATACGATTCCGTAAAAATGTATACATTCAGCTGAAAAAATCTTTTCTCGTTCCTGCATTGTCATTCTCAAAATGACTCCAAGATATGCTTGTATTTCAACAGCTGTAACATCTAACCAAGTACGCCAATAAACAACGTGCTGCAAGGGTTTTACTTTGCATCTTTGCAGCTATGTGCCTGTTGGTTTCCTTGACTATGTTTTTTCAAAGAGATCAGGTGTAAAACCAGTTCAAAGAAACCACAAACTGTTGTAGGCATTTCATTATTAGAAATCTGCACATCTGCATTTTGCACTGCAAACATAAATTTATTGATGTCAGAAGAACTTGATTTAAGCCACTCATCACTCACTGCACTTTAATCAGCTGCTGATTTAGATCGATCTAAATTACTGTCTTCATCGCTACTGTCATTATTCTCCTCTTCAGATGACAAATCATTACTTTCAGGAATTATATAAACACTGTCATTTGCATCTATATCACTTTCCAAAGAAAAACTGGAATCACTTTCCTCTTAATAAAAATATTTAGCTGTCAAACGAGTACGTTTGTTTGGACCTACCATTCTTACTTTATTCCTAATTTTTAATTTTCATTACAAATGAAACGTTTCCTGTTTGGTTTGCACAGATTATTACCAAAAAATTGTGGTCCAAACAAATGTTTTGCCATGTAAGACATACGAGAAAAAACAATGGCTTGTTACTAGCATGTCTAACTGGGTAAGACAATCGGGCAGAACAGGAAAATCATGTCTTACCAAGTTGGACATACGACCTGTAAAGGACAGATGCACGGAGATGCAAGTAAATGTTTTAAGAACAGACATTTCACCAATGTTAATACAAGTGGTAACTACATCTCATATTTACACAGATACGGTTTCATTACACACAAACAAAAGTCCAATATGAAAGAACAACCCAATCTTCATGCTTTTTACTGATTGACAGCTACCTACCTGTGTGTGTTCTAACATGTTTTTGTAGATCGCCTGAGGTTTTGAAGGCTTTCTCACATCCTTTCTCAGTATGTGGGCAAGGATAAGGCTTCTCACCCGTATGGACACGGTTGTGTGACTTGAGACCATAGCCGGTGGCAAACCTCTTCCCACAGCTGGGAAACTCACACTGAAATGGCCTGTCTCCAGTATGTGACCTTTCATGAACCTTATAGAAATACACAGATATCTCACATGAAATAATGACAGTTTTTTTTTTCATAATGATGCTAGAGAGGTGTAGGGAATACAGATGGAGATTGGGGGCCTACCCTGGAACATAATCAATGTATATGCTGCCCTGGGCTCTTTAGTTACACAACAGTGGGACTGGCTCAAAGGCCTGGAGGGGATTCCTGGCAACAGGCTCCTCAATTGTGGGGATTTCAATGCACAGAACAATGAATGGGACAGTACTGAGGAAAACCGACAGGAAGTTGCCCTTGCTGGCGCCATCGTTGATTCCGACCTTGTCGGTTTAAATGATGGGACGCTAATTAGAATGGCAATAAGGCCCGGCGATGGAGACATTTCTATTGACCTGGTTCTGGTTACCCAGTCAGCAGTAATGTACACCAAATGGACTGTCCTGGGCGATCATGGAAGTGACCATCTGCCATGTTCGGTATTGATTTCCAAATCCAGGAAAGTCAAGGCTTCAAGATCTTCTAGGCCTTTCAAGTATGAGCGGACTAACACCCTTCTTGGACTCCTCTAACAGAGGGCATGTAAGAGGGCCGGCAGATCTACTTTTGTGCAGCCTCCATGGTGGACATCAGAGGTTGAACAGGCACCGAAGTTAAAGAGAGCTGCAGTAAGGCATTTAAAGAAAGTACGACAGACAGTCCTAAAATCACAGGAGGAGTTGGAATGCGTGGAAAGAAATACGAAAGATTAGTTTTTCAAGTGCTGTGAGGCAGAGGCCAAAAAAAGCAAGCTGGGAGCATTTTATTGATGAGATTTGGACAGTTTTGGAGGCTACATATGCAGATGCTCAAGAAAGATCGGCCCAGAGTAGTAAGAGCAATTCATAGAGATGACGATATGCTATTAACTACAGACAGAGAGAAGGTGGAGGCTTTCCTAAAGAGATTCATTTCACAGACAGACCACAATGATGTTGATAACAGAGATAGAGTTAGAGAAGATTTGGCAGCCATCTTAAAGAATAAACTTTGTGAAGACACCACACAGGTGGAAGATGTAAAACGTGTTCTGAAAAGGGCGAAAGACACTGCGCCAGGGCCCGATGGGGTTAGATATTCCCACATGAAAGACATGAGTGATGCAAACCTGTTGGAGATGACTGCTTGCTTCAACCAGAGCATTAGGACAGCTTCAGTACCAGAAGAATGGATGCACAGCTACCTGATTCCACTTCCTAAGCCTGGCAAGAATTATTGAACACTCAGCGGCTTTAGGATCATAACTCTACAAAACACCTTTTGTAAAGTGCTGGAGAAAATAGTGGCGGGTAAGCTACAAGAATTTTTGGAACAAGAGAAATCTCCTTCCACGAGGATTGGGATGTTACCGGCCGGGGAAGGACACATGGTCAAATGCAGCCACTTTTGCCTTTGACACCTTTAAAGGTTTCCAGAACAGACAGGAAACGGTGGTAGCGGCACTTGATTTAGGAGATGCTTACAACAGAGTCAGATACAGTATCTTGATGAAAGTGCTTATGGAGCAGGGAGTCTGTCTTTGGTTGGTGAATTGGATAGCATCCGTTTTGTATGCTCACCGGGTAGCTCTCCTCCTGGGTTCATTGACCTCTGAACCATATATTATAGCTCCAGGACTGCCACAGGGATCTGCAATTTCACCTGTACTATTCAATGTTTTTATGAGCAAGATTGCCTGCCTGGAAAAAGCTGGAGTTGGCAGAATATTGACATTTGTAGATGATGTTCTTGTATATAGAAAGGGGTGATTGGAATCAAATAGCTGACGAGTTACAGGCAACAGTAGATAAGGTGATCGACTGGTGTACAGAGAATGAGTGCTGTAATCAACTCCGGTACCTGGGTATCACCTTTGACAGAAGTTTGTCTTTCAGGGATCACACAGAGAGGGTTGTGACAAGGGATCAAAAAGGTCTAAATGCAATAACGATTATGGACATGGAGCAGAGAATGCTGTTCACACTTTACCAGCACTTAATCATCTCAGTGATTGATTATGGATTGGGGTTACTCACTGTCTCAAAGAGCTAGAGAAACTAGAGCGCATACAGAATGAAGCTATGCGGCTGATCCTGGGTTGCACAAGAGACACCCCGATTGTGTGCATGCGATACATCCTTGCATTTCCGACTATTGCAGATAGGCTAAAGGTGCTGCAGGCTAAGTCATACCTCAAAGTAGATGCAGACAAAGAAAACCCTCTGTATGAAGCTTTGGCTGCAGGTAAGGGTCAGAGGCTGTAAAGGGGAAAATCGTGGATTGCTCAAGCAGAAGACACAATAAGACAAGTATGCATGCTGGAGAACATTGTGCGAGGAAAGGAGTGGGTCAGAGTACCAGAGGACAAGTCTGACCTGCGTAGGGTTATGATCACTTTGGGCCCGGTGTGCAAAGAGTGGCCAGCCGGTGCTATGGAGGTTGAAGTCCAACAGTTGATTCATGACCATTCATGCCCAGGTGATCTGATTATCTATACAGATGGTTCGGTGTTGAAAGGAAAGAGAAGTACCTGGGGGTTTGTAACGAAATCCAATGGAAAATCTTTAGTGCAAGACAACCTAGCATATGACACCACAACATCTAGCATGAGAATGGAGGTGGAGGCAGTAACTGCAGCTCTCCGGTGGCTAAAGAACAAGATGCATACACAGGTCGTAATTGTAACAGACAAAAAAAGGTGAAGACAGGGATGCTCCGAGCAGAGTGGCTAGCTTCACTGGAAAGGTTGCGGTGGTGAGCATACTTTGGAGCTTTTCTTCAGGCAATGCCGGTGTAGTAAGTAATGAACAGGCAGACACATTGGCTGGATCTGCACCGCTGGGTGGTGAACTGATACATGACAAGGTAGATTTGGTCAAGGCCCTTTGGGAACAAGCAACGGAATCAGTAGAGAAAGAAGATTATTATGGCCGGGAGAGAATGAGGAACCTGGGTGTAACCAGAGGGTCTGACCGGCTCAATGCATTCAGAGGAAAGGCAAGACGGACATTTAACTAGGTTGTGACCGTTACCATCAGTATTGGAACTCTGCGCTGGCTGCTAAAGATAAGAACAGAGCACACATGGGAATGTCCCGAGTGCTGTGATGTCAATTCGTGACTCAACTCAACATGACTATATACTCCAAAAAATGTGTTTTAAAGAGAAAGCAACAACTGAAAGCCTAAACAAGTCAAGCTCCATAAAAATAGCTGCACCAGAAAAGCTATCATCTGTTTAAGGTTGACTGACAAATGTGGTTGTTTTAAGATAACAAATGTGGTCTGTTTAAGGTTGACTGACAAATGTGGTTGTTTTAAGATAACAAATGTGGTCTGTTTAAGGTTGACTGACAAATGTGGTTGTTTTAAGATAACAAATGTGGTCTGTTTGAGGTTGACTGACAAATGTGGTTGTTTTAAGATAACAAATGTGGTCTGTTTAAGGTTGACTGACAAATGTAGTGGCTTTAAGATAACAAATGTGGCTGTTTAAGGTTGACTGACAAATGTGGTTGTTTTAAGATAACAAATGTGGTCTGTTTAAGGTTGAATGACAAATGTGGTTGTTTTAAGATAAATGTGGTCTGTTTAAGGTTGACTGACAAATGTGGTTGTTTTAAGATAACAAATATGGTCTGTTTAAGGTTGACCGACAAATGTGGTTATTTTAAAATAACAAATGTGGTCTGTTTAAGGTTGACTGACAAATGTGGTTGTTTTAAGATAACAAATGTGGTCTGTTTAAGGTTGACTGACAAATGTAGTTGTTTAAAGATAACAAATGTGGTCTGTTTGAGGTTGACTGACAAATGTGGTTGTTTTAAGATAACAAATGTGGTCTGTTTAAGGTTGACTGACAAATGTGGTGGTTTTAAGATAACAAATGTGGTCTGTTTGAGGTTGACTGACAAATGTGGTTGTTTTAAGATAACAAATGTGGTCTTTTTAAGGTTGACTGACAAATGTGGTGGTTTTAAGATAACAAATGTGGTCTGTTTAAGGTTGACTGACAAATGTGGTTGTTTTAAGATAACAAATGTGGTCTGTTTAAGGTTGACTGACAAATGTGGTGGTTTTAAGATAACAAATGTGGTCTGTTTAAGGTTGACTGACAAATGTGGTTGTTTTAAGATAACAAATGTGGTCTGTTTAAGGTTGACTGACAAATGTGGTTGTTTTAAGATAACAAAAGTGGTCTTTTTAAGGTTGACTGACAAATGTGGTTGTTTTAAGATAACAAATGTGGTCTGTTTAAGGTTGACTGACAAATGTGGTTGTTTTAAGATAACAAATGTGGTCTGTTTAAGGTTGACTGACAAATCTGTTTTGTTTTAGGATGACTGACGAATTTAATGTGTTTTATATCTATGCTATAAATCACAAACTCCTTCTGCATTTTGTGTATTCATTATAAATAAAGTGTTAACTCCTCCCAAGCCATGACAAATACACAAGATAAACTTTTGTTTGCCATTAAGACTACAATGTTTAATTTAACAGTAACATTGGCAGCCCATGTTATTGCGCATTTCTTTATTTTTTGTGACAATTAGTAAAAAAAAGACTTTTACTGGAGTTATACAACTTTGAACATGTTTGCCCTTATACATCTCTGACATAAAAAAAAACAATTTAACATTACCTTCCATTGTATTTCCATTGAAAAGTTTTGTGTAAAAGAAGTGGTGTATTTCCATTGAAATGTTTTTTTGTAAGAGAAGTGGCATTGCATTTCAATTGAAATGTTTTGTGTAAGAGAAGTGGCGTTGTATTTCCATTTAAATGTTTTGTGTAAGAGAAGTGGCGTTGTATTTCCATTTAAATGTTTTGTGTAAGAGAAGTGGCGTTGTGTTTCCATTTAAATGTTTTGTGTAAGAGAAGTGGCGTTGTGTTTCCATTGAAATGTTTTGTGTAAGAGAAGTGTCGTTGTATTTCCATTGAAATGTTTTGTGTAAGAGAAGTGGCGTTGTATTTCCATTTAAATGTTTTGTGTAAGAGAAGTGGCGTTGTGTTTCCATTTAAATGTTTTGTGTAAGAGAAGGGGCGTTGTATTTCCATTTAAATGTTTTGTGTAAGAGAAGTGGCGTTGTATTTCCATTTAAATGTTTTGTGTAAGAGAAGTGGCGTTGTATTTCTATTTAAATGTTTTGTGTAAGAGAAGTGGCGTTGTGTTTCCATTGAAATGTTTCGTGTACAAGAGTGGCATTGTATTTCCATTGAAATGTTTTGTGTACAAGAAGTGGCGTTGTATTTCCATTGAAATGTTTTGTGTACAAGAAGTGGCGTTAGAGGAGGTTGCTGTTTTATCAGTCTTCTTTTTCTGTTTTCTTCTTCTGCGTTCGACATCAGTCACGCTAAACATTGAGTCTCGTCTGGGTCCCCCACAGCTTCTCTTGCAATGTGGCTCCCTTGGGCCAGATCCACAGTCTTTGCTGGGAGAGGTAAGGGCAGTACTGTAGTATGTGCCCAGGGGTCTGTCTTTCTGCTCCACAATCACAGGCAGCAGATTCTTTTTTGCCTATCCTGTGCAGGTGTGTTCAAAGATCACAGTGTCCAGTCCGAAGTCTAAAAGTTGATGTTTGTTCTTGCCTATTGAGTTTGTTAATGCTGTTACTCTCTGTTCTATAATCTCCATTCTGCCTTCTCCACCCACGCTTTAAAGACTGCTGGTCTCTACCTGCTGGTAGAGAAAGAATTTCTGCTCTACTGCTAGGGGGTTTAATGTATATTCCACAGTCCTCCTTTCTGACTGCATCTGTAGCAGAGCAGTCATTGAAAACCCGAGGCCAAGTACTGTTGGGATACTTCTCGTTAAGCATAGCAAGAGCCAGGTTTTTTTGTGGTGTCTTCATCTGGGCATCTTTTGAAGTGATTCCTGGTACCTTTAGGATTACATTTGCCTTCTCTGGGTTGCTTGTCCGTGGTTCTGGCCTAAGCTTTTCGCACAGTGCTAAATCTCTTTCAAGCAGATCTTGGTGCTGTCTGTACAGTTCTCTAGCAAGGTGGTTCAGTCTGTTTTTTTTTTCTCTCTTGAAATTTAAAATGCAGTAGGTGACTAAAGTCTTTGGGGAGAACTGCCAACATGCTGACTTTTAATCCTAAGTGACGCCTCGAGTCAGTGCCCCATCGCTCCTAAGGGGTGCCGAAGTGGCGATGGTGTTAACTATGGGAAGAACTTTTCTAGGATGCTCCTACCACTCTACCTCAAGCCACAACTTAGGGGTCAGCCCCCATAAACTGTACAAATGTATTTGCTACAGAAAATTCTTAGAATTAGACAGGCACTGAAATTTGACACTGGCTGGTTTAGAAAACGAAGGCATCTAAGATCAACTTAAAGACCGAAGGCTTATGTTGTGCTCACAGTTCTTCATATACTACTATTTTCTACTACACATATGGCTGCCATGATGATCAAGATGACAATAAAACATTTAGTTTTCCTTCACTATCCCAGGCGAAACCAGGCAGTTAAATTTAGTTTATTATATAAGTTTGATAAGACAAACAAGGTTATGTGATTTGAACCTGTAGGATTTGCATGCAAACAGTAACTCTTAGTCACCGATGTCAATCTATCAATCTTAGAGGGGGACAAGAACAAATGTGTAGCAGCTTAGTGTGTATATTCATAGATAAATTCTGCACAACCTTTAAAAACACTAGAGAGTAACCAGTCTGTTACTGTGTCCACACAGCTGAACCTGATTTCCAGTAAGGCAGAGAGAAACCTAGGTAGCTGCAGTAGTGTCTAGGACACTTGCCTGCTAGCCCAGTGGGCATGTGACTGAATCCTGCAGGAATGTTTTAACAAGTAGCCTGTGCTCCCAAGTTAACCTAGCTTAAATCCGGTTGAAGGAATTGTTCTAGGAAATAAATACTGACCACACCGCCTGTTGACCGCTGACTGGTCCAGAAATATACAGAACTAGCATCACCTGAAAGCAGTTCAAGACAGGGAGATTGCTGCTTGCCCACAACTACCTCAGATCATCCACAAAATCAAATCAAACCTTTGTTTTATTTTAAACAAGTTACAATCTATCAAAAATACCAACCTTGAGATGATGATGTGTAGTATACAGACGGCCACAGTCTTCATACATGCACTTAAATGCCTTGTCCCCTATGACAAGATTTCTCTCTGAAGATTTGTCCGATGCTTCCAGTATTGTCTGTAACATGATGAACTTTCTTTCAGAATGACAAAGCCATATGTTTATCTGTAATGTCGTGCCTAATCAATGCATACAGACACTGTAGCTCTAGATATCTTCTTGACAGTAAAATATCCCCACCCCAGCAAACTCACAACAAGAGCGATAATTCAGTATGTGCAAGCTGTCTTGTCCAGACCCAGTTTGCCAAAGAAACATCAAGCAGCAGTGAACAGATGATCCCACCCTACCTGGTTAGTCAGCTGGTCAAGGCTGAGACTTGAAGCGTCCAGCTGTGAGGCACTGGTGAACAAGGTTTCATGACTACTGTGAGAAAGAAAAGCTGTGGAACCATCCTCTAGCTGTATGGCATGCAGACCTTCATTCACTGAAACAAACAATATTGTAGTTATATCTTGTTACAAAATGACATTTCAAATAAATACTCAACATTCAGTGTATCTAAGACTAGTTAACTGCAACTGAATTATAATTTCATTTGGTATAATTCACATGGAAATGAAGAAAGGTAGTGAAAAAGTACCTGAAAACGTCACTGTGAAAATTTCAGTTCTGAAAATGATATTCACTGAACATGTTACTGCCAAACAAGAGTCAGTATGACCTTGAACGGCATCAATACACATTTGAGCTTGGGGTGTAACTGCAGCAATAAGGCTGTTCAGGTCATTGGGGAAAATGTCATCCAGTGAGCTTCTAGGTTTTCCTCCTGGGCAATGAGTGGGACTGATCAGTATTGTTAAGAATTGTTCTTTATAAAAGTTTCAAGCCTTTTTTCCACTGAATTCAGAACAAGGAGGCAGAGAGAACTATGTGACGTTACTGGGAACCAAATGTCTCATAAAGTTTGCCAACGTACACCATCATGGACACAAATAAATTCAGCATCAAGCGGTCTCATGAGCGGTCTGATGAGCCTGCCCAAATATCTCCTCCCATTTACAATCACTATCTCAATATGCAAGGGGACTGCGTGGTCTTGAGGTACGGTGTCCGCCTCGTGTGCTAGAGGTCCCGGTAGGGGCTGTGATCTTTTTCATGTGGACTTCTAGTAGTTTCCCCTGGTCAGTGGGTAGTGAGATCGGATGCCTGTTTGTATAGTTAGGCACATAAAAAATCCCTTGGCAGTTGGAAACAAAACAGAGTAGCCCAACAGAGCTGCCCAAGTAAAATTTGGAGTTGAAAATCTACCCAAAATATTTTCAGGATCCTCGCCGGTGCACTGCACTGAGCTACTTCAGACTCAGACTTGAATTAGAAGTAGAACGGAGCACTTATGGGTTATTACCCATTAGTAGTTATTATATTCCCTATGGGTTATTACCCATTAGTAGTTATTATATTCCCTGTGGGTTATTACCCATTAGTAGTTATTATATTCCCTATGGGTTATTACCCATTAGTAGTTATTATATTCCCTGTGGGTTATTACCCATTAGTAGTTATTATATTCCCTGTGGGTTATTACCCGTGTGCAGTGATGTTAATCCGTTGTTGAAACCTTCAGTCTTAATGTGCAAGTCAGCAAGAACAACTGTCCAGATGACTGACCAAACCATCAGACTGGTGGCTCTGTGACTCTCATTTTCTGCAGTAGGACAATCAGTAAACCTCTCTCTCTAAACCATGTCTGTCATTTTCTGCAGTAGGACAATCAGTAAACCTCTCTCTCTAAACCATGTCCGTCATTTTCTGCAGTATGACAATCAGTAAACCTCTCTCTCTAAACCATGTCTGTCATTTTCTGCAGTATGACAATCAGTAAACCTCTCTCTCTAAACCATGTCTGTCATTTTCTGCAGTATGACAATCAGTAAACCTCTCTCTCTAAACCATGTCTGTCATTTTCTGTAGTAGGACAATCAGTAAACCTCTCTCTCTAAACCATGTCTGTCATTTTCTGCAGTAGGACAATCAGTAAACCTCTCTCTCTAAACCATGTCTGTCATTTTCTGCAGTAGGACAATGAGTAAACCTCTCTCTCTAAACCATGTCTGTCATTTTCTGCAGTAGGACAATCAGTAAACCTCTCTCTCTAAACCATGTCTGTCATTTTCTGCAGTAAGACAATCAGTAAACCTCTCTCTCTAAACCATGTCTGTCATTTTTTGCAGTAGGACAATCAGTAAACCTCTCTCTCTAAACCATGTCTGTCATTTTCTGTAGTAGGACAATCAGTAAACCTCTCTCCGCCGTGTCTGTCATTTTCTGCAGTAGGACAATCAGTAAGCCGCTCTGCACCTTATCTGTCATTTTCTGCAGTAGGACAATCAGTAAGCCGCTCTGCACCATATCTGTCATTTTCTGTAGTAGGACAATCAGTAAGCCTCTCTCCACCATGTCTGTCATTTTTTGCAGTTGGACAATCAGTAAACCTCTCTCCGCCATATCTGTCATTTTCTGCAGTAGGACAATCAGTAAGCCTCTCTCTCTAAACCATGTCTGTCATTTTCTGTAGTAGGACAATTGGTAAACCTCTCTCCACCATATCTGTCATTTTCTGTAGTAGGACAATCAGTAAGCCTCTCTCCACCATGTCTGTCATTTTCTGCAGTTGGACAATCAGTAAGCCTCTGTCCACCATATCTGTCATTTTCTGCAGTAGGACAATCAGTAAGCCTCTCTCCACCATGTCTGTCATTTTCTGCAGTAGGACAATCAGTAAGCCTCTCTCTCTAAACCATGTCTGTCATTTTTTGCAGTAGGACAATCAGTAAGCTTCTCTCCGGCATGTCTGTCATTTTCTGCAGTAGGACAATCAGTAGGTCTCTCTCTCCTCTCTAAACCTGTCTGTCATTTTCTGCAGTAGGACAATCAGTAAACCTCTCTCCGCCATGTTTTTTATTTTCTCTAGTAGGACAATTGGTAAACCTCTCTACGCCATGTTTGTCATTTTCCCTAGTAGGACAATTGGTAAACCTCTCTCCACCATGTCTGTCATTTTCTCTAGTAGGACAATTGGTAAACTTCTCTCCGGCATGTCTGTCATTTTCTGCAGTAGGACAATCAGTAGGTCTCTCTCTCCTCTCTAAACCTGTCTGTCATTTTCTGCAGTAGGACAATCAGTAAACCTCTCTCCGCCATGTTTTTTATTTTCTCTAGTAGGACAATTGGTAAACCTCTCTACGCCATGTTTGTCATTTTCCCTAGTAGGACAATTGGTAAACCTCTCTCCACCATGTCTGTCATTTTCTCTAGTAGGACAATTGGTAAACCTCTCTACGCCAAGTCTGTCATTTTCTGTAGTAGGACAATCAGTAAACCTTTCTCTGACATGTCTTTCATTTCTGCATCAGGACAGAAATGAAATGTTTACTTACTATGCTAGTCAGGTGTAACGACAAAAGATGGACTTATGATATCAAGAGGAGAGTCGGCACAGAACCATTGCTGTGAAGACTAGGAATAAAGACTATGATAATATCAAGATGAAGACAATAATGATAGTGTGTACAACCCAGGTGAGTCTCAGTGCAATGTTGGAGATCTACTAGTCAGCTGTTACTGTGAGTATGGCAACTCACTAACAACACACACACAAAGAACTATGTAAGAGACAACATGAATGAATCAGGAGCAATATAGCACTGTACTCACAATCTTCTGTGGGTGCTGCCTGTAATAAAGCTGTAGTGCCATCTTCTAGTTTAATGGTCTGCCCTTCAACAAACTTGGACAACACATGTTCATCTCCAGCTGTCCAAACAGGATCACACAAGGACATGTCAATCGCTTCATTGATTGCTTATCAGTTACACTCTGATGTGCTTAATTAATACAGAAATAGCCAAATGTGTTGTCCCTTTCCTTATTTTAAATTCTAAAACAAAGCTATTAATAGCATATGGTGGACACCAGTTTAACACCCAAGAAAACAAAGTTTCAGACAAGTAATCAAAACTGGCAGTTTGTTCATGTCGTAGCAAAGGTTCCTGTCTCTATTTGTGCATGTCGTAGCAAAGGTTCCTGTCTCCATTTGTGCATGTCGTAGCAAAGGTTCCCGTCTCCATTTGTGCATGTCGTAGCAAAGGTTCCTGTCTCCATTTGTGCATGTCGTAGCAAAGGTTCCTGTCTCTATTTGTGCATGTCGTAGCAAAGGTTCCTGTCTCCATTTGTGCATGTCGTAGCAAAGGTTCCTGTCTCCATTTGTGCATGTCGTAGCAAAAGTTCCTGTCTCCATTTGTGCATGTCGTAGCAAAGGTTCCTGTCTCCATTTGTGCATGTCGTAGCAAAGGTTCCTGTCTCCATTTGTGCATGTCGTAGCAAAAGTTCCTGTCTCCATTTGTGCATGTCGTAGCAAAGGTTCCTGTTTCCATTTGTGCATGTCGTAGCAAAGGTTCCTGTCTCCTTTTGTGCATGTCGTAGCAAAGGTTCCTGTCTCCATTTGTGCATGTCGTAGCAAAGGTTCCTGTCTCTATTTGTGCATGTTATAGCAAAGGTTCCTGTCTCCATTTGTGCATGTCGTAGCAAAGGTTCCTGTCTCTATTTGTGCATGTTATAGCAAAGGTTCCTGTCTCCATTTGTGCATGTCGTAGCAAAGTTTCCTGTCTCCATTTGTGCATGTCGTAGCAAAGGTTCCTGTCTCCATTTGTGCATGTCATAGCAAAGGTTCCTGCCTCAAGATTAATGTTTGACCCCCCATCTTGAGAAGCCTAAATCTAGCTAATTCTGGTTGTCACACATTCCCTTAAATGCCTTGATAAGTGAGCCATTCTCGAGCTGTGTAGCTGACCTCATAGCCTCAATGTCAGAGGTCACAGCAGGAGTTACCTGATATATACACACACATACAACCACATATATGAGTTGAGTTGAGTCAAGAATTGACATCACAGCACTCGGGGCATTCCCATGAGTGCTCCGTCCTCATCTTCAGCTTGCCACTCTGCTTGAAGCATCCCTGTCTTCACCGTTCTCAGCATGGCTTTAGAGTCTGTTACAATTACGACATGTATATGCATCTTGTTCTCTAGCCACTGCAGTGCTGCAGGTACCATCTCCACCTCCATTCTCATGCTAGATGTTGTGATGTCCTATGCTAGGCTGTCTTGCACTCAAAATTTTCCATTGGCTTTAGATATGAACCCCCAGGCACTTCATTTATAAAGGCCCCCTACAGGATGTATGTCATTTAATGCTTCCCTCTGTTAATTTTTATTGATTACTTCTTCTACACATATTTTTTTTAATATAAGTTATAGATAAATACACTTTTTAACTATTTTATTAGCATCCTGCGTAAAACTGTTTTATTATTTTTTTGTTATTTTTCAAAGAGAATTCATGTAGGTTCATGACTTGTGTGTGTGTGTGTGTGTGTGTGTGTGTGTGTGGGGGGGGGGGTGTTTCCGGGAGCGAAAGGGTTAATGTGGTTTTCTAGAATCAGTGTTCCTGATCTACACCTGCAGTGGAGTGAGATATTTCTACTACATCAAACAACAACAGAGGAATATATCAATAAGATAGTAGCTGCCAGTGGCATACTGACACACCTGCAGTGCAGTGAGATATTTCTACTACATCAAACAACAACAGAGGAATATATCAATAAGATAGTAGCTGCCAGTGACATACTGACACACCTGCAGTGAAGTGAGATGTTTCTACTACATCAAACAACAACAGAGGAATATATCAATTAGATAGTAGCTGCCAGTGACATACTGACACACCTGCAGTGGAGTGAGATATTTCTACTACATCAAACAACAACAGAGGAATATATCAATAAGATAGTAGCTGCCAGTGACATACTGACACACCTGCAGTGGAGTGAGATGTTTCTACTACATCAAACAACAACAGAGGAATATATCAATAAGATAGTAGCTGCCAGTGACATACTGACACACCTGCAGTGGAGTGAGATGTTTCTACTACGTCAAACAACAGAGGAATATATCAATTAGATAGTAGCTGCCAGTGACATACTGACACACCTGCAGTGGAGTGAGATATTTCTACTACATCAAACAACAACAGTGGAATATATCAATAAGATAGTAGCTGCCAGTGACATACTGACACACCTGCAGTGGAGTGAGATGTTTCTACTACATCAAACAACAACAGAGGAATATATCAATAAGATAGTAGCTGCCAGTGACATACTGACACACCTGCAGTGGAGTGAGATATTTCTACTACGTCAAACAACAACAGAGGAATATATCAATAAGATAGTAGCTGCCAGTGACATACTGACACACCTGCAGTGGAGTGAGATGTTTCTACTACATCAAACAACAACAGAGGAATATATCAATAAGATAGTAGCTGCCAGTGACATACTGACACACCTGCAGTGGAGTGAGATGTTTCTACTACGTCAAACAACAGAGGAATATATCAATTAGATAGTAGCTGCCAGTGACATACTGACACACCTGCAGTGGAGTGAGATATTTCTACTACATCAAACAACAACAGAGGAATATATCAATAAGATAGTAGCTGCCAGTGACATACTGACACACCTGCAGTGGAGTGAGATGTTTCTACTACATCAAACAACAACAGAGGAATATATCAATTAGATAGTAGCTGCCAGTGACATACTGACACACCTGCAGTGGAGTGAGATATTTCTACTACATCAAACAACAACAGAGGAATATATTAATTAGATAGTAGCTGCCAGTGACATACTGACACACCTGCAGTGGAGTGAGATGTTTCTACTACGTCAAACAACAGAGGAATATATTAATTAGATAGTAGCTGCCAGTGACATACTGACACACCTGCAGTGGAGTGAGATATTTCTACTACATCAAACAACAACAGAGGAATATATCAATTAGATAGTAGCTGCCAGTGGCATACTGACACACCTGAGTTCAGCCACTGAATCTGTGCAATCTCAGTCACCTAAATGTGAGGGTAAGGGTTTTTACCTGAGCACCTCCAGCCTTCATTCACAACTTTCACCCACCAGGCCCCCTTGGTGGAGCATTTTTGATAATTATGTTTAAACACTCACTAAAATTCTACTGTTATATGAGCTATATTTTTAAATCTACAACAGTAGCAAATGAAGAACATACAAATAGTACATGCCCACACACAGAGCAGTTTATCCATAGGTGTGCACAGTGGCAATGTTTATTCAATTGTGAATACAATCACATTGGTAAAGTGCATACATTCTGACAACTATAAGTTAGATTGTATCCAACATGTTGAACACACTTTACACAGTGCTCTATTAAAATATTTACAATCAAGTTCATGAGAATTCCCACCTAGGTGATGTGACTGTATATACAGATGGCTCTGTGTTGAGGGGCAGACTAAGTGCATGGGGGTTCACATCGAAGGCGAATGGACGACGCTAGGTGCAACAAAGCCTGGCATATATCACAACGTCTAGTTAGAGAATAGAGGTGGAGGCAGTCACTGCTACCATCCACTGGCTTGAGAATCAGCTGTACATACATGTCGTGATTGTAAATGACTCACAGAGCATGTTGAGAACAATGGATACAGGCATGCTCCGTGCACAGCGGGCAAGCATCATTTCAAATGTCCTAGGTAGTTAGCATCATTTGGATATTTTCTCCGGGTGATGTTGGTGTGTTAGGAAATAAGCAGGCAGATAGAATGGCTAGTTCTGCACCACTTGTTGTGAACTGATGTTTAGCAAGCTGGATGTCGTGAGGGCCCTCTGAGAGTGAGTGAACAGTGCCGAGGAACAGATAGATCATTACGGTCTGAGGAGAATGGCACTGTGAGGAGTTACAAGACCTAGCCAAAGCTCATGGGAAAGGCGAGATGGATATGCAATTAGATAGTTACTGGCACCATTGGAATTTTAACTCTTCTCTTGCTGCTGAAGATGGGGACGGAGCGCTTATGGGGGTGTCCTGAGTGCTGTGATGTTGATTCCTAATTCAATATTTAACAATCAAGTTAAAACTATAGGGTAAAAACAGAATACACTGTATCTAGGTTGTAAAGCCATATGCCTCATGGGCAGAAAGTTGTAGGCTCTTTGGGAATCATTGCTAGAGCTACGGAGGCTGTGCATCGTTCTCGGGGGGTAGCTAACCATTGTGCAGAGACAGATCGAGCCGTGTGGGGTGAGACCCAGTGCAAATAAGTGGATATTTTGTAATTTAAACCTCATTTAATCATGAACTTATAACGTGCTTACTTAAAACTTGTGACCCGGTGGCCATTTGTATATATTAATTACGTCAAATCTGCAAAATATGTATTTAAGATGCAGACAGAGATAGGCCTCACTGCCCTGATTGCAAGGATATATAGTTGCTAAGGGATTCATTAGGAAACAAAATAGTTATTGCAATGAAATACAAATATTTATTCATTTAAACATTTTATTTTACTGGCAGGCAGCTCAGTATCCATCTGTTATCAGCCTACACTATAATTTGTCTATGGTGGTATCCATCACTAAAATACTTACATCCCCACTTAGAACTGACCTACAGACTTCACTGATGTATCAATGGATTGGATATTTTAATCTCTATCAAGCTGTGATTTTGGTCATATCAAGTGCCACAATGGATTAGAAAGAAATTATAGATGGCAAAGTACTAGGAAGGAAGGGCAGGGGTCGACTGACACGAAGATGGGCAGAGGAATTAAGTAACTCCTTAAGTATGAAAGTACATGAGGCAGGAGAGCTTACGAGAGACAGAGTTTCTTTCAGGCAGACCGTGATGAGAAATGACCTGCTACATGATGATGATCTAGCTGTGATAGTTTGATAGGTAAAATGCCAATAGATAAAATGTGACTAGCATCCCTGATATAACTATAGCAGGAGGATCACCCATTATGCCAGAAACTGCTTTCTAGGCCAGCTGTGTTCATTGTCATCTATTTCCTTTGTCTCATCATCATCATCAGGTGCCTTGCCGACTGGCCTGGGCTATCATGCCTCTCCATAATATGCGATCTCCTGCAGCATGTTTTAGTTCGTGTGTCGACACACCTCCATCTATGCAACAAGACTGTCAAGCATCTTCTCTCGTTGTCTTCCTCTATCCCTTTTTCCACAGATCTTTCCAGTGGTCACAACATGTTCTATTTTCCGTCTTCTCATAACATGGCCGAAAAATGATGACTGTCTCCTTCTGATGTCTGTGATAAGTTGTCTTTGGGCTCCTGCCTCTTTCAAAACCTCTTGGTTACTCTTTTTGGCTGTCGAAGGTATTCTAAGCATTCCTCTGTAAAACCGCATCTCTTAGGCCTCTAAAATTGTTTGGCCTGCCTACCGATTGTCCAGGATTCACAGCCATATGTTAAAACTGGATGTATGTAGCAAGCAAGAATTTTGTTTTCTAACTCTCAATGACAAGGATATTGTCGCGTGCGAATGTGCACCAGAACGCACCAGTACGGAGTGAGCAAATAAGACGTCAAAACAATACGTAACGTTGTTATGATTTATTGTTGTCAAAGCAGTTGATGTTTATAGTCCGAAGGAGACGGACGTGGGAATCCTTGAGGACGCTTTACCCCGGGATCCCACGGAAGCAAACGTTATATAAAGTTGGATCCTTGAGGACGTTTTATCCCGGCTTGGCCCCCATTGATACGTGCGGTCCTTCATTGTGACGTGCTGAGGCGCTTCAAGCTGATGTGTGTGTATTCAAGTGTTCTTATTTGCTCTCTCGTACTGGTGCTGTTTGCCGCGTGACTCCAGTTTTCCGACCGAGACTACGACAAGCCCTAGTGCTCGGTCGTCCTGGGGAGGGGGGAAAAGCTGTCGCGTGCGAATGTGCACCAGAACGCACCAGTACGGAGTGAGCAAATAAGACGTCAAAACAATACGTAACGTTGTTATGATTTATTGTTGTCAAAGCAGTTGATGTTTATAGTCCGAAGGAGACGGACGTGGGAATCCTTGAGGACGCTTTACCCCGGGATCCCACGGAAGCAAACGTTATATAAAGTTGGATCCTTGAGGACGTTTTACCCCGGGATTCCAAGATAGATCTCAGCAGGAAGCTGGTGAGCACTACATTCTCGGCAGTATGCCGGTATACTTTCATTGCTTAATTCGGACTTGTCCGAGGACCAAGATGATTGTCATGATCTCAAGGTCGGACTGCGACCTATCGTGAGGACATATCAATACATGGATGTACGAGTGAGCTTTGGTTGAACGAGTTGATTATTGATTGCATATGTATTTCTCCTTGTATTGCTGATTGTATATATCAATACAACCGTTGGAACTTAACGCATAGCGTTCGAGCTCTACCTTTTGAAAGCATTGAAGTAACTACTGTTTTACCCCTACTTGGCCTATTTCATCTTGGTACCACACACATCAGCTTGAAGCGCCTCAGCACGTCACAATGAAGGACCGCACGTATCAGATATATTGCACAAGATGTTTTTCATTTGTCTAACTAGTGTATAAAATAAACATGCTTCCCTGCACTCTCACTTAGGTTTTCATTTATGACAATAGCTTCTTCTAATTTGTTTACAATGTTATATACATTTCTAATACTATTATAAACAAGTTATTCTATAAATGGTGATACTTTGGCATGCATAAGACAAGCAATGAAGCCACAGGTATTATTTAGAAAATATACTCAACTGTACTAGACTCAGCTGTACTTGACTCAACTGTACCAGACTTAACTTTGTAAACAAATACTGTACACAACAGTATTGACAAAAAGCTGCTGCACACGGCTCTTTCCAATGGTGAATAATTCTGGACTCTCAGCAAGAAGACCCATGTCCATGTCGGAATTCTCACTGCAGTTATGGATTTGTTTCACTTGCGGCTAAACATGCCATCCCAATCTGCACAGCCCACAGTGACTGCTCTAGCCATGCAGCCATACATCCTCGGGCACAAAGACTCCGCTGCCTACACAGTGAGTGCCCTAGCCATGCAGCCATACATCCTCGGGCACAAAGACTCCGCTGCCTACACAGTGACTGTCCTAGCCATGCAGCCATACATCCTCGGGCACAAAGACTCTGCTTCCTACACAGTGACTGCCCTAGCCATGCAGCCATAAATCCTCGGGCACAAAGACGCCCCTGTCTACACAGTGAGTGCCCTAGCCATGCAGCAATACATCCTCGGGCACAAAGACTCCGCTGCCTACACAGTGAGTGCCCTAGCCATGCAGCCATGAATCCTCGGGCACAAAGACTCCGCTGTCTACACAGTGAGTGCCCTAGCCATGCAGCCATAAATCCTCGGGCACAAAGACTCTGCTGCTTGCACAGTGACTGCTCTAGCCATGCAGCCATACATCCTCGGGTACAAAGACTCTGCTGCCTGCACAGTGAGTGCCCTAGCCATGCAGCCATAAATCCTTGGGCACAAAGACTCCGCTGCCTACACAGCAACAGTGCAATACATGTAATGATATGTTTTTATGATTCTGTCATTTTCATGTTGAAAGCGAGGGGCAATAACTTGGACAAGAGTAATTCAACAAACTTACCCATGTTGTGTTTGTTGGTGTGAAAGAGAGTTGTTCCATCAGCGAGTGTCACAGCCTGCACTGTCTGTGCAATATCTTCAGCCTCTACTGACCCCATCAGACTGGACATAGAAAACTTAATTGTTCCCATCTGAGTATTGGTAGCCACAACATTTCCCTAGGGAAACATCATATACGATCACTATAACAAAACAGCCACAACAATTCCCTAGGGAAACATCATATACGCTCACTATAACAAAACAGTCTATATTCTTTATTCATATCATGAGGATAAAACTTACAAGTTGGAGGGAAAGAAGACGTTGGACAGTTTGACATGGGAGATCATCTGTGTCAGAAATGACTGAAAATCCACAGAAGGCTGTGGCTTATGATTTTCAACACCAAATGCATGTATTAAATGGAGAAGATACACAACAACATCTATGCACTTCCATCAAGTGATAACTCCACCCTTTCTACCCAACAACATCTATGCACTTCCATCAAGTGATAACTCCACCCTTTCTACCCAACAACATCTATGCACTTCCATCAAGTGATAACTCCACCCTTTCTACCCAACAACATCTATGCACTTCCATCAAGTGATAACTCCAGCCTGACTTTCTATCACCTGTTGACTGAGTGTCTGAGTAGCACAGCCTGTGTCCAAGTATAAAGTATGTGTTAATCTACTGTTTACTTGTTTCCAGTATAATGTATATGTTCATCAACTGTTTACTTGTTTCCAGTATTATGTATGTGTTCATCAACTGTTTCTTTGTTTCAAGTATTATGTATGTGTTCATCTACTGTTTGCTTGTTTCCAGTATTATGTATGTGTTCAGCTACTGTTTACTTGTTTCCAGTATAATGTATGTGTTCATCTACTGTTTACTTGTTTCCAGTATTATGTATGTGTTCATCTACTGTTTACTTGTTTCCAGTATAATGAATGTGTTCATCAACTGTTTCTTTGTTCCAAGTATTATGTATGTGTTCATCTACTGTTTACTTGTTTCCAGTATTATGTATGTGTTCATCAGCTGTTTCTTTGTTCCAAGTATTATGTATGTGTTCATCTACTGGTTCTCTGTTCCAAGTATTATGTATGTGTTCATCTACTGTTTACTTGTTTCCAGTATTATGTATGTGTTCATCTACTGTTTACTTGTTTCCAGTATAATGTATGTGTTCATCTACTGTTTCTTTGTTCCAAGTATTATGTATGTGTTCATCTACTGTTTCTTTGTTCCAAGTATTATTTATGTGTTCATCAACTTTTTCTTTGTTCCAAGTATTTTGTATGTGTTCATCAACTGTTTCTTTGTTTTAAGTATTATGTATGTGTTCATCTACTGTTTACTTGTTTCCAGTATAATGTATGTGTTCATCTACTGTTTCTTTGTTCCAAGTATTATGTATGTGTTCATCTACTGTTTCTTTGTTCCAAGTATTATGTATGTGTTCATCTACTGTTTACTTGTTTCCAGTATAATGTATGTGTTCATCAACTGTTTCTTTGTTCCAAGTATTATGTATGTGTACATCTACTGTTTCTTTGTTCCAAGTATTATGTATGTGTTCATCTACTGTTTACTTGTTTCCAGTATAATGTATGTGTTCATCAACTGTTTCTTTGTTCCAAGTATTATGTATGTGTTCATCTACTGTTTCTTTGTTCCAAGTATTATGTATGTGTTCATCTACTGTTTACTTGTTTCCAGTATAATGTATGTGTTCATCAACTGTTTCTTTGTTTCAAGTATTATGTATGTGTTCATCTACTGTTTACTTGTTTCCAGTTTAATGTATGTGTTCATCAGCTGTTTCTTTGTTCCAAGTATTATGTATGTGTTCATCTACTGTTTCTCTGTTCCAAGTATTATGTATGTGTTCATCTACTGTTTCTCTATTCAAAGTATTATGTATGTATTCATCTACTGTTTACTTGTTTCCAGTATTATGTATGTGTTCATCTACTGTTTACTTGTTTCCAGTATAATGTATGTGTTCATCTACTGTTTCTTTGTTCCCAGTATTATGTATGTGTTCATCTACTGTTTCTTCATTCCAAGTATTATGTATGTGTTCATCTACTGTTTACTTGTTTCCAGTATAATGTATGTGTTCATCAACTGTTTCTTTGTTCCAAGTATTATGTATGTGTTCATCTACTGTTTACTTGTTTCCAGTATAATGTATGTGTTCATCAACTGTTTCTCTGTTCCAAGTACTATGTATGTGTTCATCTACTGTTTACTTGTTTCAAGTATTATGTATGTGTTCATCTACTGTTTCTTTGTTCCAAGTATTATGTATGTGTTCATCTACTGTTTCTTTGTTCCAAGTATTTTGTATGTGTTCATCAACTGTTTCTTTGTTCCAAGTATTATGTATGTGTTCATCTACTGTTTACTTGTTTCCAGTATAATGTATGTGTTCATCAACTGTTTCTTTGTTCCAAGTATTATGTATGTGTTCATCTACTGTTTACTTGTTTCCAGTATAATGTATGTGTTCATCAACTGTTTCTCTGTTCCAAGTACTATGTATGTGTTCATCTACTGTTTACTTGTTTCCAGTATTATGTATGTGTTCATCTACTGTTTCTTTGTTCCAAGTATTATGTATGTGTTCATCTACTGTTTCTTTGTTCCAAGTATTTTGTATGTGTTCATCAACTGTTTCTTTGTTCCAAGTATTATGTATATGTTCATCTACTGTTTACTTGTTTCCAGTATAATGTATGTGTTCATCAACTGTTTCTTTGTTCCAAGTATTATGTATGTGTTCATCTACTGTTTACTTGTTTCCAGTATTATGTATGTGTTCATCAACTGTTTCTTTGTTCCAAGTATTATGTATGTGTTCATCTACTGTTTACTTGTTTCCAGTATTATGTATGTGTTCATCAACTGTTTCTTTGTTCCAAGTATTATAAATGTGTTCATCTACTGTTTACTTGTTTCCAGTATTATGTATGTGTTCATCTACTGTTTCTCTGTTTCCAGTATTATGTATGTGTTCATCTACTGTTTCTTTGTTCCAAGTATTATATATGTGTTCATCAACTGTTTCTTTGTACCAAGTATTATAAATGTGTTCATCAACGGTAACTCTGTTTCCAGTATAATGTATGTGTTTATCAGCTGTTTCTTTGTTCCAGGTACATGCTGTACATGTTCATCAACTGTTTAAATTTTCCAAGTATTTCTTTCATTTTGTTTTGGCAGAAATAACATGTTTCTGATATCTGTTAAATCTGGACTCTCGGTGATATACAACAGCAATGATGTCCTGTCCAACTGTCTCATCAGAATATGTACAAAGTGGACACTCGAGGCTGTGCTGCAGTTGGAGTTTGTTCATGTGCATGTTCAATGTGTTGTGTTCAAAGTTGGATAATGGTGCTCTGGTCCCTGCTAGTCAGATGTCTTTATGCTGCCTTTGGAGTAAAGACTTAGGACACATTCTTATACTTGTTAGTGTGTCTTCACTCCTCTCCCCCTCCCCCTTTTCCCCCAGTTTGTATGTCTTCACTCCTCTATCCCTCCCCCTTTTCCCCCAGTTTGTATGTCTTCACTCCTCTCCCCTCCCCCTTTTCCCCCAGTTAGTGTGTCTTCACTCCTCTCCCCCTCCCCCTTTTCCCCCAGTTTGTATGTCTTCACTCCTCTCCCCCTTTTCCCCCAGTTTGGCTGTTAAACAATGTGTGTGCTAAATTTATTCAATTGAGACCATGTTTTTTTAAAAAAAAGCCAGAAATGAAGACAGGCTTACATCTGTGGTGCGCATTAGAAGTCTTATCACATGATCAGCTGATACAGGAACTGCTAAATGTCCATCTGCATCTGTTGTCAGCAGTATCCCTTCATGTCCGTCTGCAACCAGGTGCCCCTCCTCTGTAGTTAGAACAGTCCTGTCATCCACAGATGGCTGCAACAATGTTACCAATCTCTTATTTACTCAATACCCAGAAATGATTAACCTGAATGTATTTTAATGTAAACAATTTGAACTATTCTAAAGCAGTATTTTCCAAACTATTATTCAGACATCCAAGCATTTGTAAATTAAAATGAGCCAACAGCGGATGAGTGAGCATCTGTCCAGATGTGATTTTATAGTAGAATGATGAGAGCACCATGGACAGACACAAAGAGTAATGAAGCTTCTTTAAATTAATTCATTATGAGAACTAGCCACCTATACCAGAAGAGACAATCTACGTTGTTTTGGGCATGTCATAAGTGGGGACAACTGGGGTATCTCACGACCACAGGATGTTAAGACAGTCTGGAGCCATGTCATGACCACAGGATGTTTAGACAGTCTGGAGCCATGTCATGACCACAGGATGTTTAGACAGTCTGGAGCCATGTCATGACCACAGGATGTTTAGACAGTCTGGAGCCATGCCATGACCACAGGATGTTTAGACAGTCTGGAGCCATGCCATGACCACAGGATGTTTAGACAGTCTGGAGCCATGTCATGACCACAGGATGTTTAGACAGTCTGGAGCCATGCCATGACCACAGGATGTTTAGAAAGTCTGGAGCCATGTCATGTCCACAGGATGTTTAGACAGTCTGGAGCCATGTCATGACCATAGGACGTTTAGACAGTCTGGAGCCATGCCCTGACCACAGGATGTTTAGACAGTCTGGAGCCATACCATGACCACAGGATGTTTAGACAGTCTGGAGCCACACCATGACCACAGGATGTTTAGACAGTCTGGAGCCATGTCATGACCACAGGATGTTTAGACAGTTTGGAGCCATGTCATGACCACAGGATGTTTAGACAGTATGCAGCCATGCCATGACCACAGGATGTTTAGACAGTCTGGAGCCATGCCATGACCACAGGATGTTTAGACAGTCTGGAGCCATGTCATGACCACACAATGTTAAGACAGTCTGGAGCCATGTCATGACCACAGGATGTTTAGACAATCAGGAGCCATGTCATAACCACAGGATGTTTAGACAGTCTGGAGCCATGCCATGACCACAGGATGTTTAGACAGTCTGGAGCCATGCCATGACCACAGGATGTTTAGATAGTCTGGAGCCATGTCATGACCACAGGATGTTAAGACAAGTCTGGAGCCATGTCATGACAACATGATGTTAAGACAGTCTGGAGCCATGCCATGACCACAGGATGTTTAGACAGTCTGGAACCATGCCATGACCACAGGATGTTTAGACAGTCTGGAGCCATGTCATGACCACAGGATGTTTACAGTCTAGAGCCATGTCATGACTACATGATGTTTAGACAGTCTGGAGCCATGTCATGACCACAGGATGTTTAGACAATCTGGAGCCATGTCATAAGCACAGGATGTTTAGACAGTCTGGAGCCATGCCATGACCACAGGATGTTTAGACAGTCTGGAGCCATGTCATGACCACAGGATGTTAAGACAGTCTGGAGCCATGTCATGACAACATGATGTTAAGACAGTCTGGAGCCATGTCATGACCACAGGATGTTTAGACAGTCTGGAGCCATGTCATGACCACAGGACATTTAGAGTCTGGAGCCATGTCATGACAACATGATGTTTAGACAGTCTGGAGCCATGTCATGACCACAGGATGTTTAGACAGTCTGGAGCCATGCCGTGACTACAGGATGTTAAGACAGTCTGGAGCCATGTCATGACGACATGATGTTAAGACAGTCTGGAGCCATGTCATGACCACACAATGTTAAAACAGTCTGGAGCCATGTCATGACCACACAATGTTAAAACAGTCTGGAGCCATGTCATGACCACACAATGTTAAAACAGTCTGGAGCTATGGCAGGGAGAATCATCTGTACAAGTAGCATTTATCTGACACCCAATAATGCAACAGTGCATGTAATTCTGTGTGCGTTGAACATGATCATGTCATAGCCATCTAATAAGTACTGATCAGTAAATAAGACAAGAAATGTTTATTGTCCCATGAGGTTTTGTTTCTGACCACTGAGAAAATGACTGGGTGATCCAAAATCCTTCCAATGAATTTCAGAGAGTGGTGATTCAGTTTCTCTCAATTTAAGGATGTCAGTCACAGAACAGTCATGGAAAAATGCAGACAGCAGACAGTAACAAATTTGTATTGAAGAACAACAGTGACAGATGGGGGGGGGGGGGGGGACTGTTTCAGTGACAGATGGGAAGGGATGGGGGGGGGGGGGGGGGGAACGACTGTTTCAGTGACAGATGGAGGACGACTGTTTCAGTGACAGATGGGGGGGGGTGGGGAGGGGGGGGGGGCGCAACTGTTTCAGTGACAGATGGGGGACGACTGTTTCAGTGACAGATGGGAGGGGGGATAACTGTTTCAGTGACAGATGGAGGACGACTGTTTCAGAAAGAACGTGAGTGCAGGTACGGCTGGGTCAAGCACATACTGCTGCAACAGGAAAAAAACCCATCTCCAAAACTGGTGCAGCTATTGAGCCATAGAGGTGGACAGTTGTTGAAGCATACGCTTGCTAATGAAGGAATTCAATGTGTCAACTCAAGACAGTTGTTGAAGCATACGCTTGCTAATGAAGTGATTTAATGTGTCAACTCAAGACAGTTGTTGAAGCATATGCTTGCTAATGAAGTGATTTAATGTGTCAACTCAAGGCAGTTGTTGAAGCATACGCTTGCTAATGAAGGAATTCAATGTGTCAACTCAAGACAGTTGTTGAAGCATACGCTTGCTAATGAAGTGATTTAATGTGTCAACTCAAGGCAGTTGTTGAAGCATATGCTTGCTAATGAAGGAATTCAATGTGTCAACTCAAGACAGTTGTTGAAGCATACGCTTGCTAATGAAGTGATTTAATGTGTCAACTCAAGGCAGTTGTTGAAGCATATGCTTGCTAATGAAGGAATTCAATGTGTCAACTCAAGACAATTGTTGAAGCATACGCTTGCTAATGAAGTGATTTAATGTGTCAACTCAAGGCAGTTGTTGAAGCATATGCTTGCTAATGAAGGAATTCAATGTGTCAACTCAAGACAATTGTTGAAGCATACGCTTGCTAATGAAGTGATTTAATGTGTCAACTCAAGGCAGTTGTTGAAGCATATGCTTGCTAATGAAGGAATTCAAAGTGTCAACTCAAGACAATTGTTGAAGCATACGCTTGCTAATGAAGGAATTCAATGTGTCAACTCAAGACAGTTGTTGAAGCATACATACGCTTGCTAATGAAGGAATTCAATGTGTCAACTCAAGACAATTGTTGAAGCATACGCTTGCTAATGAAGGAATTCAATGTGTCAACTGTGGCGCGGTGATTTATGTCACAGGCGCGAGGGGAAGTTAAGCCCAACATGATTTGTATAAGGAGATACTCCGTACGTCACTCGGGCGCCAGTCCTTAACTATCCTGGTTGTACGGAACCTCACGCAAGATCCCTACAGCACGTCCTCGTCGTGCGCCACGGATAATGTCTCAAATGAGCATTAACAGAGCTGTCAGGGGATCTCGGAGTTCGGCGGCCCCCAGAGGTGATGTGTCCTTGTGGCTCTCATCAGCCCGCCCCCAAACGCTTGGGTGAAAAATGTTATCAAAACTCATTAGGAACATGAGTAGGTTTGCCAAACGTACAGCCAAAATTACAACCCTTGGTTAAAAGACTGCGGAGTAAAGAGAACATTGTTCACTGCACATCCTCTGTTAACCCTCAGTGTCGTCGTCACCGCGCTGAGGTACACCACAACAGCAACCATCCATAGGCTGGCCATCCTTGTACATCCTCGGTTAACCCCCAGTGTCGTCGTCACCGCGCTGGGGTACACCACAACAGCAACCATCCATAGGCTGGCCATTCATGTACATCCTCGGTTAACCCTCAGTGTCGTCGACACCGCGCTGAGGTACACCACAACAGTAACCATCCTAACTGTCCGACAAAACTAGATCATACGGATCAAAATCTGACCATCAAGATTTGTATTGAACTGAAAAAGACCGAATGTCCACACCCAAAGACCCCACTCGCCCGAGTGTTGGGACAAAACTGATAACGATATGCCTGATGCAGGATGTAAAATTCTGTCGGGCTAACGGCTCGTCAAAGAAATCTAACGTGCGAAGAAAAAAATAATGTACCTATCTGTGTGGTCACTAAAGTCCAAAAGCCACGGGCTGCTCCCCGCTGACTTCCAGAGGGCGCAGCCCCTGTCGAGCGGGAGGCCTGATACGGTTGTGAGGTTAAGCAGGCATGTGCAGGAGGTGACGATTCCTTGGGTGAGCCCAGAACCAGAGCGCCATGTGCCAGCTCTGCATGCATGGAAGCCTCCTTGGATGGCGGGGAATGCCCATGATCTGCCCCTGCCTTCCCTTGAGGGCTAACTGTTCCACAGGGGGCTGCCCCAAAGGGGTACTCCGAGGGCAATACCTGCGGAGGAGACAAAGTGGACACCACACAAATCAGGCAACGTCTCGACCCACACAAAACAATGGCCACAGTCAACCTAGAAATAGGCCTGACGACTTCCTTCGAAGTCGGAGTACAGCTGCCCATGAGGCAGGGAAATGAAAAACGGTTGTACACGCAAAAATCAGGTCCAGGTGAAAGCCAAAAGTCCAAGCGGACGATTAACCGGGACCTTCCACTGGAATTCACAGCCGGTGATCGATTAAAAAAAAAAAAAAAATGTGTCAACTCAAGACAATTATTGAAGCATACGCTTGCTAATGAAGGAATTCAATGTGTCAACTCAAGGCAGTTGTTGAAGCATACACTTGCTAATGAAGGAATTCAATGTGTCAACTCAAGACAGTTGTTGAAGCATATGCTTGCTAATGTAGGAATTCAATGTGTCAACTCAAGACAGTTGTTGAAGCATACGCTTGCTAATGAAGTGATTCAATGTGTCAACTCAAGACAGTTGTTGAAGCATACATACGTTTGCTAATGAAGGAATTCAATGTGTCAACTCAAGACAATTGTTGAAGCATACACTTGCTAATGAAGGAATTCAATGTGTCAACTCAAGACAATTGTTGAAGCATACACTTGCTAATGAAGGAATTCAATGTGTCAACTCAAGGCAGTTGTTGAAGCATACGCTTGCTAATGAAGTGATTCAATGTGTCAACTCAAGACAGTTGTTGAAGCATACATACGTTTGCTAATGAAGGAATTCAATGTGTCAACTCAAGACAATTGTTGAAGCATACACTTGCTAATGAAGGAATTCAATGTGTCAACTCAAGACAATTGTTGAAGCATACACTTGCTAATGAAGGAATTCAATGTGTCAACTCAAGACAGTTGTTGAAGCATATGCTTGCTAATGTAGGAATTCAATGTGTCAACTCAAGACAGTTGTTGAAGCATACGCTTGCTAATGAAGTGATTCAATGTGTCAACTCAAGACAGTTGTTGAAGCATACATACGTTTGCTAATGAAGGAATTCAATGTGTCAACTCAAGACAATTGTTGAAGCATACACTTGCTAATGAAGGAATTCAATGTGTCAACTCAAGACAATTGTTGAAGCATACACTTGCTAATGAAGGAATTCAATGTGTCAACTCAAGACAGTTGTTGAAGCATACACTTGCTAATGAAGGAATTCAATGTGTCAACTCAAGACAATTGTTGAAGCATACACTTGCTAATGAAGGAATTCAATGTGTCAACTCAAGACAGTTCAACAGGTTGCTCTAAGAAACTGCAATATCAGAAAGTGTGTTCACAATGGGCACCAGGGACATTGAGCAACCAGCAAAAGGAGGAATGCATGGGGCAGTGTTGGAATCACTGGCTGTGTTTCAGAGCAGAGGCTGATGCATTTCTCTCCCACATTATGGCAAGAGATGAAACATTGTGTCATCAGTCTGAGCCTAAGAAAGAGCAAACTATTGTAGCATGCCGGATCACCAAAGGACCAAAACAAAACTCGTCGCAGGTTTCCACTGATAAGGATATACTGAGCTAATTTTTTTTACAATGAACTGCTACTGTTGCAGACTTTAAACGACCTTGTTTCAACATCCACTCTACCCACTAGCTGGAAACATTAGACAAGCTACATAAAGCCATCAAGAATAACTGTGCTCCATGGTTTCTTGCAGTGTGATTTTATTACATGGTAATGCTCATCTGCATGGATACATAGATTGTGCAGGAAGTGATAGCACAGAAGAAGTGGACAATTCTGCAACGTCCAACCTATTGTCCTGATTTTTCACCACGTGATTTTCATTTGTTGGGACCTCTAAAAAGAGCTCTCAAGGGGTAAAGATTTGCAGATGTGATCAAGACATTAAACATTTGGTTCAGTGAGTAGCAACAATATTATTTGTTGTTTTTGGAAGGGATAGCATGCACTGCCTACGTAAGCAATGGGATGCTTGTCTGAATACTTACAGCAATTTGTTTCTGACCAACACATCTTGCATAATTAATTCAACGTGAATACTTTGTTATAAATTCTGCAGCACCTGTTGATGTTTCTTCAGCCACTGGAATTATTTTTCAATGAAAGTTTCTTTTAAAAGTTCAGTAGGCTGAACAGAAGGAAGTGGACAGACTTGAAGAACTCGCAGCAGAGATAGCTGCAGTACGGCAGAACAGAAGGAAGTGGACAGACTTGAAGAACTCACAGCAGAGATAGCTGCAGTACGGCAGAACAGAAGGAAGTGGACAGACTTGAAGAACTCACAGCAGAGATAGCTGCAGTACGGCAGAACAGAAGGAAGTGGACAGACTTGAAGAACTCACAGCAGAGATAGCTGCAGTACGGCAGAACAGAAGGAAGTGAACAGACTTAAAGAACTCACAGCAGAGATAGCTGCAGTACGGCAGAACAGAAGGAAGTGAACAGACTAGAAGAATTCACAGCAGAGATAGCTGCAGTACGGCAGAACAGAAGGAAGTGGACAGACTTAAAGAACTCACAGCAGAGATAGCTGCAGTACGGCAGAACAGAAGGAAGTGGACAGACTAAAAGAACTCACAGCAGAGATAGCTGCAGTACGGCAGAAAAGTACCTGATGACTGTCTTCCTCCAAAGCTTCTGAGTGTTCTGTGTCATCATTGTCTGCTATCACACCCTCCAGACCCTCAACATGATGCAGACCTTCTGAATGATGCTCTCTCGCTACACCAAGCCCAATTGGGTCATCATCATCTACTGTCATTGATGAAGAAACTATGTTAACATGATCTTCGTCATCATCATCATCTCTTGTAGCAGGGTCCAGAGTATCATCACCATCTGAGTTCAGGTTTGCTTCAATGCCGTTCTGAAAACAAGTACAAAAATAGCGATGTAACAGATACAAGGGCTAGACCTATATTTGTATAGACCAATCGGCCCTTGGCTTTTCTAGCATGAAGAATATTATTCCTTTGTGTGGATGAGAACAAATATGCTGTTACAGTGTGTTTTATTTGTTTGAGTTTATAACAGCAGTCAGTAGTATTGTCTGTGTTGTCACAAAATGTTGGACACTGTGATCAACTGTCATCCCACACTGTGTCAGCGACTTCCATGGAGAAGTAGTTTGCCATTGCTTTCTGGACGGTGGGCTTTCTTGATACCACTGTCGAAATCAACGCAAGGCGCATGGCCCGCAGATGGGATCGAACCCGGCATCCCGGGATTACGAAGCGTTCGCATCGACTTAGCCAGAGAGCCAACATTATCACAAATGGGTCACCCTTTAACCGGATGTCTCCTATTACCTTAGATGTATCTATAAGTAAGTGATATCTTACCTCCGAATGGTCGCCTAGTCCGGTGTAATCTTCATCATGGACATTGGTGGACAAAGGGGACAGAGAACTGGATTCCCCTAATGTGTCTAAAACAGTTTCCATGACTTGGTTCTTGCAAGCAGCACCAGAACTGTACTTGAATCCTGCAATGTGACAATCTTAATACATTGGGACACAAAGCCAGTATTTTGCTCTGTTCATATCTTTTTTTGCCGGGGCGGGGGGAGGGGTTAAATTTCAGCAGCTAGCAGAAATACTTGCGAAAGTTAAACAAAAAAGAAATTTGTGCAAAAACAGATATAATATTCAGGCATCTCAGTAGTAGCCATAAACTGACTGATAAATATATGTTTTAGCTATATTCACCAATAGTCAATAATACAGTCTTAGAAAACAGATTCAGTACAGTAACAATTTATAAATGTATTGTTTCAGTAACTGGCATCCCTGACTGACATTTCTGAGGTGGATAGCTTTTTGGTGACATTTCTCTCAAGTTTGTACAACAAATTGAGGGTCTTCATGATGAAGCAGTTGAGGTGTTTGTCTCAAGCTTAGAAGGTGGAGGATCCATTTTAGACTGCACTGGTTCAAAAGTTCCCATCTGCCCAAACAACATTGTCTGTGTCGATCAATTGTCCCATCTTCATATATAAATATATTGATTCGCATACGGCTCTGTATTGGTTTCTAATGTTCGAAACTATCATTAAAGTATTTAGGGAAGGTTGGTCTACCGTTTTTCTTTGTAAACAAATCTATGTCCCCATACATGTGGCACAAACTGATTTGATTCTTTGCTGGCGTGATCTTCAGACTGCATTTTCTTATTTCATGTTCAAGTGGCCATAGTTTTTGTTCTGAACGCTAGCACAGAACGAAAAATGTGCCTTTCTGTGACTGAAGCTCTGAAATTGTTTCAGTCAGATGTTTCCTAATAATAGAAAATTAAAATTTTTGGGAAAGTGATTCAGACGGTAAATTTACACCAGCGGCAGCTGAGCAGTCAGCTGTTCATTTTGATGGGGTAGATCCAGGAGGACCCATTTCATTTGTGAAGGATGTGATAGTCACCCCCATTTGCAAAGTGACTGTTTCAGTATCACTCATTCTATGGCTAAGTGCATTGAAATCATTGTAGCTGCAGTCTATATATATAAAACTACAAAGTTAATATTTTGTGTGTACAGGACTATAGGTCCAGTTTTCTGTCAATTTTTCTTTGAAATTTTATTTAGCACTATGTGAGAACCTAGAGCCTCTGAGTGATAGACTATCACAGAACTGTATCAATACTTTTGAATATGTTAGGAAACTGAACAAACTTTAAAGTGTAATTCTCAAATATGGATATTCACTGCTATTGTGGCTGCAAAACCAGGGCAAGTGACAATTTGGGGGGGGGGGGGGGGGGGGGAGGGGGGGGGGGAATTCTGTCTCTGTTAACATAACACTTGCTGAATAATTTTTTTCCTGTTAACTATAACAGTATAAAACAAAAACATATCATCAGATTCAAAATGTATATTTATTTCTCTTTAAAAAAAATGTGTACTTTGGAAGGGATTTTAAATATATTACATCCTCAAACTCCTTTTTTTTCACCACCCCGCCTGCCATTTTTGTAAAGAGAAATTATTGTGAGCCAAGTCTGTCAAAATTCATGGGCCTGAAAGAGTCAACTCTTTGAGTCACAGGAAATGCATCACGCGCTAATTAGTTACAACCCAGCGACCCAATCGACACGTGACAAGTGATGGTTTTTAATTTACAGCTGACCGGTTATAAAACGCAGACCGCTCAATTTCAACTTCCTTTTGGGTTTTTTGTGTCTGATATCAGGCATGCTCATTTGAAAACATAGTTTAAAAGCTGAAAATATAGTATATTAGCGAGGTTTACCTAGTTACTAAGTTTGTTTGAAAACAATCTGGCCACTGAGCAGTATTCTACATGCATGCCAACACCATTTACATCTTTAGAAGTTTCACATTTAAACAAAGCAAGTGCTTATTAGATTTATCCGTAGTTAGATAGATACAGTTGTGAAGTAGACGTGTTTCAGTCATTGATAGAGTCAAACTTTAATGAGGGATAGGTCTAATGTGTACCTCACACGAAGGGTACAATGATAGAAAGTCAGCTGACACAAATAGAATAAATACTAGCGAAAAGACCATTTTCTTCTGTGTCAGTTAGTTCCAGTGCTATTCCACTTATTATTTAGGATCATAGCTACATGTGTCAGTTCTTGGTCAGATATGACTGAGCTCCCGTATAACAGTACCCGGTACCACCTGTCTTCTGTTACGCCGAATGTTGGGTGGCGTATACTAACCCAACATCCCATATTGTGCCAACTTCTTCGGGCGGAGGAGCGCAATGGGGAGGATACTAGCCTTATCCTAGGAAGAGCAAATGCAACCTGAAAACTTTGTGTTATGGCAGGACAGACCAGGCCCTTCACCTTGTCAGGCAGCTGGTCTAGGAGGGAAGCTCCGACAGGCAGACAGATAGAGCACTGCTTTTCTGATCCGGCAGCTTCTGCAACCTGCCTCGTTCCAAAAGTACCGGTTTTACCTTTCCTTTGGATTAAACAAGGCAGGTCAAGAGAGAGATCATTATGCATGGGCACATTTGGTCTCTACAATACTGCCCAGGCTTTGTGCTATGGAGAGAAGGAACTTTATCCCTGGCCTTAATCGGTCTCGGAAACAAACTGAGAGACAGCAGTTACAGGTTATAAGTCCTTGTCAGTTGGCGTAGATGAGGGTGCCATGGGTTGCCTCTGACGGTGGGAGACATCTTCGAATGTCACTGATCAACTACAGCCCGCCTCAAGCTGGGCAGCCCCCAGCCAATAAGGTGTTGATCCGCCACAGCTTGTATGCTTCAACGGGTGCTTGGCGCTAGGATGAACTGCAGGCTGTAAAACCAATGCACCAGGCAATAAAAAGAAACATAACCCCAAGCTTCGACTTGGCTCTTGGAACGTGAGGACCATGTGTCTAGGGTTTTCTACTGACCTGGAAAACATTAATGATGTGAGAAAAATGGCTATAATTGATGCCGAACTCAACAAACTTGATATAGATATTGCTGGCCTACAGGAAACCCGTCTGCCAGAGGATGGGTCTATTAGAGAAAATAATTATACATTTTTCTGGAAAGGCAGAGGCCAGGAAGAAATCAGGATGTATGGAGTGGGATTTGCAGTAAAAGAATTCACTGTTGAGAGTCACAACTGGAGGAAGTGACAATATTATCCCTATGATTGTCTACATCAAGCGGTTTTATTACTCTTGTTACTGCAGATGCACTCACTCTAACGTCAACAGAGGATGCAAAGGATTCTTTTTATGAGGAACTGGATAAAGCAGTGAAATCAATTTCTAAATCTGACGGCGTCTATATACTTGGTGTTTTTAATGCTCGTGTAGAGTCAGACTCAAACTCATGGCCAGTTTGTCTTGGTAAATATAATGTTGGCCACATGAATGAAAATGGGCAGAGACTGCTGGAATTATGCACTAGAAGTGACTTGTGCATCACAAACGCCTTTTTACAAACTAAAGACCGCCATAAAGTGTCATGGACACATCCTAGATCTGGCCACTGGCACCAGCTGGACCTTATTCTCACAAGGAGGCAGCACTTGAACTGTGTATCACTAACTCGCAGCTACCACAGTGCTGACTGTGATACTGACCATTCCCTAGTTGCTGCAAGAGTTTGGATGAAACCAAAGAGAACTTTCACTTCAAAACACAAATATATCCCTAGGTTAAATATTTCCAAAACTAAAAACCCTGAAAAATGTTTTGAGTTTCAACAAGAACTTGAAGATGCTTTCACTGATATCCAGGATAACTCTACAGCAAGCCTAAAATGAGATGCAGCTAGGGAGACTGTTTACAAAACAGCTGTATCAGTCTATGGGATTAGAGAAAATAGAAGTGAGGACTGGTTTGAAGCAAATAACCAAACACTCCAACCTTTAATTGACAGCAAAAAGGTAATACTCCTCAGAAACAAGTAAAGAACAATAAGGAACACTCTCATACCCTTTGAGCAGCTAGAAATCATTTGCAAAAGGTAACTAGGCAGTGTGCCAACAACTACTGGATCCAGTTATGTGAAAGCATTCAAAATGCTAGCAGTGGTGGTAATGCTAGAGGCATGTATGAGGGTATCAAGAAGGCCATCGGTTCTACTATTTAAAAAGTGTACCACTAAAGTTTTTGAATGGGGAGATTATTAACGACAAGAAAAAAGCATCTAGATAGATAGGTGGAACATTATCTGGAGCGATACTCAGTTGATACTAAACTAACAGATGGTGCTCTTATGCCATGAATACGCTACCAACTCTTGACAATCTGGACACATTTCCAGCAGTTGTAGAAGTTGGGAATGCTATTGATGAACTGGCTTCAGGGAAAGAACCAGGCAGAGACGGAATTCCTATTGAAATCATCAGGAGTTGGAAAGACATTCTAACCCCACACATCCATCAGTTAATAACACTGCTGGCAAGAGGGACAGGTTCTGCAAGATTTCAAAGACGCAAGCAACACAACTATGTACAAGAACAAGGGTGATCGGAGTGACTGCAATAACTACAGGGGAATATCACTGCTGTGTACTGTTGGAAAAGTACTTGCGAGAATTGTTCTGCAAAGACTCCAGATCCTAGGGGACCGCGTTTACCCAGAGTCCCAGTGTGGCTTTCGTGGGAACAGATCTACCACTGATATGATATTTTCATTACGACAGTTAGAGGAAAAATGCTGTGAACAAAATCAACCACTGTATGTGGCTTTTATTGATCTTACCAAGGCATTTGATTTGGTTAGTCGAAAAGGTCTGTTCAACGCACTGAAGAAGATTGGGTGTCCAACTACTCTACTGAGCATTATTGAGTCATTCCACACAGGTATGAAAGGTACAATCAACTTTGATGGTGTAACATCGGAGGAGTTTGTAATAAAAAATGGAGTGAAGCAGGGGTGTGTACTTGCACCTACCCTCTTTGGAATATACTTCTGACTTCTTTTGACACATGCCTTTCGAGATCAGAAGGGTGGTTATTTCATTAATTCTCGATCTGACGGCATCCTTTACAATGCTCGCAGGCTGAAAGCCAAAACCAGGATAAGAAAGGTACTTATCAGAGAGCTGCTATTTGCAGATGATGCCGCAATAACCACCCACTCAGAGGAGCAGCTGCAATGTTTACTATCTGTCTTTGCTGAAGCATGCAGTGAATTTGGACCAACAGTCAGCAAAAAGAAGACAAAGGTTATAGTGCAAGGTGTCAATAACAGACCTAGTCTACATTGACGGTGAAGAGCTTGAGACAGTAGACCATTTTAACTATCCGGATTCCACAGTGAACAGTAAACTATTGCTGGACCAAGAAATCAACATCAGGATAGGTAAGGCAGCAACAACAATGAGCAAATTAACAAAGAGAGTTTGGGAGAGCAGAAAGCTCACAATTAAAACAAAAACCCTTGTCTATCCGGCTTGTGTTCTCAGCACTTTGCAAGTGAAACTTGATTAACATATTTGTACCAAGATAGACGGCTTAATAGCTTTCATATGCGATGCCTAAGAAGAATACTTGGCATTTAGTGGCAGGACAAAATCACAAAAACTGAGGTACTGGAAAAAGCAGGTACTTACTACAACAGTCTTTTCCATACTCAGTCTACAAAGGCACAGGTGGCTGGGTCACACCTGGAGAATGGAGGATGGCAGAGTCCCTAAGGACATCCTTTATGGTGAATTAAAGACAGGAAGAAGATGTCGAGGCCAACCTCTACTACAATATAAAGATGTGTGCAAGCAGGACATAAATGATACAGGTATTGAGGTGGACTCATGGGAACAAAATGCCTCTGACCGTGTTGTGTGGAAAGGGCAAATCAGGAAGGGAATGAGACTGAAGGAAGAAATGATTGCAGAAAGGATGAGAGCTGAGCGTTTGAAAAAAAAACGGATTAAATACAGATGTTGACAACAATGGTCCTGAAATCCCATGCTATCATTGAGGAAGACTTTTCTTAATTCGGGCGGGTCTTGCTAGTCACACTCGCCATCGCCATGGACTGTGAGTCTCATGCCTCCTCATAGCGCAATATAACACTATCATCTGGAAAGTCAGAAAGGTTCCAATGGATGAGCTACAAAATTACAGGCAAATTGAGTGTTATATAAACTTTTTGTGTGAAGATACTTTTTGGAAAGTCAGTTTTCTTTATCAAATAATGGGGCTGCGTTATGATGCATCAAAAGATTGTCTAGAACATTATCTAATGCAGATTGATTTTATATTTTACTTACACATTACTAAGTGGTTAATATTCAATTGTGTTTCAGTTTGGATATATTTTAGCGAGAATTCCTTGAGTGGCATGGTGGTAAGTGAAAATTTATATATTTCATGTTACTAATTTCTGTAAACATACCCTATGTTTACTCACTAATATTTAATTACTAATTACTATTTGCTGTAGCAGTATTCTATTTTTCCTCAACAATCCCTGGTCATTTTGATGTATAGTATGTGTATGTTCGTGGCAGCTGAATTAGTATTGTCTGTCTTAATGTGTTACACTTGTGAAATTAGCCAATAAATGCAATATCACTCCATGGGCCTCGGTTGCGAAACCCCCCTGGGACTCAAAGACTTAAACCTCACCATAAAAAAGACAACAAAGTAAACAATGGTGTCCATCCATGTGAGACATATCAGACATTAAAGCAACAAAACTGTTGACATAAAATAAAAACGAAACCAAAAACACACAGCTGACCAGACACATCATAACAAAAATCAGACACAGAGGCACTTGTCAAGTTTGTTTTATTTCAAGAAGAATGAGGTTTTTTTTTTTTAATTACCAAGTGAACAACATGGAAAAGGAGCTGCCTGGTCTTGCGGATAAGTTCCCCCACCTCTCCAGATTTCCACGTTTGACTAAACTTGCTTATTATATGTCTAGCCTTTCCAGTTAACTTCTCAGTCTGGCTACAAGATCTACCAAACAGTACACCATTTTTGATTTCTTGTGACAAGTTCCTCGTTTGGTCACGACAGAAGAGTTCAGTATACTCATATACTGCATACTCCATTTTGAGTAGCACTCTGCGTGTGTAGCAAACAAGTTATTGACATCGAAAATGCGTCGTTAAAATGATTAATTATTTCATCTATTCAGCTACATGCAAATGTTCTCAGTGGAGCCGAAGCGTGGGACAGTCTAGTGATGGTGCAAGACTCGGAGACAACCAGGAACTGATCGACAACACAGTGAACACTGGGAAAACTTACCCAAAAATCCCTGTTCTGTACCGCCATGCACTGCTCAGACTTCAAAATGGCGTCGACTGATGTGCTCGACAAGTTACCGTAAACACCCAACAATTCTGCCGCAGATTGTTTCCTCTACACTCCAGAACTTGGGGGGAGGGGGGGGGGAACTTGAGAAAGCTGGACAGCTACCTTAACCAACCCTCCCTATTCTGGCGTTCCTGCCAACCAAAGACAGATATAATCGAAGTTTATTACTGTTATTATTATTAATTGTATTATTATTTATATTATTACTGACACACACACACACAAACTTTGAAGTCGCGAAATATTAATTCTTAAAAATGTAAATGTAACATGATACTTATGTGAATGTCTCAGTTAGAACTAGAACAGCAGGCTATTATTGTCGCAACTATAAAATACTGAAACAAATTTAAGCTTATTTTTATGTTTCTATGCAATAGAAAGATTGAAGCCACAATAATAATTTACAGTACATTATATTCTTGAGGCGTGTTGACTAAAACTAGTGTTGGCTTTGGTACTGAATGACTGACCTGGAGAAAGCTGCCAAGAACTTCATGTGCAACCGTTAGCTTTGTAAGTGACTGCGTGAGAACATTAAGACATCATATTTGTTGGTTATAAGTTACGCAATGTACGTGCTAGATATACGTGCTAGATGTATTTAAGAACCATTTGCGAAGCCTTCGGGCGTATTAGGCATATAGGGCTAGACCTTTATTTCAGAGACCAATAAGCATTTGGTGGGTGATGTGGTAAGCTTTACGCCGGCCGGCGAGATGTACTACGAACGACATGTCATGCATCCGGACATCCTCCTCCTCCTTCTTCTTCTTTCTCAAAAGGTGCATAGGCATTCTGTTCTCAGAAGGGGCCCAGGCCCTCAACCAACTCACGCCAAGTCGTTCTATCCTTTGCTATTGCATGCAGCTCACCACATATCATCCCCATTTTTGTTAACTTCATTCTCTAGCCAACTAATTTTTTGTAAGAAGAGCTCCCACTCGTCCTGGTCGGCTGATTATTTTTAATTTTTTTTTTCTTCCCTGTGGTTGGTGCAGTGTTACTATTCTTTGCTTCCCTGGAGGGCCCGAGTAACACGAAATAGCCATTACTTAAGTTTTTCACTAAATCTTTCTTTAATGTGTTATGCCAGAGAAAGGCAAAGTTTCATTGTGCGTGTAATCATCTACTGACACAGGCACACACACACACACACACACACACACACACACACACACATGTATACTAACAATCTCTTTGCTTTGTCACATTACTGGCGTGTAATTGTAAACCCCACATTCATGTTGTAGATCTCTATTAGGTCACCCCGTCCCAAACCCAAATACATTTTTATTATTGGTGTATGTTTTAATAGTTTTCAGTTGTCACATATTAATTTCAAAATTCTGATCCAGGCTTATTCAGTCAGTTAGTCAGTCAGTCAGTCAGTTATTTAGTTGGTTAGTTTGTCGACAGATTACCCTCACTGCGCATGGGACCATCGAGTCCATAAGTACTTTGATCCTCCTTTAGTAAATCCAGCAGTGTGTAGCGGCTCACGACACCAGTTCTGTGTTCGTTTTTTATTCTTCTTTGGCCTCGTGCATGGCGCTCTTGTCTGGCCACACCCTTTGTTATTGCGGTCTGGTCATGGTTGCAGATTCACATACAGTCGTGTGTGATAAAGCCTAATGCTTCTCGCTTTGAAAACCGTTTTACTTTCTTTAAAAAAAAAGTAGCCAGTATATGCTGCTTTTTCTTGCATCACGACGTTCCGGTACTTTGCTTATATTTTCTTTCGGGAGAATTGTTCGCTCGTTTCAATTTCCTACCTTACTTTCATCAAAATATTGGACAGTTTACAGTAAAATGCAAAATACAAAGGGAGCTTACTGTGTTTAAAATGAGCTTTTTAATACTCCTTTAAAAGTTATCTCCCTTAGCTATGAAGATGGGGAATTATCTTTCAGGCAAAGATTCGGACATCGTCCTTTCTCAAGTGACTTGACACTTACTTCATGGCATGGACAATCGTATTTTCTACCTTACCGATATTTTGAGTGATGTTTATTAATTCTTTTTCTTTCTCTTCTGTTCTTCTCGTTAATCGGCTGTAAATTCCGGTGGCAAAGTATGGTTGTTCCTCCACCTCTGGACGCTAGTCCAGTTACAGAACATGAGTGATACGTGCACATCCGTTTCACAGGTCTGACTCATTTGCATGCAGACTGTTGTCTCCTTGCCTCTGCGGCAGATGTACTCCGACTTCGAGGGAAGCTCCTAATTAGTCGACACTTACAACATGCGTTTGGGTAGGCAGTGGGTTTATCCTTGTTGTCCCCACAGTGGGGCCCCGGAACTCGCACTGGGAGTTCATTAATTGATGTTCTTAAGGGACACTTACTCAACTATACACTATTTAAACATTCACTTCAAATGGCAGTACGGGTAAACCATGTCCAATGGCTGCTGCTGTATATCAGCTGAGCTTTCTTCTTCTGTTTCTAGCTCTTCTGGCTGCCTCGACCATAGGCACATCGTGCTGTTGTAGAGTTTCTTTGATGTTATCCTTCCATATTGTTCTTGGTCTACCCCGTGCTCTACGTCCTTCTTCTCTTTCCATGTATGCTTTGTATGGTACGGTGTCACAAGCATTCTCTCTAAGTGGGCAAACCTAAAGCTAAGCTTTACCCAGTCTAAAACTGGTGTCAGAAAAGTTTTGGGGAAGTAAAGGAGCTGGCATAATACTGGCCACCTCTAATGCATAGTTTGCGGGACATCAGGAACCTCTCTTGGCAGTGGTGTAACGTCACACGCTAGTTCACTTGATGAGATATGATTCCACTGCAAAGACTGTACTTTAAGGAACATTGATGGGTAGTCGAAGAAGAGGAGGGCAAAGACGAAACTGGAATGACAACATCAAGAAATAGATGGTGCTAAGTTATCATACACTTATTCATTAAGCGGAAGACAGAGAAAGATTGCGGGTTTTATCTGTTAGTGCTTCCATCAATACATCTCCACGACCCTAATGGGTCAAGGGTTATGTTCTGGTAATGCATAGTGGTCTGTTTAGTATGGGCTAGCACAGTAGCTGTGTTTACAGTAGCTGTGTTTACAGTAGCTGTGTTTACAGTAGCTGCGTTTACAGTAGCTGCGTTTACAGTAGCTGCGTTTACAGTAGCTGCGTTTACAGTAGCTGCGTTTACAGTAGCTGCGTTTACAGTAGCTGCGTTTACAGTAGCTGCGTTTACAGTAGCTGCGTTTACAGTAGCTGCGTTTACAGTAGCTGCGTTTACAGTAGCTGCGTTTACAGTAGCTGCGTTTACAGTAGCTGCGTTTACAGTAGCTGCGTTTACAGTAGCTGCGTTTACAGTAGCTGCGTTTACAGTAGCTGCGTTTACAGTAGCTGCGTTTACAGTAGCTGCGTTTACAGTAGCTGCGTTTACAGTAGCTGCGTTTACAGTAGCTGCGTTTACATTAGCTGCGTTTACAGTAGCTGTGTTTACAGTAGCTGTGTTTACAGTAGCTGCGTTTACAGTAGCTGCGTTTACAGTAGCTGCGTTTACAGTAGCTGCGTTTACAGTAGCTGTGTTTACAGTAGCTGCGTTTACATTAGATGTCTTTACAGTAGCTGTGTTTACAGTAGCTGTGTTTACAGTAGCTGTGTTTACAGTAGCTGCGTTTACAGTATCTGTGTTTACAGTAGCTGCGTTTACATTAGATGTGTTTACAGTAGCTGTGTTTACAGTAGCTGTGTTTACAGTAGCTGTGTTTACAGTAGCTGTGTTTACAGTAGCTGCGTTTACAGTAGCTGCGTTTACAGTAGCTGCGTTTACAGTAGCTGTGTTTACAGTAGCTGCGTTTACAGTAGCTGTGTTTACAGTAGCTGTGTTTACAGTAGCTGCGTTTACATTAGATGTGTTTACAGTAGCTGTGTTTACAGTAGCTGTGTTTACAGTAGCTGTGTTTACAGTAGCTGTGTTTACAGTAGCTGTGTTTACAGTAGCTGCGTTTACAGTAGCTGTGTTTACAGTAGCTGCGTTTACAGTAGCTGTGTTTACAGTAGCTGCGTTTACAGTAGCTGTGTTTACAGTAGCTGTGTTTACAGTAGCTGTGTTTACAGTAGCTGCGTTTACATTAGATGTGTTTACAGTAGCTGTGTTTACAGTAGCTGTGTTTACAGTAGCTGTGTTTACAGTAGCTGTGTTTACAGTAGCTGTGTGGTATTCCGCTTCTTTCTCGCACATGTTTAATCATGTTCATAAAATAATGTTTTTGTTGAACGTTAAAATGTAGTCATGTAAATTCTATACAGCATGTTATGTTTATGGTTTGTAGTCGACAATGTAAATTATATTGTTGTCCTTGCAGGAATGCTCAGAGTAATTATCAGCATCATCAGGTAACTTGCCGACTGACGTGGGCGATCATGCCTCTCCATAATCTGCGATCTCCTGCAGCATGTATCAGTTCGTGTGTCGACACACCTTCATGCCAAGCAACAAGACTGTCAAGCATCTTCTCTCGTTGTCTTCCTCTATCTTTCCTTCCACATATCTTTCCAGTGGTCACAACATGTTCCATTTTCCCTCTTCTCATAACATGGCCGAAAAATGATGACTGTCTCCTTCTGATGTCTGTGATAAGTTGTCTTCGGGCTCCCGCCTCTTTCAAAACCCCTTGGTTGCTCTTTTTGGCTGTCCAAGGTATTCTAAGCATTCTTCTGTAAAACCACATCTCTGAGGCCTCTAGAAATTGTTTGGCCTGCCTACCGATTGTCCAGGATTCACAGCCATATGTAAAAACTGGATGTATGTAGCAAGCAAGAATTCTTTTTCTAACTCTCAATGACAAGGATGTTTTTCATTTTATAAAATGCAGTTTTTGCCTGTCCTATTCTATTTCTTATCTCAGTTATGCATCTTCCATCTGATGTTATCCATGTGCCCAGATATTTAAATTTCTGTATTTGTCCTAAAATAACACCATCAACTTTTATTACACACTTAGGAATAATTCTTTTCTTTGATACCACCATTACTTCTGTCTTCCCATTATTCAAACGGAGGCACATTCTTCCACTTTCTAACACCACAATGTCTATCATTTCCTGTAGTTCTTTCTGACTTGTTGCTATCAAGACTGTGTCATCAGCATAACGTAAATTGTTTATATTGTGCCCACCAACCACAATTCCTGGCATACCAATTAAAGCTCTCATTATAAGTCATTTTCACTGTATATTGAAAACAAATCAGGTGACAGTACACATTCTTGTCGTACGCCCCTCTTTATGCTTTGAAATGTACCTAAACAGTTGTTAATTCTTATAGCTGCTGTTTGCTGCCAATACATATTCTTTATTATTCGTAGATCTTTCCCATCAATGTTTAATTTTTCTAACAGTTTGATTACTTCTTCATGCTTCACACAGTCAAATGCTTTTGTATAGTCATTGAAGCATATGTACAAATCAGTCTTTACTAAGTCTTTACTTCTATAGCTCTTTCTGACAATGTCCTTAGGATGAATATGGCATTGTTTGTACCTTTTCCTTCTACAAATCCACATTGTTCATCGCTGATTTCTGGTTTAATTTTGTTTCTTATTCTTCTCATAATTATTTTCAGTAAAATTTTAGTCATGTGACTCATAAGACTCATTGTGCGATGGTCTTCACATTTTATAGTGCCTGGTTTCTTAGGCCAAGCTATAAATATGGATTTTAAAAGGTCATTTGGAATATACCCACTGTTATAAATATCATTTAAAAGTTTAGTTATTATTTCAATTCCAAAATCTCCCAGTGCTTCGATTTCTTCCAGTGAGATGTTGTCTAGCCCGGATGCTTTTCCTTTCTTCATATGATGTATTTCATCCTCAACTTCTGCAGTCATTATTGGTGGACCATCATTGTTGGTCTGCAGTTCTACATCTGGTCTATTATCATCATACAATTCCCCGATATACTCTGTCCATCTGTTAATTATATTACTATGTCCCATTAATAAGTCACCATCTTTTGATTTCAAATATCAAGTGCTGTTACGTGTCATCTTTCCTGTTAACATATTTATCTGTTGGTACATGGCATGTGAGTCTTTCCTGTGATTTTCCCCAATCTCTGTACACATTTGATTCAGCCAGGCTTCTTTAGCCACTTTGCATTTGTTCACTATTTCTTTTTGTATTCTAGAGTATTCTTCTTTATCATTCTTTTTCTTCCTTCTTTCATCCATCAACTGCAGAATTTCGGTTAACATCTATTTCTTTTTTGCAACTCTATGGGTTGGTGGGATTGTCTCTTTAGATGACTGCTGAAATGACTCACGCAACATATCCCACTGTTCATCAATAGTCTGTATAATTTCCATTGCATTATACCGGTTTTGTACAGTGACATTGTACTGGTTCATTAATTTCTTTATCCGTTCTAAGAATTCCTAAATTTAACTTGATGTTCTGTGGCGTTTTTCTAATGTTCTTTAGTTTAATTCTAATTTTTCCTATAACTGGAACATGGTCACTAAAGCAGTCTGCTCCTGGTCTAGAGTTATACCGAGCTTAAATACGACGATTACTATTCTAGTCTTGAATTATATTCCGACCAAACATCACTTGTTTGACATGAGTGAGATATTAAAACCTCTTAGGAGAATAATCTATCTGATCCAGCCTCGATATGGTACACACAATCGTGTTTTATTTTTAAAGCCCCATCCCGGCTGGACTTACGTTGATTCGTCGAAGGGCCTAATAAAACCTAGCGGTTGAACGGGGTTTTTGGGACTTGCTTCTGGGGAATTCTCATCTGAATGCTGGCACTTTGTGTCACTGATTGTTAATCGCTCGTTGTGCAGTCCTGGTGTGTTAAACGAACCTTACTCACTCCTAACAGAATTCTCATATTGTATGGCACATTTACCTGTAATATAATGGACAAGTTGAGTTTTGGATTAACAGTTTTACCTTGTAGATCAGTGGTCTCTAATAATTATCAGGTGGGCGCCCCCCCCCCTTTAAATATATGGCAAGGGACCCCCCCCCCCCCCACACAAAAACAAAATAACAAAATCTGATTTGAAAAATGGAAAACACTATGAACAATTACAAGCACTGTTAACACGAACTTGGAGAGAAGCATCCACATAAGAGTGTCAACTACGAAAAGTAACAATAATTAAAAAATAGGTAATTTATTGTTAAAAAATATCAATGTGATGATTGACACTGTCCTGTCTTGGTAATATCTGCTATTTTTGGTTCGATGTTGGACAAGGCACAACGGAGATCACTCTCCACATCAAGCTGACAACTCTGTTTAGTTTTCATGACTGTTAAAGCTACAAATCCAGATTATTACAAGTACAGGTGTGCTTAATTTCAAACTGCTCGACACCCTCCTGAAACTTCCTCACGACCCGCTTTCCAGGGCGTGGGGGAGGGGGGGGGGGGCGCCCCCAGTTTGGATAGCACTGTTGTAGTCATATTTGGATGCCACTTACATATGGTAGCGATATGTAAATAACAAAACAATACAGTTGGCACACGGCAACACCATGTGAATACAGGAATTATAACACTCAATACAGTTGTCACACAGCAACACCATGTAAAGACACGCATTATAACACTCAATAACAGTTTATTTAAACAAAAAGCTCTAGTTGAGTTGAGAGCTGACATTATAGCAATCAGGGTATTATAGCAATCAGGGTATTATAGCAATCATGGTATTATAGCAATCAGGGTATTATAGCAATCAGGGTATTATAGCAATCAGGGTATTATAGCAATCAGGGTATTATAGCAATCAGGGTATTATAGCAATCAGAGTATTATAGCAATCAGGGTATTATAGCAATCAGGGCATTATAGCAATCAGGGCATTATAGCAATCAGGGTATTATAGCAATCAGGGTATTATAGCAATCAGGGCATTATAGCAATCAGGGTATTATAGCAATCAGGGTATTATAGCAATCAGGGTATTATAGCAATCAGGGTATTGTAGCAATCAGGGCATTATAGCAATCAGGGTATTCTCATGTTTTAATCTTCAGCAGACAGTGTAGAGTTCCAATCCCGATAGTACCATAGACATTGAGACCAGCATTTTATGTCCTTCTCGCCCTTTCCTCTGAGGGTTGAGTATCGGCCAGATCTCCTTGTCCCTTACCTCTGAGGGTTGAGTATCGGCCAGATCTCCTGGTCACTTTCCTCTGAGGGTTGAGTATCGGCCAGATCTCCTGGTCACTTACCTCTGAGGGTTGAGTATCGGCCAGATGTCCTGGTCACTTTCCTCTGAGGGTTGAGTATCGGCCAGATCTCCTGGTCACTTACCTCTGAGGGTTGAGTATCGGCCAGATCTCCTGGTCACTTACCTCTGAGGGTTGAGTATCGGCCAGATCTCCTGGTCACTTACCTCTGAGGGTTGAGTATCGGCCAGATCTCCTGGTCACTTACCTCTGAGGGTTGAGTATCGGCCAGATCTCCTGGTCCCTTACCTCTGAGGGTTGAGTATCGGCCAGATCTCCTGGTCACTTACCTCAGAGGGTTGAGTATCGGTCAGATCTCCTGGTCACTTTCCTCTGAGGGTTGAGTATCGGCCAGATCTCCTGGTCACTTACCTCTGAGGGTTGAGTATCGGCCAGATCTCCTGGTCACTTACCTCTGAGGGTTGAGTATCGGCCAGATCTCCTGGTCCCTTCCCTCTGAGGGTTGAGTATCGGCCAGATCTCCTGGTCCCTTCCCTCTAAGCGTTGAGTATCGGCCAGATCTCCTGGTCCCTTCCCTCTAAGCGTTGAGTTTCGGCCAGATCTCCTGGTCACTTTCCTCTGAGAGTTGAGTATCGGCCAGATCTCCTGGTCACTTTCCTCTGAGAGTTGAGTAACGGCCAGATCTCCTGGTCACTTTCCTCTGAGAGTTGAGTATCGGCCAGATCTCCTGGTCACTTCCCTCTGAGGGTTGAGTATCGGCCAGATCTCCTGGTCACTTCCCTCTGAGGGTTGAGTATCGGCCAGATCTCCTGGTCACTTTCCTCTGAGGGTTGAGTATCGGCCAGATCTCCTGGTCACTTTCCTCTGAGAGTTGAGTATCGGCCAGATCTCTTGGTCCCTTCCCTCTGAGGGTTGAGTATCGGCCAGATCTCCTGGTCACTTCCCTCTGAGAGTTGAGTATCGGCCAGATCTCCTGGTCACTTCCCTCTGAGGGTTGAGTATAAGCCAGATCTCCTGGTCCCTTCCCTCTGAGGGTTGAGTATCGGCCAGATGTCCTGGTCACTTTCCTCTGAGGGTTGAGTATCGGCCAGATGTCCTGGTCACTTACATCTGAGGGTTGAGTATCGGCCAGATCTCCTGGTCACTTACATCTGAGGGTTGAGTATCGGCCAGATGTCCTGGTCACTTACATCTGAGGGTTGAATATCGGCCAAAACTCCTGGTCACTTCCCTCTGAGGGTTGAGTATCGGCACAAAAGGCCACCAGAATCTTCCGGGGCAAGTCCCAGAAACTGTTTAACCGCAAGGTTATATATAGGGCCCCCGACGACAGCTTTAAAATACCACACGCACACAAAATGGGGCCCACATTGTGATAAGGATGGTGATAGTAATAACTTCCTTTGACGACTTTTGGATATAATGATCGTTCATTTGAAGTCTGTTACACGTGACTGCATTTCCCAGAGGGAAACGAGGGGAAAGCAATGATTGTTTGCCTGTTCTACGTTGGGCAAGCCAGTTAGAAAGAAAAACCACACAAACTCCCCCACCTCTCACACTTCAACTTTTCCCAGCACTTGAGATAATTAACTGCCTCCTACAGCAGTTCCCTCCCCTATAAGTCTGGAGACCCGTTGCCTAGGCGACCATAGCCTGGCCATGTTTGGTTATCAATTAATTATACTTCAACAATACTTGTGCTGCCTTGTTGACGCCCGTCTTCCGTTTGTTCTTTGCGTTATGTCATCAGTTTATTGTGTATATTAATACCTAGGCCATGTATTAACCATTTTGCCGCGGTGCCGTATTTATAATATTAAAGCTCCCTAAATCTGTGTATTACATTCTAAAATAAGAAAAGTAAAGATCCAATTTTGTACGCACCAGAAGCGCATTGGGCATATGAGGTTAGACTCTAGACTCGTATTTGTACAGACCAATAGACCTTGACCAGTGATGCCGACAACATTACGCCGGTCACCTTTACTTCCCAGGAAAGGGTGAATGAAGTAAAGGACCCCTTCCCCCGCTTTCAGACCTATCGGCCATATAGGGCTAACCTACATTGTAGACATAATCGGTACTCGGTGAGTGATGTGGTGAAGTTTACACTGGTCGCCTTTACTTTCCAGGATTTTACCTGCTATCCGTTTAAGACTGGGTCGACCTAGGAGCTTTAAAACAATCCATGACCATGCGGGTTGTACCCACGACTCTGAAATAAGTGTTTCCAGTCTCCGTTCCCAACCTCACCCCCGAAATCCTTTCCACCAGCCATGTAGCCCTACATCTTTTCCACCAGCCATGTAGCCCTACATCTTTTCCACCAGCCAACAAGCCATGTAGTCCTACATCTTTTCCACCAGCCATGTAGCCCTACATCTTTTCCACCAGCCATGTAGCCCTACATCTTTTCCACCAGCCAACAAGCCATGTAGTCCTACATCTTTTCCACCAGCCGTGTAGCCCTACATCTTTTCCATCAGCCAACCAGCCATGTAGTCCTACATCTTTTCCACCAGCCATGTAGTCCTACATCTTTTCCACCAGCCATGTAGTCCTACATCTTTTCCACCAGCCATGTAGTCCTACATCTTTTCAACCAGCCAAAAAGCCATGTAGCCCTACATCTTTTCCACCAGCCATGTAGTCCTACATCTTTTCCACCAGCCAACAAGCCATGTAGTCCTACATCTTTTCCACTAGCCAACAAGCCATGTAGTCCTACATCTTTTCCACCAGCCAACAAGCCATGTAGTCCTACATCTTTTCCACCAGCCAACAAGCCATGTAGTCCTACATCTTTTCCACCAGCCAACAAGCCATGTAGTCCTACATCTTTTCCACCAGCCAACAAGCCATGTAGTCCTACATCTTTTCCACCAGCCAACAAGCCATGTAGTCCTACATCTTTTCCACCAGCCAACAAGCCATGTAGTACTACATCTTTTCCACCAGCCAACAAGCCATGTAGTCCTACATCTTTTCCACCAGCCAACAAGCCATGTAGTCCTACATCTTTTCCACCAGCCATGTAGCCCTACATCTTTTCCACCAGCCAACAAGCCATGTAGCCCTACATCTTTCCCACCAGCCATGTAGTCCTACATCTTTTCTACCAGCCAACAAGCATGTAGCCCTACATCTTTTCCACCAGCCATGTAGTCCTACATCTTTTCCACCAGCTAGTAGCCCTACATCTTTTCCACCAGCCATGTAGTCCTACATCTTTTCCACCAGCCATGTAGTCCTACATCTTTTCCACCAGCTAGTAGCCCTACATCTTTTCCACCAGCCATGTAGTCCTACATCTTTTCCACCAGCCATGTAGCCCTACATCTTTTCCACCAGCCATGTAGCCCTACATCTTTTCCACCAGCCATGTAGCCCTACATCTTTTCCACCAGCCATGTAGCCCTACATCTTTTCCACCAGCCATGTAGTCCTACATCTTTTCCACCAGCCATGTAGCCCTACATCTTTTCCACCAGCCATGTAGTCCTACATCTTTTCCACCAGCCGTGTAGTCCTATATCTTTTCCACCAGCCATGTAGCCCTACATCTTTTCCACCAGCCAACCAGCCATGTAGCCTTAAATCTTTTCCACCAGCCAACCAGCCATGTAGCCTTAAATCTTTTCCACCAGCTATGTAGCCTTAAATCTTTTCCACCAGCCATGTAGCCTTAAATCTTTTCCACCAGCCATGTAGCCTTAAATCTTTTCCACCAGCCATGTAGCCTTAAATCTTTTCCACCAGCCATGTAGCCCTAAATCTTTTCCACCAGCCATATAGCCTTAAATCTTTTCCACCAGCCATGTAGCCTTAAATCTTTTGCTCCAGCCAACCAGCCATGTAGCCCTAAATCTTTTCCACCAGCCATGTAGCTTTAAATATTTTCCACCAGCGATGTAGCCTTAAATCTTTTCCACCAGCCAACCAGCCATGTTGCCTTAAATTTTTTTTACCAGCCAACCAGCACTGTAGCCTTAAATCTATTCCACCAGCCATGTAGCCTTAAATCTTTTCCACCAGCCAACCAGCCATGTAGTCTTAAATCTTTTCCACCAGCCATGTAGCTTTAAATATTTTCCACCAGCCATGTAGCCTTAAATCTTTTCCATCAGCCATATAGCCTTAAATCTTTTCCACCAGCCATGTAGCCTTAAATCTTTTCCACCAACCAACCAGCCATGTAGCCTTAAATCTTTTCCACCAGCCATGTAGCTTTAAATCTTTTCCACCAGCCATGTAGCCTTAAATCTTTTCTACCAGCCATGTAGCTTTAAATATTTTCCACCAGCCATGTAGCCTTAAATCGTTTCCACCAGCCATGTAGCTTAAAATCTTTTCGACCAGCCATGTAGCCTTAAAACTTTTCCACCAGCCATGTAGCCTTAAATCTTTTCTACCAACCAACCAGCCATGTAGCCTTAAATCTTTTCCACCAGCCATGTAGCCTTAAATCTTTTCCACCAGCCATGTAGTTTTAAATCTTTTCCATCAGCCAACCAACCATGTAGCCTTAAATCTTTTCCACCAGCCAACCAGCCATGTAGCTTTAAATGTTTTCCACCAGCCATGTAGCCTTAAATCTTTTCCACCAGCCATGTAGCTTTAAACATTTTCCTCCAGCCATGTAGCCTTAAATCTTTTCCACCAGCCAACCAGCCGTGTTGCCTTAAATCTTTTCCACCAGCCAACCAGCACTGTAGCCTTAAATCTATTCCACCAGCCATGTAGCCTTAAATCTTTTCCACCAGCCAACCAGCACTGTAGCCCTAAATCTTTTCCACCAGCCATGTAGCCTTAAATCTTTTCCACCAGCCATGTAGCCCTAAATCTTTTCCACCAGCCATGTAGCCTTAAATCTTCAGGATTGACTATCCTATCCTGCACGGCTATAAAACTTCAGGATTGACTTTCCTATCCTGCATTGTCCTCAATCTTTAGGATTGACTTGCATATCCTGCACTGTCCTAAATCTTCAGCATTGACTTTCCTATCCTGCACGGCCCTAAATCTTCAGGATTGACTTTCCTATCCTGCACTGCCCTAAATCTTCAGGATTGACTTTCCTATCCTGCACTGTCCTAAATCTTCAGGATTGACTTTCCTATCCTGCACTGTCCTAAATCTTCAGGGTTGACTTTCCTATCCTGCACTGTCCTAAATCTTCAGGATTGACTTTCCTATCCTGCACTGTCCTAAAACTTTAAGATTGACTTGCCTATCCTGCACTGTCCTAAATCTTCAGGATTGACTTTCCTATCCTGCACTGTCCTAAATCTTCAGGATTGACTTTCCTACCCTGCACTGCCCTAAATCTTCAGGATTGACTTTCCTATCCTGCACTGTCCTAAATCTTCAGGGTTGACTTTTCTATCCTGGATTTAGGACAGTTCAGGATAAGAAATTCAATCCTGAAGATTTAGGGCCGGGCAGGATAAAAAAGTCAATCCTGAAGAATTTAGGACAGTTCAGGATAAGAAAATCGATCCTAAAGATTTAGTGCCGTGAAGGATAGGAAAGTCAATCCTGAAGATTTAGGGCAGTGCAGGGTAGGAAAGTCAATCCTGAAGATTTAGGACAGTGCAGGATAGGAAAGTCAATCCTGAAGATTTAGGACAGTGCAGGATAGGCAAGTCAATCTTAAAGTTTTAGGACAGTGCAGGATAGGAAAGTCAATCCTGAAGATTTAGGACAGTGCAGGATAGGAAAGTCAACCCTGAAGATTTAGGACAGTGCAGGATAGGAAAGTCAATCCTGAAGATTTAGGACAGTGCAGGATAGGAAAGTCAATCCTGAAGATTTAGGGCAGTGCAGGATAGGAAAGTCAATCCTGAAGATTTAGGGCCGTGCAGGATAGGAAAGTCAATGCTGAAGATTTAGGACAGTGCAGGATATGCAAGTCAATCCTAAAGATTGAGGACAATGCAGGATAGGAAAGTCAATCCTGAAGTTTTATAGCCGTGCAGGATAGGATAGTCAATCCTGAAGATTTAAGGCTACATGGCTGGTGGAAAAGATTTAGGGCTACATGGCTGGTGGAAAAGATTTAAGGCTACATGGCTGGTGGAAAAGATTTAAGGCTACAGTGCTGGTTGGCTGGTGGAAAAGATTTAAGGCTACATGGCTGGTGGAATAGATTTAAGGCTACAGTGCTGGTTGGCTGGTGGAAAAGATTTAAGGCAACACGGCTGGTTGGCTGGTGGAAAAGATTTAAGGCTACATGGCTGGTGGAAAATGTTTAAAGCTACATGGCTGGTGGAAAAGATTTAGTATAGGAAAGTCAATCCTAAAGATTTAGGACAGTGCAGGATAGGAAAGTCAGTCCTGAAGATTTATGACAGTGCAGGATAGGAAAGTCAACCCTGAACATTTAGGACAGTGCAGTATAGGAAAGTCAATCCTGAAGAATTATGACAGTACAGGATAGGAAAGTCAGCCCTAAAGATTTAGGACAGTGCAGAATAGGAAAGTCAACCCTGAAGATTTAGAACAGTTAGTTAGTCTTTCCTCTTGTGTCGAGTGCGGCACATAGGGCAGAGGTCGTGACTCTCCATGCACGGCGGTCCGTTGCAATCCGTTGTAGGTCTTGGATGTTTGAGTGGCCCATGAGCGAGCCTTCCCTGATGATAGTTCTACGTAGGGTTTCCCTTGGTCTTCCACGAGATCTTTTCCCCTGTGGTGTCCAAATGAGGGCTTGGTAAGGAAGTCTTGATTTATCCATTCTAAGGACGTGGCCGACATAGTTCCAGCGGCGTTTTCGTATAAAATTAGACACATACTCTTGCCTGGATTCTTGCCTTATTTGTGTATTGGTTCGGAAATCTGACCATTTGAAATTTAGTATTCTTCTAAGGCATTTATTTTCAATTTATTTAGAACAGTGCAGGATAGGAAAGTCAATCCTAAAGATTTAAGACAGTGCAGGATAGGAAATTCAACCCTAAAGATTTAAGACAGTGCAGGACAGGAAAGGCAATCCTGAAGATTGTGAACCGTGCAGGATAGGAAAGTCAATGCTGCAGTTTTAGGACAGTGCAGGATAGGAAAGTCAATCTTAAAGATTTAGAACAGTGCAGGATAGGAAAGTCAATCCTAAAGATTTAAGACAGTGCAGGATAGGAAATTCAACCCTAAAGATTTAAGACAGTGCAGGATAGGAAAGTCAATCCTGAAGATTGTGAACCGTGCAGGATAGGAAAGTCAATGCTGCAGTTTTAGGACAGTGCAGGATAGGAAAGTCAATCCTGAAGATTTAGGGCCGGGCAGGATAGGAAAATAAATGCTGAAAATTTAGGACAGTGCAGAATAGGAAAGTCAACCCTGAAGATTTAGAACAGTGCAGGATAGGAAAGTCAATCCTAAAGATTTAAGACAGTGCAGGATAGGAAATTCAACCCTAAAGATTTAAGACAGTGCAGGATAGGAAAGTCAATCCTGAAGATTGTGAACCGTGCAGGATAGGAAAGTCAATGCTGCAGTTTTAGGACAGTGCCTAAGCCTTTAGGATTGACTTTCCTATCCTGCACGGTCCTAAATCTTCAGGATTGATTTTCCTGTCCTGCACGGCCTTAAATCTTCAGGATTGACTTTCCTATCCTGCACTGTCATTTCAGTCTTTGTCTGTCAGTATAATGCAAACATGGACTTATTCCAACTTTCTCTCGAGTGCTGGTAGCCCTATATGTATTCAATAGTTCTTGTGTAGTAGCAAATAATTACACCACTACCGGCTTGCTAGGCCCGTCGCGTGGCGAGGCAGGAAACAATCTGACCTGGTTGGTGCGGGTCTTCTTCCAGGCGAGCCATTACCCCGTTAGCCTGAATCCTCTACATATACATACATATAGTGACACAAACACAGACAAACATTTACAGCTGTTGAAGTGGTCAATAATTCAGAGAGAACTAAATGCCCGCTGACATTGTTCCTTGTTGAAGGCCGTGCACAGTGCCAACGATGCAACCAACTGCATCATGTGTCTGGCAAAAGCAACCGCACTGTGTATACCTTGAAAGTAACTTTGTTTACGGTGAAACCAATTGCTCGGTGCTACAATGCAACCGGAGTGGAGGGGATGGGGGCGAGGGGGGGGGGGGGGGGGGGTGGAGAGTCGGGTGCATGCCGTATATTTCCTCTGGGCTGCTGCCCGAAATGTTTGACACTATGAGATGAGAAGATTTCACTCTCGATGGCAGACCAACAGGACCTGAAAGTTTGACATCATGTGACCAAATACTCTCAGAGTTGATGGCAGACCAACAGGACCCGAAAGTTTGACATCATGTGACCAAATACTCTCAGAGTTGATGGCAGACCAACAGGACCCGAAAGTTTGACATTATGTGACCAAATACTCTCAGAGTTGATGGCAGACCATAAGGATAGGCCCAGATACCCCGTTGACCTTCTCCTGTATCGTCACGCTTTATAGAAGTCGGCAGTACAATTATGTTGCTGTCAACGCCAAGACCCACCGGCTTATCAGTGACAAATCAGATGAGGCAGATGTGCAGATCTACACAGATAAATCCGTTGTACGAGGACTCAAGAGTGCATGGGCATTCATAGCTCAGTCTACGGGCAGATCGGTCTAGGAAGCCTTCTATATGACTACCAACACCATGGCGATGGAGACGACATGAGATTTCACGTGTCTGTAGTCACAGGAATATTCACACACATGTGTGTGTGTGCTGTGGGATCCGGCGGGCCGAGGCAGGCTCCGTACGCAGACAGTGGTGTTACCTTCATCTTTGTCCAAGCGCATGCGGGTGTTGTTGGCAATGAACGAGGTGGTAAACTGGCGGGTTATGCCTTTGTCACAGATTGTCGGTCAATGGATGGCGCCTACATTGTTGATGTTCTTTGAGAAAAGGACGCCTTGAGGGTTTTTGAACAGCATGTCCACGTCACTGTTAACAATGTGAGAATTGGGAGTACAAATTAGCGCAGTCAAGCATGACAGGCACAATCGCTGTATAAGAAGTCTTGTTAACCTGAACCGCCGTCATTGACTAAAGGACACTGTGTATTGAAGTGTCCGCAGTGTTGGGAAGATAACCCAACTCATCATTCATAACACGAACTCTAAGGAAAATTATAATCAGGGCACCAATAACCAGGAGCGGTTTGGACAAAAGTGTGTGTGTGGGAGGGGGGGGGGGGATGGTGCTGGTCTTTCTTCTAAAACCCTACGCCTCTCTAATTTTATTGCTAAAAAATTATGAACAAAAATATTGGGGGCGGGGGAGGGGGGGGGGGTTGTTATATGCTCCCATGTGTTCAATCACAGCCGTCTCACCAATTATACCACTGGGTAAAGGGGTTCTCAAACCGCCCCCCCCCCGACCCACACAAAAAATGGGCCTCGATAACAACGCCATCCTCATCGTTTTACAATTTTTCGGTAAATAACTAGTAGGGGTAGGGGCATCCAGGTCCTTGAGTGCCCCTACACAAAGGAAATGAAGGGAGAGGCACTGGAGCACCCACCCCGTACCCCTCCCCCACCCCAAGTAGTCGTAGTTTGGCAAGGGTGTTAATTTGCCCTCTGTTGCCAAGTTTAGAAATTAAATTTTAAAGTCATTCTCTACCTGTTTTATTTGACTTCAAGTATATTGAGCACATTATTATTATTATTGTTATTATTATTATTATTATTATTATTATTATTATTATTATTATTATTATTATTATTATTGTCGTTATCAATATGCTGAATGGCAAATGAAACACAATAACAAAGTTAAAATTATATGTAATGTCTGAACAAATACTCTTTAAAATAATTTCTGTCATCCATTTCACACTGAACTATATCGTTATATTTATTTGCCAATCATCCATTGTTACTGTTATTATTATTATTATTATGAAGTCGACATCTGTGGCATAGGCGTTGCGAACGCGCTATGTAATACTGGGGTGCCTGGTTCGATCCCAGCTGCGGGCGGTTGGTCTTGCGTTGATTTCGACAGTGGTACCGAGATCTAATCGTTTAGGAAGCAATGGCAAACTACTGAACGTAAAATGTGTTCAGAAAAACCACAACAGCCAACAAAATTTTTGGCGTTGGTTCTGCAACGTCCTGTAAAGGATCCGCAACTACTTATAAATTATTATGAATATGCTAAACGGAAAATTAAAAATAGTAGCATACTTTCACAAATATGAAACATGTAAACACATATCATACTATTAGAGACAATTTATGTGCAATGTTGAAGAAGGTCTAAAAGAACGGTACACCATTCTGGGGGGGGGGGGGGGGGCCCTCAAGCAACTTGGCCCCCAGGCTCCGGCTACTTTTCCCGTAACGGCGCAACAACGAGCCCTATGGCGGATAGTCGTGACCCGGTGTAAATAGTAAAAAGCCAGTTAAATTGTTTTGCAGAAAAACCAACTGCGGGTTGTGTAGAGTGAAAGCAATTGTACGATAAACACAGTGAAAGAATTGAGCCGTGTAGGAATCGAAACCTACTGCATTTATTGGACCGACTACGGCGCGTGTTTAGCGCCGAGTCTATTGTCCGACAATCGTGGAAAAGGTTTCGGTCTAGCGGTGTTAGCGAGAAAAACCATCCCCGTCCGTGTAGTTTAGGGCTCGTGTGTTGTGACTAGGACTTTCTCATATCGGGACCAAGACGGGAGCGGCATTATTTTAGAATAGCCAGTCAGCCACTGACAAATTGTTTCTTGTGTGCGTGTGGATGATTGTCCTCAGTTTCTCATCTCGTCATGCACAACCTTCACTGTGATCTGGATTATTAAAGTGTGGGCGGTTTGTTAAAACATGTTGATTGTACACGGAGTTTCTAGTGCGCAGATTACTGAAGGTGAGTACGCTGTTCTGAAAGTGAATGATGTCTGTTGTGTATGATTGTCTCCTGTCAGTAAAATAGCATGTTAGGCAGACACAAAAATAGATCAAATAATCGCTGAAATCTTGTCTGGCTTAGATCAGGATAGACTGGCAGTGCTGGCCAATACAAGGTATATCGTCTGCTAGAAACAGCGGCTTCTTTGGTATGTGTGTCGACGAGAGGGCAAATCGTTGTGTACGGGGGGGGGGGGGGGGGGGGGGGGGGGTAGGATAGGGACAAAACAAGTTTAAAAGTTTTATTCGGAAACTAAGCCCGTCTCTGGTGCACAAGCGAGGCCGTGGTCGGCTCCCATGACTTCACATTCTTTATTCAGCTTCTGAAGTGGTCAAGTTGTTTACCATCGTACCAGCGGCGTCACCACAAAGAAATCCTTAGTGGTTGGGTGGGAGCTAGCTGTTAACGGAATAATACTTTGTTTAGGCGCACAAAAATAATGTTTATTACAATTATTATTATAATTATAATTATCATTATTATGCGCTAAATGGGAAATAAATCTATTTAAAATAATGTGAAATATAACACATAGTTAAAAATTGCATCTATACAGAGGTCGGGGGGGGGGGGGAAGGTGGTGTTACTTAACAACCTTGAGAAAAATCCCTTATCAAGTAGGATGCATATCCTTTTGTAATGGGGGGGGGGGGGAAGGAGGGGGGGGGGGTTCTCTCGTACCCCAAAAGTTTCCAGTGTTTCTGTCTCGAACCCCAAAAGTTTCCAGTGTTTGTCTCGTACCCCAAAAGTTTCCAGTGTTTGTCTCGTACCCCAAAAGTTTCCAGTGTTTGTCTCGTACCCCAAAAGTTTCCAGTGTTTGTCTCGTACCCCAACAGTTTCCAGTGTTTGTCTCGTACCCCAAAAGTTTCCAGTGTTTGTCTCGTACCCCAAAAGTTTCCAGTGTTTGTCTCGAACCCCAAAAGTTTCCAGTGTTTCTGCCTCGTACCCCAAAAGTTACCAGTGTTTGTCTCGTACCCCAAAAGTTTCCAGTGTTTCTGCCTCGTACCCCAAAAGTCTTACTCTCGGTTTCGGTCTGCGTGGTTCGGTTGAGGAGTGCATTTTCGAAGATCTGTGGGATCATCACCGGAGCTAAAGAATTCGTGCTTTATGCAGCGCTCTCGGCTGACGGGTAGTGGAGAAAGTTTGAGCCATATATGATAAACCGGGTACAGGATGCCGATTCTCTGACATTGGCACCTTGATACTAATGTCACAGCTCTGCTAGTATCTCCAGCTCTTCTAGTATGTTCAGTTCTGCTAGTATGTTCAGTTCTGCTAGTATGTTCAGTTCTGCTAGTATCTTCAGTTCTGCTAGTATGTTTAGCTCTGCTAGTATGTTTAGCTCTGCTAGTCTGTTCAGTTCTGCTAGTATGTTCAGTTCTGCTAGTATGTTCAGTTCTTCTAGTATGTTCAGTGCTGCTAGTATCTTCAGCTCTGCTAGTATGTTCAGTGCTGCTAGTATCTTCAGCTCTGCTAGTATGTTCAGTTCTTCTAGTATGTTCAGTGCTGCTAGTATGTTCAGCTCTGCTAGTATGTTCAGTTCTGCTAGTATGTTCAGTTCTACTAGTATGTTCAGTTCTGCTTGTATGTTTAGTTCTGCTTGTATGTTCAGCTCTGCTAGTATCTTCAGTTCTGCTAGTATCTTCAGTTCTGCTAGTATCTTCAGTTCTGCTATTATCTTCAATTCTGCTAGTATCTTCAGTTCTGCTATTATCTTCAGTTCTGCTAGTATCTTCAGTTCTGCTAGTATCTTCAGTTCTGCTAGTATCTTCAGCTCTGCTAGTATGTTCAGTTCTGCTAGTATCTTCAGTTCTGCTAGTATCTTCAGCTCTGCTAGTATGTTCAGTTCTGCTAGTATGTTCAGTTCTGCTAGTATCTTCAGTTCTGCTAGTATGTTCAGTTCTGCTAGTATCTTCAGTTCTGCTAGTATGTTCAGTTCTGCTAGTATGTTCAGTTCTGCTAGTATGTTCAGTTCTGCTAGTATGTTCAGTTCTGCTAGTATGTTCAGTTATGCTAGTATGTTCAGTTCTGCTAGTATCTTCAGTTCTGCTAGTATCTTCAGTTCTGCTAGTATCTTCAGTTCTGCTAGTATCTTCAGTTCTGCTAGTATCTTCAGTTCTGCTAGTATCTTCAGTTCTGCTAGTATCTTCAGTTCTGCTAGTATCTTCAGTTCTGCTAGTATCTTCAGTTCTGCTAGTATCTTCAGTTCTGCTAGTATCTTCAGTTCTGCTAGTATCTTCAGTTCTGCTAGTATCTTCAGTTCTGCTAGTATCTTCAGTTCTGCTAGTATCTTCAGTTCTGCTAGTATGTTCAGTTATGCTAGTATGTTCAGTTCTGCTAGTATCTTCAGTTCTGCTAGTATCTTCAGTTCTGCTAGTATCTTCAGTTCTGCTAGTATCTTCAGTTCTGCTAGTATCTTCAGTTCTGCTATTATCTTCAGTTCTGCTAGTATCTTCAGTTCTGCTATTATCTTCAGTTCTGCTAGTATCTTCAGTTCTGCTAGTATCTTCAGTTCTGCTAGTATCTTCAGCTCTGCTAGTATGTTCAGTTCTGCTAGTATCTTCAGTTCTGCTAGTATCTTCAGCTCTGCTAGTATGTTCAGTTCTGCTAGTATGTTCAGTTCTGCTAGTATCTTCAGTTCTGCTAGTATGTTCAGTTCTGCTAGTATCTTCAGTTCTGCTAGTATGTTCAGTTCTGCTAGTATGTTCAGTTCTGCTAGTATGTTCAGTTCTGCTAGTATGTTCAGTTCTGCTAGTATGTTCAGTTATGCTAGTATGTTCAGTTCTGCTAGTATCTTCAGTTCTGCTAGTATCTTCAGTTCTGCTAGTATCTTCAGTTCTGCTAGTATCTTCAGTTCTGCTAGTATCTTCAGTTCTGCTAGTATCTTCAGTTCTGCTAGTATCTTCAGTTCTGCTAGTATCTTCAGTTCTGCTAGTATCTTCAGTTCTGCTAGTATGTTCAGTTCTGCTAGTATGTTCAGTTCTGCTAGTATGTTCAGTTCTGCTAGTATGTTCAGTTCTGCTAGTATGTTCAGTTATGCTAGTATGTTCAGTTCTGCTAGTATGTTCAGTTCTGCTAGTATGTTCAGTTCTGCTAGTATGTTCAGTTCTGCTAGTATGTTCAGTTCTGCTAGTATGTTCAGTTCTGCTAGTATGTTCAGTTATGCTAGTATGTTCAGCTCTGCTAGTATGTTCAGTTCTGCTAGTATGTTCAGTTCTGCTAGTATGTTCAGTTCTGCTAGTATGTTCAGTTCTGCTAGTATGTTCAGTTCTGCTAGTATGTTCAGTTCTGCTAGTATGTTCAGTTCTGCTAGTATGTTCAGTTCTGCTAGTATGTTCAGTTCTGCTAGTATGTTCAGTTCTGCTAGTATGTTCAGTTCTGCTAGTATGTTCAGTTCTGCTAGTATGTTCAGTTCTGCTAGTATGTTCAGCTCTGCTAGTATGTTCAGTTCTGCTAGTATGTTCAGTTCTGCTAGTATGTTCAGCTCTGCTAGTATGTTCAGTTCTGCTAGTATCTTCAGTTCTGCTAGTATGTTCAGTTCTGCTAGTATCTTCAGTTCTGCTAGTATGTTCAGCTCTTCTAGTATCTTCAGTTCTGCTAGTTTGAGCCATATATGAAGTTTAAGCCATATATGATAAACCGGGTACAGGATGCCGATTCTCTGACATTGGCACCTTGATACTAGTGTCACAGCTCTGCTAGTATCTCCAGCTCTTCTAATATGTTCAGTTCTGCTAGTATGTTCAGTACTGCTAGTATGTTCAGTTCTGCTAGTATGTTCAGTTCTGCTAGTAATTTCAGTTCTGCTAGTATGTTCAGCTCTGCTAGTATCTTCAGCTCTGCTAGTATGTTCAGTTCTGCTAGTATGTTCAGTTCTGCTAGTATGTTCAGTTCTGCTAGTATGTTCAGTTCTGCTAGAATCTTCAGTTCAACTAGTATCTTCAGTTCAACTAGTATCTTCAGTTCTGCTAGTATCTTCAGTTCTGCTAGTATGTTCAGTTCTGCTAGTATGTTCAGTTCTGCTAGTATGTTCAGCTCTGCTAGTATGTTCAGTTCTGCTTGTATGTTCAGTTCTGCTAGTATGTTCAGTTCTGCTAGTATGTTCAGTTCTGCTTGTATGTTCAGTTCTGCTAGTATGTTCAGTTCTGCTAGTATGTTCAGTTCTGCTTGTATGTTCAGTTCTGCTAGTATGTTTAGTAGGCGACTCTTAGCTGGTTCCTTCAAAATTGGGGTGCATCTGCCCTAAGAGGCTAGAAACTAACAGTCTGCAATCCAAAAGCCAGACATGTAAAACGGATGTACCTGCAAAACTTAAGTTCTGGATCAATACTAAAGTCCAAAAGGTAACGAACAACCAAAACTGTCGCCGAAGTTTACAGCCGGTGAACGCGAAGAAGAAAAAGAAGTGTATAGACATTTTTGGTCGTGGTCTTCCATAGGTTAGCGCGAGGTCCTTATGCTGTTGGTGCCTCTGGGCTACCGTGAGCTGGCAGTATTTGGCCAGGTAGCACTACTCTACTTTCTTTGTATTCTTGTGTGATCTTTGCTTGTGTAGTCATGTATGACCACAGCCTTGTGACTTTCAGTCATTTCTGATACATATGTTCTTCCAAAGCACGATCCCAAACTGTTAGTAGCATCTCGGTCTACCCTGTCTTTCACTCCACTTTTACCATTGTCACCCCCCCCCCCCTTCCTTATCACGACTCACCCTAAAAATGCAGAATGTGTTCTTCAGGGTGATCGTCAGTTAATGTGATCGTCAGTTAATGTGATCGTCAGTTAATGTGATCGTCAGTTAATGTGATCGTCAGTTAATGTGATCGTCAGTTAATGTGATCGTCAGTTAATGTGATCGTCAGTTAATGTGATCGTCAGTTAATGTGATCGTCAGTTAATGTGATCGTCAGTTAATGTGATCGTCAGTTAATGTGATCGTCAGTTAATGTGATCGTCAGTTAATGTGATCGTCAGTTAATGTGATCGTCAGTTAATGTGATCGTCAGTTAATGTGATCGTCAGTTAATGTGATCGTCAGTTAATGTGATCGTCAGTTAATGTGATCGTCAGTTAATGTGATCGTCAGTTAATGTGATCGTCAGTTAATGTCTTTCTTAGCATTTTCATTATTCTTGAGCAGAAACCCCAGAATGCTAAAGAGAACCTGTTTCATTAAGAACGCACCCCCGTGTGGGATCCGGGGCCCCATTGTAGGGGAAAACAAGAATAGATCCACTGCCTCCCCAAAAGCATGTCGTAAGAGTCGACTAATTGGGGAGCCTCCTTTGAAGTCGGAGTGCATCTGCCGGAGAGGCAAGGAACCAACAGTCTGTATTCAAGAGAATGAGACCTGTAAAACTGATGCACACACAACACTCAGGTTCTGGAGCTGGACTGCAGTTCAGTAGTGGACGAGCAACCAGAACTTTCCGCCAGAGTGTACAGCTGGTGAACGCCAAGAAGAAGAAGATTCAGAACGCAAATGCCAATCTCGCTGTCCTCAAACTCCCTCCCATAATAGCAAATGTTCTGCTGAAACCTTACAACCACTGCCCCCCCCCCCCTCTTGGCTGTGGGATAGCTTGCCAACAGTCAGAACTACTGAAACCTTACAACCACTGCCCCCCCCCCCCTTCCTGGCTCTGGGATAGCTTGCCAACAGTCAGAACTACTGAAACCTTACAACCACTGCCCCCCCCCCCTACCCTGGCTCTGGGATAGCTTGCCAACAGTCAGAACTACTGTAGCAGGGATCTCCTCCAAATCATAAATGAGCAGCACATATGAAGTCAATTACATAAGGAGAGATGAACAGACTTTATCCACATAGAGTTGGATTAGAGTGTATACCAGTGGTTTAGCCAAAGGAGAGGTAAGAGACAAGGAGGAGGAATATACAGAGAATGCCCAAATTTTTTAAAAACCAACCAGGCTGTACCAACAGGTTCAGATTCCTCCAATTACAGAGCAGAAGCAGAAGCACTTCTGGCGGCATGTTCTTTCCTGAATGGTCAACAACAAATATAGCAGAGTGGTCTTTCTGACTGATGCTATGTCAGTTCTACAAGCAATTGTTAACCCAAAAGACACTCAGTTTGTAGACTTGATGCAACAGCTGATTCACTTAGGCTCTTCAGTAGAACAATTTGTACTGCAGTGGATTCCAGGTCACTGTGGCTTAGAAGGCAACGAAATAGCGGACAGATTGGCCAGAAGCGGCAGTGACATGGTACTACCAAAAAGTGACTCAACTCACCTCAAGAAAGGTGGCTGGATACACACACCAGATTCTCTCCCCAAAACTGGCTTTAAACGCCCCTCTAGAGAGGGACAGTGTATTATATTCAGACTAAGCACTGGGCACAACAGATTTCGTCAACATATGTTCAAATCAGTGTAGGAAACACGGAGACGTGTTCCTGCAGCTTGGCACCCGAAAATGCTGAGCATGTGCTCCAACACTGTCAACTGTATGCTGACAACGGAGACGCAATCTGGCCTGTTCCAACCACAATGAAGACAAAACTGCATGGTACACGAGAGGATATGGATTGCACGTTACTTTCGTAAAGGCTACCGGCCTCCTGATATACGTTTTCTGACAGAAGGATCGAAGAAAAAGAAGTACACAAATGAAAATTGTCAACGGTGATCTACTGATCTACATACAACATGAAAATCGAAACACCAAGAGGCAGGGGAAGACCAAGAAGAAGATGGATTGAAGGAGTCACGGACAACTTGAGACTTCATAACATCACGGCATATGAAGCGACTGAGCGCGCCCTGGCTCGGTTGCGATCATCTGATAGACTGCGACGCCTAGCGGCACAAGCAGATTTGGACAAAAGAAGATCTACTGATGCGGCTATCAAACTACAACTACATCTCTGCAGCTTTGGCATCATGTTTGTCTGCTAATCGAAATACATAACTGTCTAGCATGGAAATTGTTATATAACATTATAGCATGTATAGAGCTATTTAAGATTCTAGCAGATGTGAGACTTCCGGTCTTCTGACAGATGGTGACTATTGCATTTTCCTCCATTAGTAGACTGAATGGATACAGTTTTGTCGCTCGCCCAGCCACCTAGCTGAATGCACAGCGCGACACTGTGAGCTGCATATTTCATTTGGAATGTTTTTCGACTTTTTCAAAGTGGTGTTGTAAACTATAGATTCAGAAAAACGCGAGTTGCCTGTTGCCCCAGAAGTGGCGATGCCTTATGTGATGACAATGAATCGCTTGTGCGACTCCTGATGTGTTTGAAACTGCTGCTTCCGTCGATGATGAACTGCATTTCTAATATCGGACTGTTTGTCCTAGCACTTCTGATGGATGTCTTAAGCTTTTGATACCCGTAGGTACTAGCTGACATGCTGACAGCATTTTGTGTCAGTTTGTCCACAAGGGATAGTCAAGGAGATTCTCTGTGCTTGTTGTGTCAGTTTGTCCACAAGGGATGGTCAAGGAGATTCTCTGTGTTTGTTGGTTGTCACAGGAGCACAGCATCTATGGACTGGTCCCTTTACTATGAAACTGAAACTCAGATTGTAGCAAGTTGAGAATTGTGTAGCATTCTAGAATATTTAGAGCTGCCTTGCTTTCCATCATGGATAGACATATAACACTGAATGAATACATTTCTAGCATGTGTATAGTAACATTATATAGTATAATTCTAGCGCAAATAAAGTGTAACATTCCAGCATTTATAGAGTGTAACTTTCTAGCTTCTAGAAAAGTGTAACATTCCAGCATGTATGGAGTGCATCATTTTAACCTGTATAGAGTTAACATTCTAGCATCTATAGAGTATAACATTCCAGCACATAGTGTAACATTCCAGCATGTATAGAGTGTAACATTCCAGAATTTAAAGAGTAACATTCCATCATGTATAGAGTAACATTATAGCATGTTCAGAGTGTAACATTCTAGCATGTACAGAGTGTAACATTTCAGCATCTATAGAGTAATATTCCATCATCTGTAGTGAAACATTCTAACATGCATAGAGTCTAACATTCTAGTATCTAAAGAGTGTAACATTCCAGCAACTATAGATTGTAACATTCTAGCATGTGATTATATATTCTCATACTCTATCTTTCTCCACTCTATTCTTTCTTTGCTCTCACTTTGACTCTCTCTACCTTCCAGTTAGTCATTCTACTCCTTCGTTTGACGCCTGTCTCTTCTGGAACCTTGCACTCTACCTCCCGATACTCTACATCCATCTCTCTCTACTCTCTTACTTTCTCTTTCATTCTCACCTTTCCCATCCAGCTCTCCCGTCTCTGTCTCCGCCCCCTCCCTTTCTTACTCCCTCCCCCGACAATCCGTCCCCTCCCTTTTTTACTCCCTCCCCCGACAATCCATTTCTCTTAATTAAACACTGGTCTCCTCCTTTCAAGCTGTCAGTACCTAGTGCTTCAGTCAAATACAGGGCCTCCGCAGCGCAGGGGCACTTTGAGGCCCCCTCTCTCCAACAGTTATAGGGGCAGGGAGGCCTTCACGCACCGCTCAGCCCCACATTTGTAAGAAGGCTAAGCTGCTTCCCTGACTATGTATATACTTAGGGTGGGGGGGGGGGTTTCAAGTGTATTGTTTTATTATTATATATTAAACAAGGCTTAGGCACCCTGAGCCCTACCCACAAATTATGGGTGGGGGGGGGGGGTAGGGGTGCTCATAGCGCATACTCTCAGCGCCACATTTGTAGGAGGGCTAAGCTGCTTTCCCCGTCCATAATTGTGTATAGGAATTAGATCTGTACCCAACATCCGCTTCGTATTCCCTTCGGGGCCGAATAGTGCACCTAATAAATATTCGGTATTCGGCCGAATACTTAAGGTCGATACGAATACGCATAGTGGTTACCTTTCACCAACTGGAGGATGCAAAACATAATTTTTTTTTTAAATGTTCACTATTCTGATAATACGAAAATCAAACGAACGGAAACATCTAAGTACTGAGGGGCAAACTTCAATTGCTCCAACATGCTGAGAAAAGACATACAATCTAGAATACAATCTGGAAATAGCACAACTAAAAGAAATAAAACCTTATTACAGGTTTTCGAAAACAAAGTCTTACGAAGAATCTTTGGACCCATCTAAGATGCAAACAGCAGAGGATGGAAAGAAGCAACAACGAAATTCATAATCTGTTTAAATCACCACTGATCACTGGCATCATGATAGCTAGTTAGTTAGTTAGTCTTTCCTCTTGTGTCGAGTGCGGCACATAGGGCAGAGGTCATGACTCTCCATGCATGGCGGTTCGTTGCAATCTGTTGTAGGTCTTGGATGTTTGAGTGGCCCATGAGTGAGCCTTCCCTGATGATAGTTCTTCGTAGGGTTTCCCTTGGTCTTCCACGAGATCTTTTCCCCTGTGGTGTCCACATGAGGGCTTGGTAAGGAAGTCTTGATTTATCCATTCTAAGGGCGTGGCCGACATAGTTCCAGCGGCGTTTTCGTATAAAATTAGACACATACTCTTGCCTGGATTCTTGCCTTATTTGTGTATTGGTTCGGAAATCTTACCATTTGAAATTTAGTATTCTTCTAAGGCATTTATTTTCAAAACTGTCTAATTGTGTGTCTAGAGTTTTCGTTGATTTCCAGCTCTCGCATCCATAGGTTAGTACTGGAATCACACAAGAATTGAAGATCTTGAGTTTTGTGTGTTTGCTAAGTGTCTTTGATTTCCAGATGTTTGACATTTTATTGAAGGCACTAGATGCCAGTGCTATTCTAAATGGTATTTCTGGTGCGGTATCTCCTGTAGATGACATCTTGCTCCCTAGATAAGTGAAACTGTTGACTTTTTCAAGGCTGTTGTTGTTTAGCGTGATATCAACTGAACTGTTGGTAAGGTCTAGAATTTTTGTTTTTGTGGTGTTAATTTGGAGTCCAATTTGTTCTGAGAAATTCTGGAGTCGATTGATTGTTTCTTGGGCGTCTGTGTGTTCTGAACTCAGGAGTGCTATGTCGTCGGCGAAGTCTAGGTCTTCCAGAATTTTGTCAACCCATGTAATGCCTAAATTTGCGTTATTTATGCACTTGCGCATGACCCAGTCGATTGCTATACCAAAAAGCATCGGCGATAATCATGATAGCAAATAGACTTAAATGGCTGGGGCATACTGAAAGAAAAAAAAAAATGACAGAGAAGTAAAAAAACTGTACACACAAGGGAGATCAATGGTCATAGATTTCGAGACAGACCAAGAAGACTATAGAGAGAGATGTACAGACAGACCTGCAAACACTTGGTGTCACCGACTGGAAAGGGAAGGCCAACCAGAGAGATGACTGGAGGCGGGTGATATCTGCAGCAATGAACTTCAAGGGCTGAGAATGCTGAAGAAGAAGACGAAGACTATTTTGTAAAGTAAAAGTGTAGCGTACACTGACAGACATTATGAATGTTTTTTTTTTTTTTTTTAAAGATCTCTTTTAAAGAAATTATATTGTCTTGTTTGTGCCTTTACGTTTATTTATAATATCACATGTTTTTTAAGTGTATTATTATAATAAATTAAACAAGGTTTATGAGCCTTGAGCCCACAGACTGTGTTAGGGAACTGAGGGGGCCCTATGTTTACTTTCTATCGGCGCCCCTGGTCAGATATAAAATACTCCCCATGAAGCAGCTTCTCCAGGCAACGTCTGCTGGTTTTATCCAGCCATCCTTTCTGACACTGCTCAAGGTCGCGACCTTTGGCTACCCTGTAACGCCGGGCACAGAGTGTGAAAACATGAGTGAACAAGGTGGGGTATTTCTCCCCGCTGAGGCTGGATCGCCACCTTGACCTACCTGGCTGTGTTAGACCCCTGCCTCGTCCAGACTTCAGGTCACTTCCCAACCGTCGGAAAAAAGAGGGGCGGGGGGGGGGGTGTGTGTGAAGAAAACTGCTAAACGGGGCTTATCGGGATTTGTACATGTAGGATACTGGTCTTTGAGGTGTCAGTCCTGCGTACTGAAATCTTGGAGCGGACAAGCGACGATGTCGTCTGGCTGCAGTCAGCGATTATTTATAGAAAGTTGTAGGTGTTGTCACGTGACTACATATATATGTAACCTTTCCTGAGCCGTCGTTTATAATAGTGCTTCCGAATTGTTTTTTCCAGTTACGACATTCTCTCTCTCTCTCTCTCTCTCTCTCTCTCTCTCTCTCTCTCTCTCTCTCTCTCTCTCTCTCTCTCTCTCTCTCTCTCTCTCTCTCTCTCTCTCTCTCTCTCTCTCTCTCTCTCTCTCCCTCTCTCTCTCTCTCCCTCTCTCTCTCACATACAATTCCCCATCCATGTATATAACATAGATTCTGCCTAGGTGATAGAGCTGCCATGGCTAGGCGCTACACTGCGGATCCAGTGGTCGTGGGTTCAAGTCCTGACGGAGCTGGTATTTTTTCAAAAGTGACCTTGGCTCATAGGTCGACCCAGCCTTAAATGGGAACCAGGCAAAGTTCTGGGAAGTAAAGGAGACCGGTGTGATGTTGACCCGTCGAGTACCGATTGATTTCTAAAATGTCGGTCTAGTTCTGTCTGCCCAGTATGACCCAGGGTGTGGAAACAGGAGCTTTACTGGCTGCCTAGATGTGACACTGTTGTTTTGTTGTTGATGTTTCCTGCCTAGATGTGACACTGTTGTGCTGTTGTCGATATTTCCTGCCTAGATGTGACACTGTTGTTTTGTTGTCGATGTTTTCTGCCTTGATGTGACACTGTTGTGCTGTTGTCGATGTTTCCTGCCTAGATGTGACACTGTTGTGCTGTTGTCGATGTTTCCTGCCTAGATGTGACACTGTTGTGCTGTTGTCGATGTTTCCTGCTTAGATGTGACACTGTTGTGCTGTTGTCGATGTTTCCTGCCTAGATGTGACACTGTTGTGCTGTTGTCGATGTTTCCTGCCTAGATGTGACACTGTTGTGCTGTTGTCAATGTTTCCTGCCTAAATGTGACACTGTTGTGATGTTCTCGATGTTTCCTGCCTAGATGTGACACTGTTGTGCTGTTGTCGATGTTTCCTGCCTAGATGTGACACTGTTGGGCTGTTGTCGATGTTTCCTGCCTAGATGTGACACTGTTGTGCTGTTGTCGATGTTTCCTGCCTAGATGTGACACTGTTGTGCTGTTGTCGATGTTTCCTGTCTAGATGTGACACTATTGTGCTGTTGTCGATGTTTCCTGTCTAGATTTGACACTGTTATTCTGTTGTCGATGTTTCCTGCCTAGATGTGACACTGTTGTTCTGTTGTCGATGTTTCCTGCCTAGATGTCATACTATTGTTCTGTTGTCGATGTTTCCTGCCTAGATGTGACACTGTTGTTCTGTTGTCGATGTTTCCTGCCTAGATGTCATACTATTGTTCTGTTGTCGATGTTTTCTGCCTAGATGTGACACTGTTGTTCTGTTGTCGATGTTTCCTGCCTAGATGTCATACTATTGTTCTGTTGTCGATGTTTCCTGCCTAGATGTGACACTGTTGTTCTGTTGTCGATGTTTCCTGCCTAGATGTGACACTGTTGTTCTGTTGTCGATGTTTCCTGCCTAGATGTCATACTATTGTTCTGTTGTCGATGTTTCCTGCCTAGATGTGACACTGTTGTTCTGTTGTCGATGTTTCCTGCCTAGATGTGACACTGTTGTTCTATTGTCAATGTTTCCTGCCTAGATGTGACACTGTTGTTCTGCTGTCGATGTTTCCTGCCTAGATGTGACACTGTTGTTCTGTTGTCGATGTTTCCTGCCTAGATGTGACACTGTTGTTCTGTTGTCGATGTTTCCTGCCTAGATGTGACACTGTTGTGCTGTTGTCGATGTTTCCTGCCTAGATGTGACACTGTTGTCGATGTTTCCTGCCTAGATGTGACACTGTTGTGCTGTTGCCGATGTTTCCTGCCTAGATGTGACACTGTTGTGCTGTTGTCGATGTTTCCTGCCTAAATGTCATACTATTGTTCTGTTGTCGATGTTTCCTGCCTAGATGTGACACTGTTGTGCTGTTGTCGATGTTTCCTGCCTAGATGTGAGACTGTTGTGCTGTTGTCGATGTTTCCTGCCTAAATGCCATACTATTGTTCTGTTGTCGATGTTTCCTGCCTAGATGTGACACTGTTGTGCTGTTGTCGATGTTTCCTGCCTAGATGTGACATTATTGTGCTGTTGTCGATGTTTCTTGTCTAGATGTGACACTATTGTGCTGTTGTCCATGTTTCCTGCCTAGATGTGACACTATTGTGCTGTTGTCGATGTTTCCTGCCTAGATGTGATACTATTGTGCTGTTGTCGATTTTTCCTGCCTAGATTTGACACTATTGTTTTGTTGTCGATGTTTCCTGCCTAGATGTGGCACTGTTGTCGATGTTTCCTGCCTAGATGTGACACTGTTGTTGTGTTGTCGATGTTTCCTGCCTAGATGTGACACTATTGTGCTGTTGTCGATTTTTCCTGCCTAGATGTGATACTAATGTTTTGTTGTCGATGTTTCCTGCCTAGATGTGACACTGTTGTTCTGTTGTCGATATTTCCTGCCTAGATGTGACACTGTTATTCTGTTGTCGATGTTTCCTGCCTAGATGTGACACTATTGTGCTGTTGTCGATGTTTCCTGCCTAGATGTGACACTATTGTGCTGTTGTCGATGTTTTCAGTAAGTGAAGTCAATGATGACGCCGTAGGCGCATCGGACATGTAATTTATTATACACTAATGGTCACTAATTCGGCTCTGTGGCTAAGTTGATGCGAACGCTTCATAATGCTATGGTGCCGGGTTCGATCCCAGCTGCGTCGCTATGCGCCTTTCCTTGGTTTCGACAGTGGTATCAGGGGGCCGACCGTCCAGTGGGCCAGGACAAACTACTTGACGTAAATTTGCCTAGAGAAACCACACCAGCCATGGGCTGCTAGGGTTGGTTCTGCGAGGTCCTGTGAAGCATACGCAACTAACCAAACAAAATCGTCACTCGCTGGCTCATGTGGTCATCATCACACCGACCGCCTTTACTTCCTAGGACCTTACCTGGTGCCCAGGCATACCGCGACTAAAAAACGCAGCCTTCTTACAGGTTTCTAGGGCACGGGTTCCTTGGGCTTAAACCTTGTTTAAGTACACATTACTAATAATAAGAAATTATAATTATTATGTGCAGATGGGCAGATTAGTTTAACAGTTTATCTGCAATGACATGAAATGTATCAACAAATCCCTAATAAAAGAACACCATAATGGTTAGAGGACCACTGAGCCCTGCTGCACAAAGGTGGGAAAGGGGGGGGGGGTCTGACCCCCTTTTCCATGCATTATTTGGAGAGAGCGCATAGCCTGCCACCCCCTTCCCCCTTTACTTAGATGTGTGACTGAGGTTGTCGCGTGTTTCCATGATTGTTTTCTAAGTTGTGTGACTAAGGTTGTTGTGACGTGATTGTTTTCTCAGTTTTATGACTAAGGTTGTTGTGACACGATTGTTTTCTCAGTTGCGTGACTAAGGTTGTTGTGTTATGATATTTTCTCAGTTGTGTGACTAAGGTTGTTGTGTCGTGATTTTTTTCTCAGTTGTGTGACTAAGGTTGTTGTGACGTGATTGTTTTCTCAGTTGTGTGACTAAGGTTGTTGTGTTATGATATTTTCTCAGTTGTGTGACTAAGGTTGTTGTGTTATGATATTTTCTCAGTTGTGTGACTAAGGTTGTTGTGTCTTGATTATTTTCTCAGTTGTGTGACTAAGGTTGTTCTGTTATGATATTTTCTCAGTTGTGTGACTAAGGTTGTTGTGTCTTGATTGTTTTCTCAGTTGTGTGACTAAGGTTGTTGTGACGTGATTGTTTTCCCAGTTGTGTGACTAATGTTGTTGTGTTATACTATTTTCTCAGTTGTGTGACTAAGGTTGTTGTGTTATGATATTTTCTCAGTTGTGTGACTAAGGTTGTTGTGTCTTGATTGTTTTCTCAGTTGTGTGACTAAGGTTGTTGTGTCGTGATTGTTTTCTCAGTTGTGTGACTAAGGTTGTTGTGTCGTGATTGTTTTCTCAGTTGTGTGACTAAGGTTGTTGTGTCTTGATTGTTTTCTCAGTTGTGTGACTAAGGTTGTTGTGTCGTGATTGTTTTCTCAGTTGTGTGACTAAGGTTGTCGTGTCTTGATTGTTTTCTCAGTTGTGTGACTAAGGTTGTTGTGTCGTGATTGTTTTCTCAGTTGTGTGACTAAGGTTGTTGTGTCTTGAATGTTTTCTCAGTTGCGTGACTAAGGTTGTTGTGTCGTGATTGTTTTCTCAGTTATGTGAGTAAGACTCTCGCATTCTCTGTCATAAACGGACGTTCGGTTGTGAGACATGTACAACACAAGCTCTCCACTAGGACATATTGGACTTGTGAGTCACGGAGTGTATCCGCCAGTCATGGAACAAATGCGTGGTCAGATCTAAACGGAAGCAATATCATGATCTGCCACATTGCTTTTTTCTGCGCTACTTTGTCCGGCTGTTTTGTGCCTTTTTTTTTAAAAACGATCAGCTGTGTATTTTCTTGTCTCTAAATCAGTCCAGTTTGGAAAGACACACACAGTTCTAAGAACTTTGGATAGAAAGTGTGTGAAATAAAACAATAACGGCGCAACGAACCCCATCTGATGCGTGCGTGACTCAGCCAGCAGCGTTTTCCCTGACCCAGCCATTGGTGCCCCCAGCTACAGCACTACACCGTGGTTTGGTTGGGTTTGTCCACATTTCTGACATATTTGTTTGCTGACTGACATGAATCTGTTTCTGTAAGGGATGGGCGAATTCATGGCACACTGTAGTTTGTTACAGTTTTATCATTATATAAATACAGATGAAAGGGAATTTATATACAGGGAAAGTAACGACAATTACGAACATTTCTTCTGGTGTAGGAACCTTGAAATATTACTCATGACTGAAGCGATGAATATGTGGATTGTGAATTACACAACATCTGCAATATATAACTACACAGGCAGCGCATAGTCAGACCACGTGCACGAACTAAGAGTCATATTCCGAATCAAACAAATGCAATATAATCAACACGTTCAGCATCTGTTTATTTTCCTAAATACAGAACTAGCTTGCTTCGCAGATAACAATACAATAACAACTGGTTCGAACAGACAGTCCCCAGCGACCTACCATTATTACCTAGCAAACAAACCCATCCCACCAGCCTGTTACATATGCGTGCATATCCGTTTTACAGATATGACCTTTTTTGGTATGCACACTGTTGGTTCATCGCCTCGCAGGCAGACGTGCTCCAGGTTCGAGAAAACCCCCTAGTTAGTCTCGACTTTTACAACATTTGTGTTCTTGGGTGGTAGGTCTGTCCCCTCTCCCACCCCGAAAATGGGGCACAGGAACCCAGATGAGGAGGATTCACAGTTTCAGCCACACCTCGTCTTATCCCCATCTGTACTTTCTTCACCCCTTGTTTTATCAGTATTTGATGTGTGTGTGCGCGCGCGCGCTCACCTTTCTGTCTGCCTGCATGTCCGTACGTCTGCTGGGGTCCGCACCTATTGCCCTTCTCTCGTTTATGTGTGTTTCTGTGTTTCTGTGTGAGCTGAATTACTGGGTTCGGAAAGTAGAAACAACATGCGTGCACATAAACTTTCGCATTGTCTTTAGAATCGTTTTTAAAACAGTGTAAAAAATGCTGTAACTTTACCAATATTGACTGGCACGCATAGTGAGGAGTATATGTGTGTATGTGTGTAGTTCTGATGCTGTGTCAGTAGCCTCAAGGGTTCTTTAGCCAGTGATGTCTCTGTCCGTCTATGGACACATCATGTGTCCTGATGCGAAGCAGCCCCTGTCGTGTTTCTGTGGAAATCGATTATAAGTTCATGCCGATTATTGATCCCTGCTTGATGGTGAGGACGAGCAGGTTGATGGCTGTGTTCTGTGACTATAAGGGCACCGTTCGTATGATCACCATAATGGGTTTCCTAGTAGTTTCTTGGGTTGGGGCTAAAGATAGTTTATCTCAGATCGCGTGACAGGATTTACTGGTGATGTGTGTGCCCCTTGAAGTCAATTATCTAGTCCAATGTTCTTCAGCTTGTAGTCCGTGGACCAGTGCCAGTCCCCGGGGGTCCTATTATAGCCTAACGGTTGAACGGGTTTTCTGCCACTTGTGCTTGGGAGATTCTTATCGAAATGGTGGCACTTTGTGTCCCTGGGTGTTAATCGCCTCTTGTGAGGTCTTGGTGGGGCTGAACTTCACTCCTTCACATAAAGTGTCCTCAACATTTATTTCTGTTTTGGTATTAGTCGTCAGGCTGTGAGCGAAATATTTCTGTTTGTGTAAACAGGCTGGAGAACCTGTTAGTCTGGGATAGTGACTGAGAATTGTTGGTGTAACATCCTGCTTTGATGGGGTGTCTGATACAGCATCCAGTGATACTGACTGATAGTTGTTAGTGTAACGTCCTGCTTTGATAAGGTGTCTGATACAGCATCTAGTGATACTGACTGATAGTTGTTGGTGTAACGTCCTGCTTTGATGGGGTGTCTGATACAGCATCTAGTGATACTGACTGATAGTTGTTGGTGTAACGTTCTGCTTTGATGGGGTGTCTGATATAGCATCTAGTGATACTGACTGATAGTTGTTAGTGTAACGTCCTGCTTAGATGGGGTGTCTGATACAGCATCTAGTGATACTGACTGATAGTTGTTGGTGTAACGTTCTGCTTTGATGGGGTGTCTGATACAGGATCTAGTTATACTGACTGATAGTTGTTGGTGTAACGTCCTGCTTAGATGGGGTGTCTGATATAGCATCTAGTGATACTGACTGATAGTTGTTGGTGTAACGTCCTGCTTTGATGGGGTGTCTGATACAGCATCTAGTTATACTGACTGATTGTTGTTGGTGTAACGTCCTGCTTTGATGGGGTGTCCGATACAGCATATAGTGATACTCGGGCAGTCTGGAAAAGTGTTGGTATACAACCGATTGAATCATCACTTCCTGTATTTCTATAAAAAAGGCTGCTGGCACGTTGTATTGTGAAATAAATTCAATGAACTAAGAATAAGTCTTCTGGAAGTCGTCGTGTGTTGCAGAGCCTCCTCTTCCTAACTCCTGGCCGCCATCCGCTATTTAAGATATCCCCAGATGGACCATCCCCCTCGTAATGAGTGCAGGAAGTCATTAGTTGTCATCGTTCACTACTAATTTCACGGAGTCCCTTGTGTCCAACGAAACATCCAACATTAATTCATTCGAACTCCAGAATTTTAAATTTAGTTGGCCATTTTATTTTTAGGATATAAGACGGAATCATAAATAATAAATAGTAGCAGTGTTAATACTTCACCAGTCAGATCAACAAAACTAAGTCTTCACAACTACAACTACAGTACTCTGTATTACATGTATGTCAGCAAGTTTCCTTCATCCGCCCTTTCCCCTCTTCCAGTCTTAGCTTACCGAGTTCCATTGTATAATTGGTCCCCACTGAACTGACGGCCATGGGCGCCCAAACAGTCCTTTCCCACACCGAGAGATGCCAACTCTGATACATGTCATATAGCGGCTAGACGATACACGTCATGTAGCGGCTAGACGATACACGTCATGTAGCGGCTAGACGATACACGTCATATCGCGGCTACACGATACACGTCATGTAGCGGCTAGACGATACACGTCATGTAGCGGCTAGACGATACACGTCATGTAGCGGCTAGATGATACACGTCATGTAGCGGCTAGACGATACACGTCATGTAGCGGCTAGACGATACACGTCATGTAGCGGCTAGACGATACACGTCATGTAGCGGCTAGACGATACACGTCATATAGCGGCTAGACGATACACGTCATGTAGCGGCTAGACGATACACGTCATGTAGCGGCTAGACGATACACGTCATGTAGCGGCTAGATGATACACGTCATGTAGCGGCTAGACGATACACGTCATGTAGCGGCTAGACGATACACGTCATGTCGCGGCTAGACGATACATGTCATGTAGCGGCTAGATGATACACGTCATATAGCGGCTAGACGATACACGTCATGTAGCGGCTAGACGATACACGTCATGTCGCGGCTAGACGATACACGTCATGTCGCGGCTACACGATACACGTCATGTAGCGGCTAGACGATACACGTCATGTAGCGGCTAGACGATACACGTCATGTAGCGGCTAGATGATACACGTCATGTAGCGGCTAGACGATACACGTCATGTAGCGGCTAGACGATACACGTCATGTAGCGGCTAGACGATACACGTCATGTAGCGGCTAGATGATACACGTCATATAGCGGCTAGATGATACACGTCTTGTAGCGGCTAGATAATACACGTCATGTAGCGGCTACACGATACACGTCATGTAGCGGCTAGATGATACACGTCATGTAGCGGCTAGATGATACACGTCATGTAGCGGCTAGATGATACACGTCATGTAGCGGCTAGATAATACACGTCATGTAGCGGCTAGATGATACACGTCATGTAGCGGCTACACGATACACGTCATGTCGCGGCTACACGATACACGTCATGTAGCGGCTACACGATACACGTCATGTCGCGGCTACACGATACACGTCATGTAGCGGCTAGACGCTTTTTTTTAATCCAAAGTCGTAGGTTCAGGTCTTGACGGAGCACCCAGGTCGACCCAGCTTTAAATGGGTACGAGGTACAATCCTTGGAAGTAAAGGCGTCCGGTGTGATGTTGACCACAACACCTACCGAGTACCGATGGTTGTATCAAATATAGGTCTAGCCCTATTTGCCCAGTGCGTCTGAAGGTGTGGAAAAGGGTGCTTTACTTTACATTTAGTCAACAGTCGTAAGTTGTCTACAGTTATCCTTTGTCATTCTGCTCACTTCGGCTGCCCTGATGTTCCTTGTAGGTTTCAGGGTGGTTTCTGAGCGACTGCCCCATGGCGCTGCTGAATGCGGGAGACAGCGAACGTTCAGCCGGCAGTTGAAGGATATATTCTACCTATGCCCACCAGATGTCGCTACTGTGAACGTATGCAAATATGCCTGCATGCATTGTTTATCAGTGATCTATCTGTACGGGTGAGCTTGTGTTACATCTGGCGGCACATAACTCATGGGCGAAATACTGATTACCCGGTAACAATAAATATTGGGACGCGTATTCGGTCTGCAGTTTGTTAGGAATTATAATAATAATGAATAATACAGCAGATATACCGGCGGCAGACAGCAGCTGAAAGAATCAATAATTATTTTGGAACATTATTGGAGAGAGAAGGTAGTCGGGCATGGATGGGTACTGTCCCACGATGAGCACTTATTATACAGAGAGTATTTCATGAGGCCTGTGATCGCAGTAAGTGGTCTCACGTTAACAGACGACAGTATTACAGCCAGATTCTCTCCGCGTGGGTTCAAATCCCTATTGTGCGGTGATGGTGGTGGTGGTGGGGGGGGGGGGGGAGGTAAAACGACTTCCTCCATAACAAGCATGTCATAAGAGCTAACCAACGAGAGGTTTTCCTTCAATGTCGCAATGCATTTACTTGAAAGGCAAGGAAATAACAGTCTGGATACAAATAAGCCTGAACTGTACAATGGATATGTAGGAAAAACTCAAGTTATGGAACAACAAACAACCTTAGAAGTGGACGAAGAACCAAAACTTTCTGCCAGAGTTTACAGTTGGTGAATGCGAAGAAGAAGAAGATATCCAGATTTGTATGGAAGCGGTCAGTAGAGGTGCCTTAGCATACCTGCTGCATCGGAGAACTGAGGTAAATGGGGGGGGGGGAGGGGGGGGGGGTCATTGGGCAGTCACATCGATGGTGATAACACAGCACACTATACAGTATAACATAACAGGCTTGGCAGCAACTCGCCAAACGGGATATAGATCACAAGATAACGTGCTTGTTAACTGTACAGTTAAAGCCAATAGTAATAATGTGGAACACATGAGAAATTCGATTTTCTTTGATGAACAGAAAAAACAATTCGCATGTTTAGAAAGAAGCTGGGACACGAAGGCACCTGCCTGATCACAGACATAAGAAAGAAGCTGGGACACGAAGGCACCTGTCTGATCACAGACATAATAAAGAAGCTTTGACACGAAGGCACCTGTCTGATCACAGACATAAGAAAGAAGCTGGGACACGAAGGCACTTGTCTGATCACAGACATAAGAAAGAAGCTGGGACACGAAGGCACCTGTCTGAACACAGACATAAGAAAGAAGCTGGGACACGAAGTCACCTGTCTGATCACAGACATGAGAAAGAAGCTTTGACACGAAGGCACCTGTCTAATCACAGACATAAGAAAGAAGCTGGGACACGAAGGCACCTGTCTGATCACAGACATAAGAAAGAAGCTGGGACACGAAGGCACCTGTCTGATCACAGACATAAGAAAGAAGCTGGGACACGAAGTCACCTGTCTGATCACAGACATAAGAAGGAAGCTGGGACACGAAGGCACCTGTCTGATCACAGACATAAGAAAGACGCTGGGACACGAAGGCACTTGTCTGATCACAGACATAAGAAAGAAGCTGGGACACGAAGGCACTTGTTAAGAAAGAAGGCATTGCCACATTTGTGGGAACACTGTGAGACGAAATAAAATGGAACATAGCATCCTGGCATCTTTGTGGAAGGAGAGGTCATAAACACTGACTATTGTTCTCCTGCCGGCTGTTGTCATGGATCAGAACCCGATGTGGTTTTAGTTAAGCTGACCCGTACAGATAGATCACTGATAAACAATGCATGCAGGCATATTTGCATACGTTCACAGTAGCGACAGCAACCGGGACATTCCCATCAGCTCTCAGTCCACATCTTCAGCAGCAGCGGCAATTCAGAGTTCCATTTCCGATAGTACCAGAGTACCGACAGCAGTCTGACTGTATGCCAGTCTTGCATTTTCTTTGAGTATACTGTGGCCTTGGTGACTCCACGCCGCACCATTCTCTCCATCCCACGATGATATATTTGTGCTTCTGGCTTCCAGAGGACTCTAGCTAGCCATGTATCAATCTGGCTTCCAGAGGACTAGCTAGCCATGTATCAATCTGGCTTCCAGAGGACTCAAGCTAGCCATGTATCAATCTGGCTTCCAGAGGACTCTAGCTAGCCATGTATCAATCTGGCTTCCAAAGGATTCTAGCTAGCCATGTATCAATCTGGCTTCCAGAGGACTCTAGCTAGCCATGTATCAATCTGGCTTCCAGAGGACTCTAGCTAGCCATGTATCAATCTGGCTTCCAGAGGACTCTAGCTAGCCATGTATCAATCTCGCTTCCAGAGGACTCTAGCTAGCCATGTATCAATCTGGCTTCCAGAGGACTCTAGCTAGCCATGTATCAATTAACTACCGCTTGATTTAGAATCAGCCAATTGATCTGTCTGCTCGTTTCTCAACACAGTTGCAGAGATTATGCAAAATAAGATGACTACCCTGATTTGACAAGAGAAATGAAATACTCACTCATATATAAGCACACACTCACTCACATATATGCACACACTCACTCACATATAAGCACACACTCACATATAAGCACACACTCACTCACATATATGCACACACTCACATATATGCACACACTCACATATATGCACACACTCACTCACATATATACACACACTCACTCACATATATGCACACACTCACTCACATATATGCACACACTCACTCACCTATATGCACACACTTACTCACATATATGCTCACACTCACTCACATATAAGCACACACTCACTCACATATAAGCACTCACTCACATATAAGCACACACTCACTCACATATAAGCACACACTCACTCACATATATGCACACACACACTCACATATATGCATACACTCACTCACATATATGCACACACTTACTCATATATAAGCACACACTCACACGCAGTGGAACCTTTGGGTAGAATGTACCTGGATACACGTGTTTTAGGATACGAGGTCAGGCGCTCCATTTTTATGTCCCAAGAATACCAAACAAAATCCAGGATGCGAGCTGCAGAGACCAGAACTCTCGGCATTACATAACAGCATCTTGATCACTTGTCAATGGATTATGCCACTTAAACATTGCCCAGGGAGGACTTCAGAAGCGGACAATCCGTATCTCTCTCCTTTGCAGTCTACTGAAAGTTATTATCAATCAATCAGTTCTCTTTATGCCTAGTGGCACAGGAAGCTTCAGAGAGGACTTTCCATGCTTTCCTGTCCTGTACAATCTTCAGTGCAGTTTTCCATGTCAAAGATGCCGCACTCAGTTCATTTTCCATCGTTCGTCGCCAAGTTTTTTTTTTTTTGGGCGCCCCTTCTTTCTCTTTCCCTCTGGTGTCCATGTGAGAGCTGTTTTGCCAGGTATATCATGATTCATTCTCATAACGTGGCCAAGCCATTTCCATCTTCTCTTGGTTATCATACTGTCTAAAGTTTCTTGGTTTGTGACTTGAAGTAGTTTAGTGTTTGAGATTGTATCTGGCCAGAAAATTTTGATAATTCTACGTAGACATGTGTTGTGGAAGGTGGACAGCTTGTGTACATCCTTTTTTTTGGTCATTCTCCAGCATTCTGCGCCATAAAGAAGAACTGGCAAAATAATGCTCTTATAGAGTCGGAGTTTCATTCCTCTGCAGTAACTGTTGGATTTCCAGATTTGCCACATCCTCCTAAAAGCAGCTCTACTTTGTTCAGTCTTAAAAAGTTACTTGATTAATTAGCTTTGTTCAGACGTGACCGTATGTCTTCCTCTGTCCCTCCCAGTAGGGACACCACACTACTAAGATTTGTGAAATGTTGTACATTTTAAAATGTGTGGTGGTCACTGGTTGCTACTGAAAGTTGGGTGGAGCGTTAATGAGAATATCCCACTGAGTGCTGTAATGTCGGGTGGTTGGCGCTGTGAAAATAAGAGAGATGAAATGACAAATGTTATATTTCCGTAACAATAGCAGACGTGCGCACACGACCGTGAATGATGGTGTATATTCGCCCGCGCGCTCGCATGTGTGTACTTTCACTGAGCTTCCTAGTTTCTGTTGCGTGAATATATATATATATATATATATATATATATATATATATATATATATATATATATATATATATATATATATATATATATATATATATATATGTGTGTGTGCGTGCGAGAGAGAGAGAGAGAGAGATAGAGATAGAGAGAGAGAGAGAGAGAGAGAGAGAGATTGTTCTTCGTATAAGCTCGACAGCAGGCACGTTCTGTTTACAGTGTCTCTGTAATGTGTAGAAAACAGTATGCATCAACAGTCTCCTTCTTCTTCTTCGCGTTCACCATTCTGGCTTCCAGAGGACTCTAGCTAGCCATGTATCAATCTGGCTTCCAGAGGACTAGCTAGCCATGTATCAATCTGGCTTCCAGAGGACTCTAGCTAGCCATGTATCAATCTGGCTTCCAGAGGACTCTAGCTAGCCATGTATCAATCTGGCTTCCAAAGGATTCTAGCTAGCCATGTATCAATCTGGCTTCCAGAGGACTCTAGCTAGCCATGTATCAATCTGGCTTCCAGAGGACTCTAGCTAGCCATGTATCAATCTGGCTTCCAGAGGACTCTAGCTAGCCATGTATCAATCTCGCTTCCAGAGGACTCTAGCTAGCCATGTATCAATCTGGCTTCCAGAGGACTCTAGCTAGCCATGTATCAATTAACTACCGCTTGATTTAGAATAAGCCAATCGATCTGTCTGCTCGTTTCTCAACACAGTTGCAGAGATTATGCAAAATAAGATGACTACCCTGATTTGACAAGAGAAATGAAATACTCACTCATATATAAGCACACACTCACTCACATATATGCCCACACTCACTCACATATAAGCACACACTCACATATAAGCACACACTCACTCACATATAAGCACACACTCACTCACATATATGCACAAACTCACTCACATATAAGCACACACTCACTCACATATATGCACACACACACTCACATATATGCACACACTCACATATATGCACACACTCACATATATGCACACACTCACTCACATATATACACACACTCACTCACATATATGCACACACTCACTCACATATATGCACACACTCACTCACCTATATGCACACACTTACTCACATATATGCTCACACTCACTCACAAATAAGCACACACTCACTCACATATAAGCACTCACTCACATATAAGCACACACTCACTCACATATAAGCACACACTCACTCACATATATGCACACACACACTCACATATATGCATACACTCACTCACATATATGCACACACTTACTCATATATAAGCACACACTCACACGCAGTGGAACCTTTGGGTAGAATGTACCTGGATACACGTGTTTTAGGATACGAGGTCAGGCGCTCCATTTTTATGTCCCAAGAATACCAAACAAAATCCAGGATGCGAGCTACAGAGACCAGAACTCTCGGCATTACATAACAGCATCTTGATCACTTGTCAATGGATTATGCCACTTAAACATTGCCCAGGGAGGACTTCAGAAGCGGACAATCGGTATCTCTCTCCTTTGCAGTCTACTGAAAGTTATTATCAATCAATCAGTTCTCTTTATGCCTAGTGGCACAGGAAGCTTCAGAGAGGACTTTCCATGCTTTCCTGTCCTGTACAATCTTCAGTGCAGTTTTCCATGTCAAAGATGCCGCACTCAGTTCATTTTCCATCGTTCGTCGCCAAGTTGTTTTTTTTTGGGCGCCCCTTCTTTCTCTTTCCCTCTGGTGTCCATGTGAGAGCTGTTTTGCCAGGTATATCATGATTCATTCTCATAACGTGGCCAAGCCATTTCCATCTTCTCTTGGTTATCATACTGTCTAAAGTTTCTTGGTTTGTGACTTGAAGTAGTTTAGTGTTTGAGATTGTATCTGGCCAGAAAATTTTGATAATTCTACGTAGACATGTGTGGTGGAAGGTGGACAGCTTGTGTACATCCTTTTTTTTTTGGTCATTCTCCAGCATTCTGCGCCATAAAGAAGAACTGGCAAAATAATGCTCTTATAGAGTCGGAGTTTCATTCCTCTGCAGTAACTGTTGGATTTCCAGATTTGCCACATCCTCCTAAAAGCAGCTCTACTTTGTTCAGTCTTAAAAAGTTACTTGATTAATTAGCTTTGTTCAGACGTGACCGTATGTCTTCCTCTGTCCCTCCCAGTAGGGACACCACACTACTAAGATTTGTGAAATGTTGTACATTTTAAAATGTGTGGTGGTCACTGGTTGCTACTGAAAGTTAGGTGGAGCGTTAATGAGAATATCCCACTGAGTGCTGTAATGTCGGGTGGTTGGCGCTGTGAAAATAAGAGAGATGAAATGACAAATGTTATATTTCCGTAACAATAGCAGACGTGCGCACACGACCGTGAATGATGGTGTATATTCGCCCGCGCGCTCGCATGTGTGTACTTTCACTGAGCTTCCTAGTTTCTGTTGTGTGAATATATATATATATATGTGTGTGTGTGTGTGTGTGTGTGTGTGTGCGAGAGAGAGAGAGAGAGAGAGAGAGAGAGAGAGAGAGAGAGAGAGAGAGAGAGAGAGAGAGAGAGAGAGAGAGAGAGAGAGAGAGATTGTTCTTCGTATAAGCTCGACAGCAGGCACGTTCTGTTTACAGTGTCTCTGTAATGTGTAGAAAACAGTATGCATCAACAGTCTCCTTCTTCTTCTTCGCGTTCACCAGCTGGCTATGTGTAGAAAACAGTATACCTCAACAGTCTTCTTCTTCTTCGCGTTCACCAGCAAAAACTCGGAGGCAAAGTTCTACTTTTTCGTCCATTTCTAAACTTGTCTAGATCCAGAACTCGAATTTTAAGTGCATATCAATTTTAAAGATCTAGTTTGTTTTTGTGCAGACTGTTGGTCCCCCGCCTTTCAAGCAACCTCGAAGGAAACATCTCTAATTTGTTACCGTTTAGAACATGCCTATCATAGGACAGTGGATCAGCTCCACCCCGACCATGAGGCCCCGGAAACCACACGGGGAGTATGCCTCAAACATACATGTTGATGTCTAGAATATTATCTTGTCGTGTAGACTTCTTCAGATTAGGAGACACGTTTCATTTGCTCAGTAACCAGCGTCTGCCGTTCGCAGGGACTGGGCCCCAGTCGTTAAAACAGACAACATCTGCTGTGTATGTGACAGTAAAACTATAGGGTTACCTTCGTTATGGCTCGTTTGTTCGCACTTGTGTCTGGCTATCTGCCGCTTTCTCACACACATAAACTGACAGACAGACGGGAACACGTATGTATGCACATACTCACGTGTGTGATATTGAATGAATGTACCTGTCTTTGTGCGTAGATGGCAGCATACAATCGTCCCTATCCACCAATAACACATAATAACTGTCCTGAGTTTGTCTGCCTGCCTACCAGCCAGCATGCCTGTCTGTCTATGCATAATCTCCTTGTCTATATAATCCCCTGTCTGTCTATGTATAATCTCCTTGTCTATTTAATTCCCTGTCTGTCTATGTATAATCTCCTTGTCTATATAATCCCCTGTCTGCCTGCTACAAGCCAGCATGCCTGTTTGTCTATGTATAATCTCCTTGTCTATATAATCCCCTGTCTGCCTGCCTACCAGCCAGCATGCCTGTCTGTCTGTGTATAATCTCCTTGTCTATATAATCCCCTGTCTGTCTATGTATAATCTCCTTGTCTATTTAATTCCCTGTCTGTCTATGTATAATCTCCTTGTCTATATAATCCCCTGTCTGCCTGCCTACCAGCCAGCATGCCTGTCTGTCTGTGTATAATCTCCTTGTCTATATAATCCCCTGTCTGCCTGCTACAAGCCAGCATGCCTGTGTATCATCTCCTTGTCTATATAATCCCCTGTCTGCCTGCCTACCAGCCAGCATGCCTGTGTATCATCTCCTTGTCTATATAATCCCCTGTCTGCCTGCCTACCAGCCAGCATGCCTGTGTATCATCTCCTTGTCTATATAATCCCCTGTCTGCCTGCCTACCAGCCAGCATGCCTGTGTATCATCTCCTTGTCTATATAACCCCCTGTCTGTCTATCATCTGCGATCCTGCTTGTTTTTTTTGCTTGCCTCTTTGTTTATCTGTGTTCCTATTTGCCTGCAGCCTACGGTGGGTGTTCGAAACCGGACTGTTTCCGGGGATCACCCATCCTATAGAAAATGGGTACCAGAGTTGACACTCTGGGGGTAAATGGAGGAACGTCGAGGAAGCTACAGAGTTACGAGGGGACGGCGACACAGGCGGACAATTCGTATCAGCTGTCCGTACTGGTGACAGGGCACTTATGGTTTATAACCGTGTGCAATGACGCTGGTTCACATCTCCCGACTTTACCTTTTTACCTATTTGCCTACCAGTCTGTTTGCCATCTGCGTATGCATGCATCACTGGATGGATGGATGGATGGATGCATGCATGGATAGATGCACGCATAGATGGATGGATTGATTGATGAATGAATTAGTGGACGGATTGATGGATAGATTGATGGATGGATTGATGGATGGATTGATGGATGGATTGATGGATGGATTGATGGATGGATTGATGGATGGATGGATGCTTGGGTGGATGGATGGATGCACTCATAGATGGATGGATGGATTGTTTGATTGATGGATTGATGGATGGAATGATGGATGGATGGATGGATGGATGCTTGGGTGGATGGATGGATGCACGCATAGATGGATGGATGGATTGATTGATGGATGGATTGATGATGGAATGATGGATGGATGGATGGATGCTTGGGTGGATGGATGGATGCACGCATAGATGGATGGATTGATTGATGGATGGATTGATGGATGGATTGATGGATGGATTGATGGATGGATTGATGGATGGAATGATGGATTGATAGATTGATGGATGGATTGATGGATCGATGGATGCATGTGTGGATGGATGCTTGCGTGCGTGCATGCATTATTGCATGTAGTCATGTATGTGTGTGGGCATGAGTGCGTGCCTGCATTACTGCATGTAGTCATGTATGTGTGTGGGCATGCGTGCGTGCCTGCATTACTGCATGTAGTCATGTATGTGTGTGGTCATGCGTGTCTGCCTGCATGCATGCCTATCTGTCGTATGTTCGTCTCCCTACCTTCCTGTCTCTGATTGTCTGTCTGTCTGCCTGTCTGTCTGTCTGCCCACACAGCTGCAAGAACACCAATACCGAGAGAAGTTTCCTGAAAACACAAGTCATACAGTGTTATTGCCATGGCCGACTTGTCAGTTCCTGGAATCGGAGCCAATAGATTGGGGTCACGCCAATCGATACGCTGTCAACAAATTGAAATCTGTCAAAGACACTGAAACAGAACGACCGATTTAAAGACATGCTTCCCGAACAATGCTCTTTCGAGATTACTTTGCTATTTGTATGAAGCAGCCGTGAATTTTTATGAGCAAAGACAAACCGAAGGGTAAATCGGGTCAGTATTTCATATTCACCTGGGTGCAGTTGTAAGACCTTTGTTTCTGGAATATGACAGACTGTCCTTTGAGTTTCTGGAATATGACAGACTGTCCTTTGAGTTTCTGGAATATGACAGACTGTTCTTTGAGTTTCTGGAATATGACAGACTGTCCTTTGAGAAGCATATAAATTGTCATTTGTCAGAACAGTTTAGTTCCTGTGTGTGTGTGTGGGTGGGTCGGTGGAAAGGGAGGGGGGGGGGGGCTTAGCATGTAAGAGTGAACCCCAGAAATGCATGTGATCTAGTCAATGAAGGCATCAAAGAGTTAGCTTCTATCAGTACAGCAGTGTAGTACAACTACAATATATATATGTGTGTCTGTGTGCGCGTGTGTGTGTGTGTGTGTGTTTGTTAATTGGCAAGGTAACATGAATGTATAACAGCACGACACCTACAGTGTGACGGTGCAATACAAGAATAACGACTAACACAATAATAGTTAATTCTGAAAAGCAATGATACATTTCACTGTCTCTTGCTACACAAACACTAATCCTTCCTCAAACTTGATACAATTATTAACATGCCCCCGAATATTCAATATAAAACTAGTCAGCAACTTCGCTGGACACACGCTGCCACCCAACATTATTACACAGACTCAGATATTGCAACAGCCTACCATTCCTTGCAACTGATATATTTACTCTACCGTACAGAAACTACTATAGTCCGTTCCGAAATTCTTGAACATGAACAGATTTTAATATTTTGTGAAGAAATTTGCTTTTCTCATTCCAGACATTCACGATGTAAAGAAATTGTCTTTCTCAGTAATAAAGAATATCAAATGTACTTTTTGTTTCTTAACGATAAATATTATTTATCAAGAAGGATGTTAATAAGCACACTATAACGAGGTTCAACAGGGGATCAAAGAAAAACTGTAATTTCACATACTGTTAGTGAATGAACCCAACATAAGAGGTCGTTCAAGGTTGTTATGTAAAATTAAACTAGTGTTGAGTTATTCTGTCACATAGTTAGTTTATGAAAACTGACATAAACATCGATTTATAATAATGCAAAATGTTACCATTTTACTGTACCGGTATTTCCACCGGGAATGTAAAATGGGTAATTTATATTTTGATATTAATAACATAGGAAACAAACAAAACTAACATTTATAATGGGAAAAAGGTGAACTTGAACTTGATATTAACACGTGGGTTTGTCCATACCTATAGTGGGCGTGTTCATATGTATAGTAGGTATCTTCACACATACAGTTTAAACTTTAACATATGTACATAGTGGGACTGTTTGCACAAATATTGGGTTTGTTAACACATATAGCGAGGTTGTTCACACATATAGTGGGATTGTTTACATATATAATGGGTTTGTTCACATATATAGTGGGTTTGTTCGCACATATAATAGGATTGTTCACACATATAGTGGGTTTGTTTACACATATATAGTGGGTTCGTTCACACAAATAGTGGGATTGTTTACATATATAGTGGGTTTGTTCACATATATAGGGGGCTTGTTCGCACATATAATAGGATTGTTCACACATATAGTGGGTTTGTTTACACATATATAGTGGGTTTGTTCGCACATATGATAGAATTGTTCACACATATAGTGGGTTTGTTCACACATATAGTGGGTTTGTTCGCACATATAATAGGATTGTTCACACATATAGTGGGTTTGTTCACACATATAGTGGGTTTGTTCACACATATAGTGGGTTTGTTCGCACATATAATAGGTTTGTTCACACATATAGTGGGTTTGTTGGCACATAAAATAGGTTTGTTTGCACATATAGTGGGTTTGTTCGCACATATAGTGGGTTTGTTCACATATATAGTGGGTTTGTTTACACGTATAATGGGTTTGTTCGCACATATAGTGTGTTTGTTCGCACATATAGTGTGTTTGTTCGCACATATAGTGGGTTTGTTTACACGTATAATGGGTTTGTTCGCACATATAGTGTGTTTGTTCGCACATATAGTGTGTTTGTTCGCACATATAGTGGGTTTGTTCACACATATAGTGGGTTTGTTTACACGTATAATGGGTTTGTTCGCACATATAGTGTGTTTGTTCGCACATATAGCCTTAAAATGGGTATCAGGTAAAAGTCCTGGGAGGAAAAGGCGGTCGGTGTGATGCTGACCGTATCATCGATCAACGATTGGTCGATTGGTCTGTCAAACAGAGGTCTTGCGCTACACGCCCAGTATGCCTCAAGACGTGAACAAGGATCCTTTGAGTCTACAAGTTCTGACTGGGGCAAGACTGGGCCAATACTGAAGCAAGATGAGGCCAATACTGGAGCAAGATGAGGCCAATACTGGAGCAAGATTAGGCCAATACTGGAGCAAGACTGGGCCAATACTGAAGCAAGACTGGGCTAATACTGAAGCAAGACTGGGCCAATACTGGAGCAAGACTGGGCCAATACTGGAGCAAGACTGGGCCAATACTGGAGCAAGACTGGGCCAATACTGGTTGACTGTTTACACATATCTAGCTGGCTAAGTATCATCATACACACTTCTCCTTCAGGCATTTAGTTTTGTAACCAGAGAAGCGTAAGACGAAAACAGACAACAACGACATTGGGCTACAATCCGGTATCAGTGAGACGACAACAGGAAGAAGAAGTAGATGAAGAAGAAGAAGAAGAAGAAGAAGAAGAAGAAGAAGAAGAAGAAGAAGAAGAAGAAGAAGAAGAAGAAGAAGAAGAAGAAGAAGAAAAAGAAGACGAAGAAGAAGAAGAAGAAGAAGAAGAAGAAGAAGAAGAAGAAGAAGAAGAAGAAGAAGAAGAAGTAGAAGAAGCAGAAGAAGAAGAAGAAGAACAAGAACAAAAACAAGAATAGAAGAAGAAGAAAAGAACAGTAACCACAAGAAGAAGAAGAAGAAGAAGAAGAAGAAGAAGAAGAAGACACGATGATAGCACTAATGTATGTTGACAGCGTCTAGATATGTTGAAAGCACTGATGTATAAGGTGAGACAGATGTTTGTTGACAGCCTAGATTTATGACTTCTCATAGATAACTTGGTACAGAGTTGCATACGGAATCAGCGCATTGTTAGTTGACTAACAAATCAGGCTGCCCTGGAGCATAAGTGCCGGAGCATGGGCGCCCTGGTATCAGTCATTCAAGACAGTTGAAAGGGGGGGGGGGGGCGGGGTTAACCTCCCGCCCCTCCTACCACCAAAAATGTTGCAAGTGTACCAAAAGACAACCCCCCCCCCCTCCCCCCCTTTTTTTTTTGTGCATAAAAATGTCCGTTGAAAGTATTGGTTTGAAAATTTATATCGTTTTAAGGTTCTTTTCGGTTAAGCGACCACATCACGCGAGATATAGGGCAATCTCATGGTATATGGACGTTTAAGTACAACACATTCCTCTACGTCTAAGTACAACACATTCCTCCACGTCTAAGTACAACACATTCCTCCACGTCTAAGTACAACACATTCCTCCACGTCTGAGTAAAACACATTCCTCCACGTCTAAGTACAACACATTCCTCCACATCTGAGTACAACACATTCCTCCACGTCTAAGTACAAAACATTCCTCCACGTCTAAGTACAACACATTCCTCCACGTCTAAGTACAACACTTTCCTCCACGTCTAAGTATAACACATTCCTCCACGTCTAAGTACCGTGTTGTATGGTGTCTGTTGAATCTTCCTGGTACCGTGTTGTATGGTGTCTGTTGAATCTTCCTGGTACCGTGTTGTATGGTGTCTGTTGAATCTTCCTGGTACCGTGTTGTATGGTGTCTGTTGAATCTTCCTGGTACCGTGTTGTATGGTGTCTGTTGAATCTTCTTGGTACCGTGTTGTATGGTGTCTGTTGAATCTTCTTGGTACCGTGTTGTATGGTGTCTGTTGAATCTTCTTGGTACCGTGTTGTATGATGTCTGTTGAATCTTCTTGGTACCGTGTTGTATGGTGTCTGTTGAATCTTCCTGGTACCGTGTTGTATGGTGTCTGTTGAATCTTCTTGGTGCCGTGCATGTTATAAGTGTTTTAAAAGTTTAGATGCACATCCAGTTTCAATATTCTTCCGGAATGTTTGTGTCATCGTTCAAGCTTTGCATTTATTCGCTCTTTCCACAGTTTCTCTTCCTCTTTCCCACACGGTAAATTTTACGCTGGTCTCCCCATTTACACACCGTTACATACTAGCTCGCTACTGATTGGACGACCTACTAACCACATCACATCTCATAGGTCGGCCTCGAGCGATCCGACTTTCACACAAGGTCGCGGGGATATTCCGCACTCGCACTGATACTGCGTGTTGTATATTTTACCATGCCAGCGCTTTTAACACTTCCAAAACTTTTGGATACTGGGTCTAACACACAACCAACCTAGAGAGTGACAAAACCTATGTCACAGGCCGTCTCTTTCTCGGAAATAAAAAAGTAAATGCAAGACAGCAACAGACTGCGACACCCATAACCTCGACCACGGTAATCTAGTCCAACCAACTTATCAGTGGGGTTGACCTACAACCGGTATTGTGTAGATGGGGAGACCATCGTATAAATAACCTCAGAAACTATCGATTGGTAGTTTGTAGGTGAACTTGGGGTCGACGGAGGATTGGATATACAGACAAGGAGGTAGATAGACAGATAAATTGTGACGAGTTCAGATCAAGTGATCAAAAAGGCGAAGTAGCTGCCTGAAATGTAAATAATGCCAGCATATTTATTGTCATATGCTTGTTTGTAGTGCGTATCTATCTGTTCGAAATAAAACACGCCCATTAATGACACAAATGTTTCAGCAAAAAAACTCAAATGCGTAAAAGAGAGAATATTGACAGAAACTCTTATCACAAACCAGATTGTAATTGAAAAAGCCACATAATCCATATCTTAATTTATTTTATGTTTCTATAATTACTTCTTTCTGTCGTTTGTTGTAAAACACACACACACACGCGCGCGCGCGCACTCACACATTTATCTCCTCGACTCTCGAGTGATCTTCGTCGTTACCGTTGTTTGTTATACGTTTGCTCGTCTTTGTTTATGTTAATCCCCCCCCTTCCTCTCTCTCTCTCTCTCTCTCTCTCTCTCTCTCTCTCTCTCCATTTTACAGATGGCTGCATACGCTAGCAACTTGCCCATCCCGCCCACCCCTCAGTGATACAGGTAGTCAGAGGCAAGCACTGGCGGGAGAAGTTCAATCAATATCTGGCGGAGCTGGGAGGCACCTCTTGGCTGCTGAGATCATCCGCGTCCTGACCTGAATCTAGAAACTGCTGACAAGGAGGGATGGTGGGGGGGGGGGGGGGGGGGGGGGGGGCGTCATCAGCCAGCAGACGTGTGTTTGAGGGGTCCGAGAAATAATGAGACGTGTGTGTTTTTGTGTTCTTGTGTGAGTGTGTTTAGTTCGTCGAATCTGTCTCTATGTATGTATGTGTGTGTGTGTGTGTGTGTGTGTGTGTGAGTAAGCGTGTGTGTATATGTCTGTCTGTCTGTCTGTTTGATTGTATTGTAATTTATGTTATGTAATGTGTGTAATATAATGTATGTTAAGTAATGTGTGTTATGTAGTGTATGTTATGTGGTGTATGTAATGTAATGTATGTATGTAGTGTATGTATGTAATGTATGCAACATATGTAATATATATTTGTAATGTATGTATGTAATGTATGTAATGTTTGTATGTAATGTATGTATGTAATGTATGTATGTAATGTATGTATGTAATGTACGTATGTAATGTACGTATGTAATGTATGTATGTAATGTAATGTATGTATGTATGTATTGTATGTAATGTATGTATGTAAAGTATGTATGTATGTTATTTATGTAATGTATGTATGTAATATATTTATGTAATGTATGAATGAAATGTATGGTATTGTGTGTATGGTATGTATGGTATGGTATGGTATGTATGGTATTGTGTGTATGCTATGAATGTTATGGTATGTATTTATGGTATTGTGTGTATGGTATGTATGTATGTTATGATATGTATGGTATGATATATATGGTATGGTATGTATGGTATTTATGGTATGTATGGTATGGTATGTATGGTATGGTATGTTTGGTATGGTATGTATGGTTTGGTATGTATGGTATGGAATGTATGGTATTGTGTGTATGGTATGTATGGTGTATATGTATGGTATGTATGGTATATATGTATGGTATATATGGTATGGTATTGTGTGTGTGGTATGGTATTGTGTGCATGGTATGGTATGTATGGCATGGTATGTATGGTATGGTATGTATGGTATGTATGTTATGGTATGTATGGTATTGTGTGTATGGTGTGTATAGTATGGTATGTATAGTATGTATTGTATGGTATGGTATGTATGGTATGTATGGTATGTATGGTATGGTATTATGGTATGGTATATATGATCTTGTGTGTATGGTATGGTATGTATGGTATGGTATGGTATGTATGGTATGGTATGTATGGTATGTATGGTATGGTATGTATGGTATGGTATTATGGTATGTATGGTATGTATGGTATGATATTATGGTATGGTATGTATGGTATGTATGGTATGGTATGTATGTATGGTATGGTATGTATGGTATGGTATGTATATTATGGTATTATGGTATGGTATGTATGGTATGGTATGTATGGTATGGTATGTATGGTATGGTATATATGGTATGGTATGCATGGTATGTATGGTATGGTACGTATGGTATGTATGGTATGGTATGTATGGTATGGTATGGTATGTATGGTATGGTATGTATGGTATGTATGGTATGGTATGTATGGTATGTATGGTATGTATGGTATGGTATGTATGGTATAGTATGTATGGTATGGTATTATGGTATAGTATTATGGTAAAGTATTATGGTATGGTATGTATGTAATGTTATGGTATGGTATGTTTGGTATGGTATGGACTTCATGGTCTGTAATGTCTGTCTGTCTGTCTGTGCGCGCGCGCATGCGTGGGTGGGTGGATGTATGTATTACGTATACATGTGTGTTTGCATGCTTTCATGTGTGTGTGTATGTGAGTTTCTGTTTGTGTGTGTTATAAATGACAGTGTAATATGTGCATCATTTTTCCGTGGCCAAGTGATCAAACCTCGCGCCCTAAAGGTAGTGGGTTGGTTTCACAGCCGCGTCATTCAGTTCACGGCTGCGTCATTCAGTTCACGGCTGCGTCATTCAGTTTACGGCTGCGTCATTCAGTTCACAGCTGTGTCATTCAGTTCACAGCCACGTCATTCAGTTCACGGCTGCATCATTCAGTTCACGATAGCAATTTTTACAGAGATCTATGGGGATCGTCGCCAAGCTACGAAGTTCGTGCCTTGTGCGGCGCTCTCGGCAGGCGATTAGCGGAGAGAGACCGAGCAACATGGGGTAAAATCTGGTGCAATGAAGTCGATCCTCTAGACTTGTACTTTAACTTTATGTTTATATTTTTGTTGAAACATTTAAGTATCCAGGCACATTGATAACAGCCGCTGTGATTGTATCACAGAGATAAAGAACACACCAGCCGCCGTGATTGTATCACAGAGATAAAGAACACACAAGCCGCCGTGATTGTATCACAGAGATAAAGAACACACCAGCCGCCGTGATTGTATCACAGAGATAAAGAACACACAAGCCGCCGTGATTGTATCACAGAGATAAAGAACACACCAGCCGCCGTGATTGTATCACAGAGATAAAGAACACACCAGCAGCCGTGATCGTATCATAAAGATAAAGAACACACCAGCCGCCGTGATTGTATCACAGAGATAAAGAACACACCAGCCGCCGTGATCGTATCATAAAGATAAAGAACACACCAGCCGCCGTGATTGTGTCACAGAGATAAAGAACACACCAGCCGCCATGATCGTATCGCAGAGATAAAGAACACACCAGCCGCCGTGATTGTATCACAGAGATAAAGAACACACCAACCGCCGTGATTGTATCACAGAGATAAAGTACACACCAGCCGCCGTGATTGTATCACAGAGATAAAGAACACACCAGCCGCCGTGATTGTATCACAGAGATAAAGAACACACCAGCCGCCGTGATTGTATCACAGAGATAAAGAACACACCAGTCGCCGTGATTGTATCACAGAGAAAAAGAACACACCAGCCGCCGTGATTGTATCACAGAGATAAAGAACACACCAGCCGCCGTGATTGTATCACAGAGATAAAGAACACACCAGCAGCCGTGATTGTATCACAGAGATAAAGAACACACCAGCCGCCGTGATTGTATCACAGAGATAAAGAACACACCAGCCGCCGTGATTGTATCACAGAGATAAAGAACACACCAGCCGCCGTGATTGTATCACAGAGATAAAGAACACACCAGCCGCCATGATTGTATCACAGAGATAAAGAACACACCAGCCGCCGTGATTGTATCACAGACATAAAGAACACACCAGCAGCCGTGATTGTATCACAGAGATAAAGAACACACCAGCCGCCGTGATTGTATCACAGAGATAAAGAACACACCAGCCGCCGTGATTGTAGAACACACCAGCCGCCGTGACTGTATCACAGAGATAAAGAACACACCAGCCGCCGTGATTGTATCACAGAGATAAAGAATTCACCAGCCGCCGTGATTGTATCACAGAGATAAAGAACACACCAGCCGCCGTAATTGTATCACAGAGATAAAGAACACAATGAGACAGGCTGAAACTGCTTTTTTTTTTAAATTAAGAAAATGAATGCAATAAATCTATGTCGTTGGATGTAGGGAAACGAATGTTAGATCTAAGATAATTCTGTAATCTTGAACAATTCATAAAACAAGCTGAACAATGTCTTGAGCCTCGGAGATGTGGCTTTGCAGAGGAATCCGCAGGAGGGCTCGAAGACAAGTTTTCAGAAAGAGCCAGTCATTTTGTGTGCGGTCATATTATGATAAGAGAGCTGTTGGAACATCTTGTGACCACTGGAAACATCTTGTGACCACTGGAAACATCTGTGGGAAAAGGGACACAGAGGAAGACAAAGCGATACGATTCTTAGCAGTCTTTTGTCATGGCATGAAGGTGTGTCAACACAGAAACTGATAAACGCTCTTGACAATCGCTTGATCGCCTACGCCAGTTGGTAAGGCACTTGATGATGATGATATATTTTATTTGATTATTCCAGTCCGTTATGACTGACAGGCAATGAGAAACAGCCATCGCTTCGGTTGAGATCCCTAGTGCACTCTCTGTGGCAACCATTGAGCCTTTTGACAGTCTGCAGACCTCGCAGTAACAGCCGCTCTCCGTGCAGTAATGGTTATCTGAGTACAGGCACGTTTTGACAACAGCTGGTACTGTTATACTGTGCAAACTGAGAACCAATCTCCATGTACAACTATTGATCTGTGAAACCCTCGGATTTTCTATACAAGGATATTAGGATTATTGTATTTCTTTTTTGCCCACCTTCAAATTTTAAGAAGCTTGCATAAATCAGTATTTAGTTTGGCAGCTTTAGATAATCTCTCAGAGAAATCAGCTGAGACAAACAGCAAACTCGTGTAGTCAGATATCGGGTTTTGGTAAATCAGTTGTGTAGATATCGACAGTTTGGCCATCGGTGTTGTATTATGTATAATCACTACATGTAGCAGGCACAAAGCGACCCCCCCCCCCCTTTTCCCCACAAAAAGGTCAACATTAGTGACGGTGACAGTGTACTTAAGTAATATAAGATGAATGTTTGACACATACAATATAACGTAAATACAATTTTGTACCCAGGAAATTTAACTTAAAGATGATGATGTAGCCATACAATATAATGAACACGATGTTGTAGTCATGTGTTGTAATGGGGGAAACGATGTTGTTGCCAAGTGCTATAAGGTGAACACGATGTTGTAGTCATGTGTTGTAATGGGGAAACGATGTTGTTGCCAAGTGCTATAAGGTGAACACGATGTTGTAGTCATGTGTTGTAATGCGGAAACGATGTTGTTGCCAAGTGCTATAAGGTGAACACGATGTTTTAGACATGGATAGCTCTCGATTACACGGGTCAACTGTAAACAGTAAGATGTCGATTTTTGTGTTGGATTTGAACAGGGGTAGCTCTCGATTACACACATCAAATGTATATAGTCAGATGTAGATTTTTGTAATGCATTTGAACTAATATAACTAAACCAGAAATATAATGATCAGTTGCAAGACGTTAAGACTCAAGCCATGGCTGTGACCTTAGTCAGCTCATGACAAACACGTTTGGCTCGCAAGGGATCTGACTGGAGGTATTCCCACTGTTGTATCCAAGACTAAAGTGATATTTCCTGTAGATTTCCCCTGGACGTTGACAGAAACTAAAATTAGTGGTTGTAGCCAACAGCATCTTTGTAGCAAATGTTGATTGTGCAGACATGAAAAGAGACAGTAGAATTAATACACGCCTCAAGTACTCTTGTCAACTCCTGCAAAATTAGTATGTACGTGGTGCAAACATGTGAGCAATAACAAACTCATGAGAACACGAGGATGTTAATGTGGATATATAGTGAAATGTGTAATACGACAGGAAAATAGCAAGACAGTAGTAGTAGTTGTAGTAGTAGTAGTAGTAGTAGTAGTAGTAGTAGTAGTAGTAGCAGCAGCAGCAGTAGCAGTAGTAGTAGCAGCAGCAGCAGCAGCAGCAGCAGTGCTGCTGCTGCTGTTGTTGTTGATGATGTAGTTAATCACAGAGAATCTGATAAAGCTATGCAAGCAGACATAAATGGACACTTGTGAATGTATTCAGAAGCACACCACTATCATCATTAATGCTATATATCAAGCCTAAGAGACAGTCGGTTTACAACATCCAGGACAGACTCGAACCAGAGACAGTTGCTGTCTCATGCGTTTTCCTTCCCAGTGTCCCGTGTCCACAGTTGAGCTGATTTCCTGCGCCTCTTCTTTTAGAAGCATTGACTGACTTGAAAGTTGACCTCTTCAGGCTGCTCACTCAAGATCTGACACCCAGGCGATCCTACCCTTGATGTCAGTCCACCCTGGGAGATCCCATGTATCACGGGGAACCTCACAATAAGCTAGAATAATGGTTATATAACCGCTACACCGAGTAAAACTGTTGTGCATCCTGCTGTCTTTGAGGGTTTGCAGTTTGCTCTTACCGCTGTTCTTGTCTAACATGGCATGGCATGACACTCACAGACAAGCTTTACTGATGACAAACATAAAGTTTTCCTGCAAACGGTATGCACGTGACAGTATGACATCAAGGTGTGGACCATCCACAATCTACGCCAGAGACAGTGTTGGCAGTATGACATCAAGGTGTGGACGATCCACAATCTACGTCAGAGACAGTGTTGGCAGTATGACATAAAGGTGTGGACGATCCACAATATACATCAGAGACAGTGTTGGCAGTATGACATCAAGGTGTGGACGATCCTCAATATACATCAGAGAAAGTGTTGGCAGTATGACATCAATGTGTGGACGATCCTCAATATACGTCAGAGACAGTGTTGACAGTATGACATCAAGGTGTGGACGATCCACAATCTACGTCAGAGACAGTGTTGTCAGTATTACATCAAGGTGTGGACGATCCACAATCTACGTCAGAGACAGTGTTGGCAGTATGACATCAAGGTGTGGACGATCCACAATATACATCAGAGACAGTGTTGGCAGTATGACATCAAGGTGTGGACGATCCACAATCTACGTCAGAGATAGTGTTGGCAGTATGACATCAAGGTGTGGACGATCCACAATATACATCAGAGACAGTGTTGGCAGTATGACATCAAGGTGTGGACGATCCTCAATATACGTCAGAGACAGTGTTGGCAGTATGACATCAAGGTGTGGACGATCCACAATCTATGTCAGAGACAGTGTTGGCAGTATGACATCAAGGTGTGGACGATCAACAATCTACGTCTGGGAGAGTGTTGGCAGTATGACATTAAGGTGTGGACGATCCACAATCTATGCTAGAGACAGTGTTGGCAGTATTTTCCAGTCGTCACAGCCAGGTCGGCGTTTATTGATTAAAGCGCTATAAATAGTTAGTATTAATAATGTTATGTATCCGTATCTGATTCAATTGGGAGTGAGAAGAGTTTTTGGACAGGGGCGGTAAAACAGAGAAAGCATTGAGGTGGGGGCGCTCAACACCTGACACATTTTTAAGTGGGAAGGGACCTAAAGATACTTAAGTCTGGTTAAAGCGGGTGATGATAATAATAATGTGCTGAATACGTAAATACTACAACTGAAGTAATGTGCACTATATAAACACGTAAAAAAGATAACGTCTGTACATGGCTGGGAGAGAGCTTTTCCTCTTATACATTTTCTAGTGAAAAATGGGGGGGGGGGGGGGGGGGGGAGTAGGGGCGGAGTAAGTAGGCGGCGGCCTTAAGGTGCTTCCAAGTTCTGGCGCCCATGGAGAAGGGAGGCGATTTGAATGGAGCCGCCTGGGATGAGACAGGCAGACCTTTAACCAGGATGCAGTTGGCGTCATCAGTACGGAAAATCTTGGTTGGTTCTGTAAGAGACGACCCAGCCAGATCGCGTTCCAGTTTCCTGAGTGCAGTGATGTCAGTTGTCTCATGTATCCATTCAGCCAGTCACCCATTGAACGTATGTGGCGTGCTTGTCTCACAGTCAGTATATCTCTTCCATGTTTCTCATGTATCCATTCAGCCAGTCACCCATTGAACGTATGTGGCGTGCTTGTCTCACAGTCAGTATATCTCTTCCATGTTTCTCATGTATCCATTCAGCCAGTCACCCATTGAACGTATGTGGCCTGATCGTCTTGCAAAGTGAGTATAATCTCTTCTATGTTTCTCACGTATCCATTCAGCCAGTCACCCACTGAAAGTGTGTGGCCTGATCGTCTTGCACAGTCTGTAATCTGGTAATCTGGTAATTTTAATGTCAGCTTCATAGCAAACGGGTCACCCCATCTTTGCTCCGCTCCTGTGCCAACGAAAAACACACAGAATGTTTATCACAGTCCCTTGTGGAAAGACTGACAAACTGCTGTCTCAGCAAATCTAGCATACACTCACATTAAAAGCATATGGTAGCCATCCGAAATGCTAACACAAACAGTCTGACGTTAGAAATGCAGTTCATCATTGATGGTAGCAGAAGTCACCAAAAGATCAGCAGTTGCACACGCGATCAATTTTAATCAAATAATGGTTCCACCAATATTGCGACAACCGCCATTTTCTGAATCTACAAATCACACCACCACGTTGGTCAGTCGAAAAACATTCGAAATGAAATCCGCAGCTCACAGTGTCACGCCATGCACTCAACTCAGAAGCTGGGTAACGAAACTATATACTTCCAGTCTACAAATGGAGCAAAAAAGCAACGGCAAGTCTGGCAGAAGCAAAAAAAAAAAAAAAAAATTTGCCTCGGCTCAAAACAGTGGCAGTGCCTAGTGTTCATTTGGACCTGAAGCATTATGTGAGAGTTAATAAACTGTCACCCCAGCAGTACCCTAATATTAGGTGGGGAAGGGATTTAGGACATTACATCCACAGCAAGCGTCGCCCCAACAACGACCTGACTGCCTTCGTTAACGACTGTTCACACAACAGCCATGCAGTTCTTTGGCACGAAGGAGACACCTTGAACTTGGGTTTCGCACAGTCTGTATATCTCTTCTATGTTTCTCATGTATCCATTCAGCCAGTCACCCATTGAACGTGTGTAGCCCTATCGTCTTGCACAGTCTGTATATCTCTTCTATGTTTCTCATGTATCCATTCAGCCAGTCACCCATTGAACGTATGTGACGTGCTTGTCTCACAGTCTGTATATCTCTTCTATGTTTCTCATGTATCCATTCAGCCAGTCACCCATTGAACGTATGTGACGTGCTTGTCTCACAGTCTGTATATCTCTTCCAATGTTTCTCATGTATCCATTCAGCCAGTCACCCATTGAACGTGTGTGACGTGCTTGTCTCTCACTATCAGTATATCTCTTCCATGTTTCTCATGTATCCATTCAGCCAATCACCCATTGAACGTGTGTGGCCTGATCGTCTTGCACAGTCAGTATAATCTCTTCCATGTTTCTCATGTTCCAGACACCCCAATGGCCGTCAAGCCTCAAAAGAATACGAAAAAACGGACAAAAGTGGACAAGAGAACTGGCACCGGTAGGTAGAACATCATCATTATCATCAGACTTCTGCTGACGACGAGAAACTCTTTGGTTTGTGTGCGAATGTTTTACTTGGAGCATTTGCTGTCTGTGCAGTATTACTGACATTGTGTTTAGTTGTGTTTTGTGTGTCTTAGGAATTTCATATGGCACGAAGAAATAGATTAGCCCAGTGTTCTTCAACTTTTTTTTTTTACACCCGCGGTCCAGCAAAACAGGGGGTATGGTCTCGTGGCCTACATGATAGCTAACCAAACACAGAAACAAACCAATGGGAATGGTCTTGTGGCCCACATGATAGCTAACCAAACACAGAAAGAAAACATGGGGCATGGTCTCGTGGCCCACATGATAGCTAACCAAACACAGAAAGAAAACAAGGGGCATGGTCTCGTGGCCCACATGATAGCTAACCAAACACAGAAAGAAAACATGGGGCATGGTCTTGTGGCCCACATGATAGCTAACCAAACACAGAAAGAAAACATGGGGGAATGGTCTCATGGCCCACTTGATAGCTAACCAAACACAGAAAGAAAACATGGGGCATGGTCTTGTGGCCCACATGATAGCTAACCAAACACAGAAAGAAAACAGGGGGAATGGTCTCATGGCCCACATGATAGCTAACCAAACACAGAAAGAAAACAAATGTAGATAACAGTTTATTTGTTACATCTGATGTCACATAGTTACAAGTTGAAGCTGATGTCACATAGTTACAAGTTGAAGCTGATGTCACATAGTTACAAGTTGAAGCTGATGTCACATAGTTACAAGTTGAAGCTGATGTCACATAGTTACAAGTTGAAGCTGATGTCACATAGTTACAAGTTGAAGCTGATGTTACATAGTTACAAGTTGAAGCTGATGTTACATAGTTACAAGTTGAAGCTGATGTTACATAGTTACAAGTTGAAGCTGATGTTACATAATTACAAGTTGAAGCTGATGTTACATAGTTACAAGTTGAAGCTGATGTCACATAGTTTTAAGTTAAAGCTGATGTCACATAGTTACAACTTGAAGCTGATGTTACATAGTTACAAGTTGAAGCTGATGTTACATATTTTGATTCTCATACTTGGTTTGTTAATCCTGCACACTGTAATCCTGAAAGGAAAAAAACGTCCTGTCCAACCTTCATGATTATCAAGACATTTTCGCCAGTGTACCTGGACTTTGTCGCTGTCCAATAGGGGTGCGCGGTCCACTGGTTGAAGAACACTGATTAGCTACCTGTGGAAAAATACATGCCAAGATATGCAGAGGTTAACTGAACTTTGTATACAGTTGCAACATGTGTGCAGCAGACAACATTAGCAACACCATTTTGCTTCACACTGTCAGACTGACGTCTGCTCTTGGCTATGCACTTGGAGAATTGAAAGCACATTACATTCTGATATGCTGAAAGCACAATAGATTCCGATATGCTGAAAGCACAATACATTCCAATATGCTGAATGTTAACACTCGTTTTTAAAAGTGATATATCAGCTAGTTACATTTCCTCTTCAGGACATCACAGTCCAATACAGGCGTTTACTGACTGTGATTTCAGTTGCTATTTCAGTAATTGTCTGTTGCTGCTGAATGGTACGACGCTTATACTGTTGTTGAAATCAGTTACATGTGGTCTACTATTAGATCACCTGCAGCTGACTCCGAACCCTGGTTTGTCCGGATTGTGCAACTGCTCCCAATTCCAAAGCTGCACGGCCTCTTCGTTTATCCGATCATGGTTTCACTAAGAATATTTCAAGCATTGACAGTGACGAACAAATCTGTGTTTGTGAAATATTCCGAATCTGTTTTGTAGCAAGAAACAGCTACAGTTTTATGGAAGGGTTGGGTGAGGTGGGAGCCCCGATAAGAGAAGTTGAAGAGATGGGAAATAAAGAGGTGGTAGGGAGAGGGAGAGTGAGAAACAGAGAAAAGAAAAAAAAAAAAAAAAAAAAGAAAGAATGGTATAGAGAGGGGGAAAAGAGTTTGAGTTAAGAGAAGTGTAGAGAGTTGATTTATTTGCTACGGATGAAAGAAGTAGTAGTTGACCGTAGACCCGTCAAAGCCAGGCTGTGTATAGGAATGGCACCAAGATATGCAGCTGAACCAACTCTAGACCAGGAAAACGACCTGGAGGTTACAAGAATGTGTCGACAATATGCCACATGCAGCTGGACTAAGTCTAGACCAGGAACACGACCTGGAGGTTACAAGAATGTGTCGACAATATGCCACATGCAGCTGGACTAAGTCTAGACCAGGAACACGACCTGGAGGTTACAAGAATGTGTCGACAATATGCCACATGCAGCTGGACTAAGTCTAGACCAGGAAAACGACCTGGAGGTTACAAGAATGTGTCGACAATATGCCACATGCAGCTGGACTAAGTCTAGACCAGGAAAACGACCTGGAGGTTACAAGAATGTGTCGACAATATGCCATATGCAGCTGGACTAAGTCTAGACCAGGAACACGACCTGGAGGTTACAAGAATGTGTCGACAATATGCCATATGCAGCTGGACTAAGTCTAGACCAGGAACACGACCTGGAGGTTACAACAATGTGTCGACAATATGCGATATGCAGCTGGACTAAGTCTAGTCCAGGAATACGACCTGGAGGTTACAACGATGTGTCGACAATATGCCATATGCAGCTGGACCAACTCTAGACTAGGAACACGACCTGGAGGTTACAATAATGTGTCGACAATATGCAGCTGGACCAACTCTAGACCAGGTATACGACCTGGAAATTACAAGAATGTGTCGACAAAATGCGATATGCAGCTGGCACACCATTGTTCACTGAAACGCTCGAGAGCTGTGACCACTGTTGGCTGTTGTTGTAACAGAGCGCAGAAACCGACTTTCCTAGATTATTAATATCATGAATAAGACAACAATGGATGCGTGAAAGGAAAGGAAAACATGACAATGTACTATTGCAGGGCTGTTTAACTGGCGGCCAGCGTTCCAAATCTGGCCCGCTTATTTCGGCAGTTACATGAAGAAACGGAAGCAGATTACAAAGACTTACTTCTGCACAATGATGTCGTTGGCTGAGTAAAGGGAAGGCACTTGATCGTTTTTGGAGTATCAAAAAGAAATAATATGTTTTTTTTTCTCGAAAATTATTCTCATAACAAGGCCGAAATGTATAGGAAAGTTTCACTTGACAGTGCATTTTTTTGCAAATGTTTTTGCTTTTTAAACGATTTGTTTGCTCATTTGAACACACTGTACTTGCAACTGCAAGGAAGACACAAGACAAGACAAGTTTATCTGGCTGAACAATTGAACGTTATTCTAGATAAGCTGCCTGTGTTTGTAACGGATCTTCAAACAGCCAGATTTCTTCATTTCCCAAACCTGAAAGATTTTATTTCTTCAACACTGGACTCAGCAACCGTAACCAATCAAACGACAGATTTATTTAAAATGCTTCAGAATAATTTCAACAATAGATTTGAAGACTTCAACATCCCAAACAGTGTTATGTTATTCGTTCGAGATCCTTTAATTAACCCCCGCCCCCCCCCCCCCCCCCCCCCCCCCCCCCACCCCCCTTTCTTGCTGTTGATTTTTCTTCGAATGCTAAAAAGCTGTTATCCTCTGTTAATGAAGGTTCTCTGCAGTTAGAACTTGTGGATATGCAAAGTTCAAGCGCACTGAATGAAGATTTTCAAGAAAGTGGTACAGTCAAGTTTTGGACCGAAATGATTCAACAGGAGCAGTTCCCTAATGCTAGAAAGGTTGCTGTATTCATACTCACCATGTCTGGTTCAATTTTCACTTGTGAATCAAGCTTTTCACATGTGAACGTCAACAAGACAAACAGTCGGAGCTCACTGAGCAATGATAGGCTGTTCTCTTACTTACTTACTTAGTCGCTCCTCTTCTACCTTGGGGTGTAGAGGTTTGCCAGAGAGATCGCCAGACGTCTCTATCAGCAGTTTTCTTTCTGGCTTTGTTCCATTCCAGTCCTCTGTCAGTCAGGGACTGTCGGATGTTGTCTTCCCAGCGCACCCTGGGTCGTCCCGGAGGTCTGGTTCCCTGGTTCTTAGCCTCCCATGCTTGCCATGGTGGCCGATTTTCTCCCATTCTGCACACATGTCCAAACCATCGTAACTGTGACTGATCCACTCGGGTTAGTAAGGGCTGGGTATCAAGATCTTGACGTATTGTCTGATTGCGGACTTTGTCCTTCTTGTCACTTGGACCACCTTTCTCAGGTATCTCATTTCCGAGGCCTGCAGCTGGCTTTCTGTGAGCTGTTGTCATTGCCCATGACTCACACCCATAGGTCAGGACTGGTACATAGGTAGAGCGGTAAACAGCCATTTTCGTTCTCTTGCCAATTTCTCTTTTGCTAAGAAACCCTCGGTTTATGGCCTGGAAGAGTCTCCCAGCAGCTGCTTTTCGTGTAGCCAGCTCAGTCTTAATGCCTCCATTTTGGTCTAATACAACTCCAAGGTATTTGAACTGGTTAACCTGCTCCAACGCATACTGACCCATCATGATCTGGTGTTTCTTCTCCTCTCTTGAGATCACCATGGTTTTAGTTTTGGAGACACTGATGGTCATCCCTTTCTTTTCAAGCTCTTCCTTCCAGACAAGTAAGTTGGACTGAAGGTGTGCCTCTGATTTAGCTATCAGGGCCACATCGTCTGCAAAAGCCAGCTCTGATATACAGATTGGTCTCATCTTCCAGTACCCTACAGAGTACTTCTTTGTCTTCTCCTTACAGGTCTTGATGACATCATCCATCATAAGAATGAAGAGGTAAGGTGAGAGAATATCACCTTGTCTAACACCGCTGGTGGTCTTAAATTCTTCTGACTTTTGGTCTGCTGTTCTTACATAATTTCTGCACTTTTTGTAGAAACTCTGTATTGCACTGATCAGGGGTGCTGGGATGTTTTTCCCTGCCAAGCAGTCCCAGAGCTTGTTCCAGGGTACCTTGTCAAATGCCTTTTCCAGATCCAAAAAACATAAGTGAATCTCACTCTTATATTCCAGGGCTTTTTCACTCATCTGTCTCAGTGTGAAGATAAGGTCTTGAGTACTTCGGTTTGCTCTGAAGCCGCACTGGGCCTCGTCCAGCTGTGGCTCTACCAGACTTCTAAGTCTCTGCTCAAGAATTCTAGAGTAACTTTTACCGGGAATGCTGAGGAGGGATATGCCTCTGTGGTTTTCACATTGTCTGTTATCACCTTTTTTAAATATAGGTATAATGATGGCAATCTCCCAATCTTTTGGTATAGTTTTGCTACAACCAGGCTGCCTGGAGAACCTTCAGTAGAAGGCGCTCACCTTCGACTCCCATATATTTGACCATCTCTGGTGTTATACCATCATGACCTGCTGCTTTTCCCAGCTTAATCTTCTCAATAGCTGCCTTCAATTCTTCCATCCTGATGTTATCTTCCCCATGATTGAATTCCTTCTCAGCAGTGAGGTCCATTATTTCTGGGTCATGACTTCCCTCAGCGCCGAGGAGCTCTGAGAAGTATTCTTTCCATCTGCCCATGATATCATTTGTAGAAGTAAGCAGAGCCCCTTCCTTGTCTTTTATGAATTTAAGTGGGCACTCTTTCTCCTTCCTCATGTTCTTAAGGGTCTTGTAGAACAGTTTTTGGTTTTCTCTTGCATTCTTTTCCAACTTTTCTCCCAAACTCTTCCCATGATTTCTGTTTTGCTTTAAGCACAATATTTTTGGTCTCTGTTCTGAGTGCCACATATTGTTTATATTTTTCTATTTCTTCAGCTGTGTTCCTGGCTGCCAGGTATTGCTTCCATGCCCTTTTTCTTTTCTCCTATTTTCAATTTGACTTCTTCTGTCCACCAAGGTGTCCTGTGTCCCCGCCTTCCACTTGGGACTTCACCACATGCTTCTACTGCAGCTGCTGTGAGGATATTCTTGAATCTGCACCAGAGAGTTTCAGTGTCCTCTGATGATTCTTCTTCAGTTCCTATTGCTTTCACTATAAGCTCCTGGTATCTAGCCTTAATATCTGGCTCTCTTAGCTTGTATGCTTTAATCCTCATCCCTTCTTGGTTGCTTGGTTTCTTGCATAGTTGTCGGTGTTGCCTTGTTGGAGCAGTTCTTTCAGTTGTTCTCTTTATTGTGACCAGATAGTGGTCACTTCCAATCTCTGGTCCTCTCATGACTCTGGCATCTCTCACAAACTTGAATGAACTTTTCCTAACTATGGCGTAGTCAATGATGGATTTTTCATTCTTTGAAGGTTCACATCTTGTGTACGCATGTATACGCTTGTGGGGGAATTTTTGTGTTTGTAATGACAAGGTTCTGTTCCCTGCAGAATCTGAGAAGTCGCTTGCCATTATCATTCAAAACATCTTCACCATATCTCCCGATCACTCCACCCCATCTAGAGTGATCATTTCCTACTCTGGCATTTAGATCTCCTAGGAGGATAATTTCATCGTGACAGTCATCTATGGTCTTTTGGAGCAGTTCAAAGAATTCTTCTTTAACATCTACTCGCTCATCTTCATTTGGCCCGTACACAATGACAAAATTGACAATTTTATCTTCTTCTTTCAGATCTAACACCATTATTCGCTCTGAGATGAATTTCCATCCCTTGATGTTACTAACTTGATTCCTGGCCACAATACAGCCAACACCTCCCTTGGCTCTCTCCGTCATAGGGACACCACTGTAGAGCAGCATACTTCCATCGTGATCTGTGATTCCTTGCCCCTTTTTCTTGGTTTCAGTCAGAGCCAAGACTCCTAATTTTGCTTTCCTCATCTCCCCTACTAACTCGTTTTCCTTTCCGTTAATGCCTCTTATATTCCATGTTCCATAAATCGTAGTCCGTAAGCCATGCCAGTTCGTCGCCGTTAAGATCCGTCCGGTTTTCTCTCTGTAGTTACTTGTAATCGTGGTTTAAGGCAAACAGGTGATTGGCCTGTTGTGCCTTTGCATGGTGGAGGGGCTGCCTCCTTGCGGCCTCCATGCAGGCCGTCTGGCTGATTCACGGTTACCCACTACTTCCGGAGACGCATGAAGCACTCAGGTTCAGCCAGACCCTCCTCCTTTTACAGCCGGGCTTGGGACCGGTCTTAGCGGAGTTAGAGGCTGTTCTCACCAACCAAATTTTTTATAAAATTAGCTCAAAAACGAAAATGCAACTTTTCCCACTAATTACATTTTGCCGTGTCATAGCTTTCGTTTTTTTTCCCCTGCACAAAGCCATATGAAACGAACTGTGGACAGTTATTATTAATTGTATTACTATTTTTATTATGACAATGCAACTGAAATGACGATGCTAACGTTAATTTATTATTCAAACATGTTGGAAATACGTGTATTTCAATTTAAAGTGAGTTTAATCATTACAAAAGATTGTAGTACATTTTGAATTAAAATGGTTTACAACACTGTTTCATTTATATTACCGTAGGCTAGGCCCTAGGGCGCCTAGGCGTAACAGTCTTAGAGTGTATTAAATTTACACATTGACAGTTTTCTCAGTTGTAGTGTTAATAATCTTGCCACACTTGGCTCGATCCCATTTTCAACATTTTGGCCCGCGATTAAGATGAGGTGAATAGCCCTGTACTCTTGCAATAAAAGAAAATATGCCTAACAGCGTCAATCGATTCAATTATTAATGCCGATTATAACTTCAGATGACAGATTTGTGACTGAGATTAAGAGCAGGATGTGCCATTTTAAGGCTGTATTTCATGTTTTTAAACATATTTCGCAATAAGTAATTGAGTCTCAATAAGAAATCGCTGCAGAAGTCATCTGTCGAAACTGTTCTGCTATCTTTGTAAAAAAAAAAAGATCCTTTTCCACGCCCTCAAGTATATTGGGCATGTAGGGCTAGACCTTTGTTTTAGGACCAATCGGCTCTCGGTGGGTGACGTGATCAGCATCACGCCGGCCGCCTTTACTTCTCATGACTTCTTCTTTCTTTCACTTGAAATAAATTATCTATATCTACAATGCTGTCGTCTATAGTCTTTTGTCACTGAGCGGCCCGTAAAGTTCAGCTTCGACCAGTGTCTCTCTTGGCCAGAAGTTTTGTCTGGAAATGTTGTATTTGGGACAGTCTTGGAGGACATGATCTGTTGTTTCAGGTGCCAGTCCACATGTGCACATGGCTGATTTGCCAGTCTTAAATTTTGTGTACATGTGGCTGCGAAGTCGATTGTGCCTTGCTCGAAGGCTTAGAATGATGACTTGCTATGGTATTTCCATATTATGATAATCGTCTTGTGCTAGTTTTGGTGGCTTTGATTTGATTATTATCTTCTTCTGTTAATGAGAGTCTGGTACGCCAGGCTGTTCTTCATTTGCACCTTCCTTAGCTAATTTATCAGCTGTTTCATTTCCGGGAACTCCACAGTGGGATGGTATCCAATGCAATGGTATCCAGACCTTACAGTGGTTGCCTAGTTCAGATAATAGTGGCCATATAGCTGGTAATTTGTCGGACTAGAGTGTCTGAAGTACGGCTTTTGCATCTGTCACTGGTTGTGAAATATACTCAGTATTTAGTGGTTTCTCTGCTGCTTTCTTTGATGGCTTGAACGTCTGCATTGTAGTTGTGACAGTGCTTTCCTGTTGGTATTTTGGCTGTATCCCTGGTATTATTGGGGTGCTCTATGTACACTCCTACTCCTCCATTTCTGACTGCATTTTGTGCTGACCCATCTATGTAAACAAGATTCTGCGGCATTCATCATCAAGTAGACTGAGGGTGGCTGTTTTGCGCTGCACACTGTTTTTTTTTCTTCCTAGTCAAATAATCCTTTCACTTCTGTCTTGATGTGTATTGGAAACTTATACTCCTCTCTCCAGGGGTCCGTTCTGGGACAGCATTTAAGGATCTATCAGTTGCAGGCAAATCAGTGGTTTGTCTGCTGAGCCGTTTGGTTTGGTGGATGAAACTGCTTCCTTTTAGTCACCCCAAAGCTAGATTTTGAAATCTGTTATTCATAGAGTGTGTCACATATCACTCCTGTCACGTGCCTGATGTAAGGATTTCTCCTTCAGAACCAGCAGCACTCAGAAATAATTATGTTGAGTCGTTTGGCTCGTATTGGTCTAAGGGATTCCCCGTGGCCAATATACGCTCAACTTATCTCTGGAGTAGGGCAACTCAAGTATTGGCACTATAAAATATATCTGTATATGAATACAATATTCCTAGGCACACTTGGCTGGACACCCCCACTACTTACTACAGAAAGCCCCCAGGTTATGATAGTTCATTATCATAACCATGTTAACACATATAATTTTTATGACTCATACACACAACAATGCTAAACACTTAGAAAGGTGAAATAGAGACACCTAAGTCAGCCATGAAAATGAATGCATGTAATCAATACAACATATACATATATATATAATAGTGAAGTAGATGCCAGATCTCAATAGCTGGATCCCAGAATACAATGTCCAGATTACAAAGACAACCAAACAGCCAGAAAGTCTTGGAGATGACACATCTTCATCCTTGGGAAACATGGGAGCTGTGGGGAATATAGCAAAACATGGCATTAACTGGCACTTATCCTCTTTCTATCGTTGATGCTTCCCTCAGCTCCTGATGATTCGACTGTCTTTGGTAATTCTGCTTCAACTGGATCAGATGGAGGAGTACCTCACCATAAAGGACACAGCAATCGGATAGGCACTTAACAAATCTCTCCCACTAGTCATTCGCAGCACTGTCCCTGAGCTACACACATGCTCTGGCACTGTAGGATGTTTGGGGTATATGGCACCCCAAACTGATGATGTCAGTCTTCACAAGTGGTAGTTGGGTGATAATTGGTTCGTAATTGGTTGATTGATGGTGGGTATTGGTTGGACTGTGATTTTTCTGCCAGCTCTTCACATAGGTTTCATCCCAAGCATAGGAAAAGTCCTCGACATTACAGATCGCCTTCTGAAAGTGAGATTTTCTGGCGTCGATGCATACATCTGAACGCTAGGAAAGCCGGCAGAAAGAATGGCGCAAAATTCTCAATGCGGGCGTCGGTAATAAGAAGTTCCTTGTATACATGAGCAAGGAGTAAATCGGTTTCTAAGAAACCTCAAATAACTCCAGTAATATTTATCAAATAGTTGCAAATTTGAAAATGACGCTAAGTCAAAGCAACTAGAAGATGTAGACATTATAATTATGTCCGATAAAGGCATATATCGATATAAGGGACTATATACCTTTCTGGACGAGTCCAAGTTTGAATGTTGTGTCGAGCACAGGTAAGTCAAGTCCCCACTCTTAGGGGTGATGTGTAATGGCTTATCATTCCACGACAGAGTGACGAGGCAGGCTAAGAAACTTGTCTGCTTATATTAGCATCTTGGTATTTCTGCCTTTACTCAGTGCTTGGGTCATCCCCATTTTCTTCATCACAGCTATAGGTGTTGATTTCATACCACATGCTGTGATTCTATGAGTGCTTGATTTTGTATTTTATTTAACTCTTGTAGTGTGGTTTTTAAAAAAAAAATGCTGAACTCCATGTTGTTGATCCATTCAAGGTATGGTCGAACACTTTGTTGATAAACTTTCCTAAGTATTTTTTTTCCCACTAACACCCCACGTTGTTCCACTTGGTTTTCTCAGAATAGCTACCTTCTTTCAAGCTTTTGTTGCTGTCTTGTTGATGTGTTTTCTTCATGTTAACCTGTCATCAAGTGTTACTCCCAGGTATGTGGGCACCTTATCCTCTCTCAGACCAGAGATACTCCTTTATGTGAATGCAGCCTGATTTTTGTTTGAAGAAAGGGTGGTGCTACATTTGCCTTTGTTGATGCTGACACATCATTTATCAGCTCATTGCATCAATGACTCTTTGCAGCAGTCTGGTGGCCACTATTGCATATTCATTTGCGCACCATAGTATCAAGTCACCAGCATACATTGCAGCTTTAATTCCATGGGGTTGTTCAGAAACTAGGTTGTTGATATAGACTAGAAAGAGAGTTGGGGACAGGACACCACTTTGAGGGACACCATGGTGCAGCAAAACTTTCTTGCTCTTGAGTCCGTCTATCTGTCCTCAGGCTCTTCTGTTATATCAGTATGCTTTCACCCATTTGTACATATTCTCATTCACTTGGTGGTTTCTCAGTTTCTTCATGAGACATTCTTTCCAGACCTTGTCAGAGGGTTTCTTCAGGTCTATCAATGCAGCAAGAAACAGCTTTTATTCCTGGAAGGCATCCTCAATTTCTTGGTAAGTTGTCTGATCTTCTGTGGAGTGGCACTGTCTAAATCCTGCCTGCTGTGACGTGAAGATGTTTTCACTTTCCAAGTACCATTGGAGTCTAAGGTTGACAGTGTGTTCCATTGTTTTACAGAGGCAGCTGGTAAGGATGACTAGTCTGTAGCTGGAGGCGTCGGAACTGTCCTTTCCTGGTTTAAGGAGCGGTATCATGGTTGTTTCTCCATATCTGGGAAGCTTTACCACCGGTTCAATAGTGGTTAAAGATCTGTAGCAGCTTAGTTTTGGCTGTTGTCCCTAGGTTGTTGATCTTTTCGTTGGTTATTCCATAAATTCCAGGTGACTTTCTAATTTTCAGCTTTTATATTGATAAATCTAGCTCGCTAGACATAGGTGCCTCCACTAGTGGCTTAGGAATTATTTAGTTTTGTCTTGTATTTTGCAGATTCTCTCAAGTCTCTCCCTGTTTCTCTGGACTGACATCAAATCCATGACAGTCCGATTTGCAGGCAAGTGTCTAGTCACTAAACAGTGGTGTCTCCCAGTTCTGCTATGGTAGTGACATTTGGAATGTGATGGAAAACTTTTAGAAGTGTAGTCTTTGATTTGTCAGAGTAACAATCAACAGTTACCTGAAACAAAGAATGCTTATGCTTTTTTAAAAGTGGGTCTAACCATTCCCCCCCCCCCCCCCAACAATGGGGCCCCGGAATCCCGCATGGGGACCATAAATGTAGGAGATCTGCTCTTTTTGTGTGTATGCATACGTTGTCCAGTGTAAATAATACATATTTACACATGATAACAGTAATGATGTTCAATTTCAGGTGACAAGGCAAGGAATAGAAAGACAGGCTCTGTCAAAAAAGAGAAAGTTCAGCCTGCCATTGGCTCTTTCTCCCCGACAACAGCTCCAGATTCTCAAACACCACTTAAGTCTCAGGAAGGCTCTTATCTCGAAGAGCCACTGCTGCAACATCAAAGTCAGATTTTTGTCTTCTCAACACAGCTGGCCAATGAAGCAGCGGAAAGTGTGAAATGTGGTCACTGCAAGAACATAATTCACTATCACATGGAGCATCCCAACACCAAGCAATTTATGCAGGTCAGTAGAAATAAACATTCAGACAGACAGTTACTGCTACCATCGGATTTTAACTCTTCGCTTGCTGCTGGAGATGGGGACGGGGCGCTTATGGGGTATCCTGAGTGCTGTGATGTCAATTCTTAATTCAACATTTATCATTCAACAAATAAACATTAACATATAAAATCAGCAATAAAATGATTTGAGCAGAGTTTTAAAAAAAGAGAATTAAACAGTTACAAAATGTTTGCAAGGTATGCTAGGAATAAAGTTGGTGGGCATAGCGTGATAAAAAGCATTGAGAAGGAAATATAGTTACAAGAAATAATAGACAGAACTGTAACAGAAAGTCAAAACAAAGGGCTTCAACAGTGGAAGAGTTACTGCAATTACCAGGGGGTCAAAGTAATGCCCTAGAATGCTTGTCCTTACCCGTACAGGATTTCCGGTTTAACCTGACTGGTGTAACTGTTACAGGTGCCATAATTATAACTTATGTGATGGTTGAACGGGACATATGGGATCTACATTGTTGATCTACTGTCCAAATTGAGAATTTTTAATTTCAAGACAGTATGGTAAACTTTTACATAGCAGCCTTGAAGGAACAAACTGATTGATCAGTTGAGAATACAGCATTTAAGTAAATAGAGCTAGTTGAAGCAGGTCTGTGTGTACAGGAGCTTGATAAAAGGACACAGAAATTGTATTCAAGAAGTTCCAGTTTAAAGCTGATATCATTGACTTCGTTGCACCAGATTTTATTCCATGTGACTTGATCTCTTCAAGAACAGCTAGCCATCTACCGAGAGCTTTGCACAAAGTACAAACTCCATAGCTCCAGCAGTGATCCCCTGAGGTTCCATAAAGATTGCACTGGTGACCCAGACAACACCATCTGTGAAAGGAACCCATGACCTTCAGAGTTTAGGGCTTAACCCTGTCAGCCTGAGAGAGAGCCACTTTTCTGGCTTTTATGGGTTTTTGATGACACAAGGTCTTTGGACAGTAGCCACTGACCTGTATAACAGCTTTGGTTCTGGCTGCATCTGCACAGTCTACAGACTGGTTGGTGTCACTGTATTTAGAAGCACAAAACAAAAGAATTGACAAATTATTAGGGGTTTAGAAACAAATAGCTTCTTTTAAAAACTTTGACATCATCATGGCATGGAAACAGCCTCATAAAGTAATTGCATTAGTGATTATATATTAATACATATACAGGCGGTATGTTTACAAAAATTAGTGAAATGAAATATAAAAATTCCACTTTCCACCATTGAAAACTGGTTAAAATATGTCCAAAATGAATCACAAATGAATATAAACCACTTAGTAATTTATAAGTAAAATATAAACTCAATCTTTACGTTAGATTTCGTTCCAAAGAATTTTTTGAAGCATCATAACAGAGCACCATTATTTGGTAAACTTTCTCCCAAAACAATAAGTATCTTCACACAAAACGAAGTTTGTATAACACTCAATTTGCCTGTAATTCTGTAGCTTTGTTTTAAATAATAAGGGAAATAGCACTAGAACTAACTGACATTTGTGCCAACTGACTTTGCTATGGTTGAACCTTCGCGTGAGGTACACATTAGACATATCCCTCATCAAAGTTTGTCTCTATTAATGACTGAAACATGTCTAATTCGCAACGTTATCTAACTTTGGATAAATCAAATAAACACATACTTGAAATAAATCTGAGGCTTTTGAAGCCATAAATGGTGTTGGCATGCATGTAGAATACTGCTTGGTGGCCAGATTCCTTTCAAACAAACGGTTAGTAACTCAGTAAATCTCGCAAGTATACTATATTTTGGGCTGTCAGACTACGATTTTAAATAAGCACGACTGATATCGGACCCAAAGAACTCAAAAGGAAGTTGAAATTGAGCGGTGCGAGTTTTATAACCGGTCAGCAGTAAATAAAAACCTTCTATTGTCACGAGTTGATTCGGCCAGGCGGTTGTAACAAATTAGCTCATTCCTTGGGACTCAAAGAGTTATTAAGAGCCTATACTCTTTTTTACAAGAGGTAATTTTGTACAGTTTGCAGATTAGTGAGAAATGGTGTGGAAGCCATGGTGATGTGTGTGTTTTTTTTTTTTTTAGATAATTGATGAAAACACCATCAACAGATAAAAAGTGTTATGAGCTGTCTTGAGAGAAATAAACTACCAAAGAGAGCAAGTTACCCCCATCATAGGAAGAGGATCCACATTATATAGGGCATGTGATGAGAAATGGAAAATGGGAGTATGTCATGACAACATAAAAGCTGTAGGGGCAGAGAAAGACCAAGACAGGCGATGACATTCTGGCGTCGTAGCGTGGATAAACATCTGTCGTCTGTATCAGAAATGAGACTGGATCGACTGGAGTACCAGGTTAAGGAAATGATTCCCATACTTTTATACTTGAAGAAAAAAATTCCTTCTTGAGGACTGCAGGCTGAGGATTGACACACATGGCGTAAAGAGCTACATTATGGATGTGACAGTAGAAAATCTGTAGATTAGAGAGGCAGATGGAAACCTAGAGAGAAAATGTTTGACATTATGTCATGGAAGACAATCTGTGTTGGAAATGACTGACAGTGTCAAAGATGGAAAACTGAACAGACATGCCAGGTGGCATGGAGGACGAGAAGACATGAGCTAGATAATAGAAGAGAAGAATGATGATTCAAAGGCAGCCTGATGGAGATAATGTTTACTTCACAACAGTAAAGTCAGCGAAGAAATCAGTGTGCGGCACAAACGTTGTTACTATCAGAGAGACACAACTGAGAGGAGTCAAACTGTGAAAACATTTGAAACAGGACATCTGTCACAGAAATTATAGCAAGATTTTGTGGAAGATTGTCATAGTTATCTATGTCATATGTGTTTAAAACACAGATGCATTTATTAACAATCTGAATGACAGGGTAACAGTTTAAAAATGTTAAATTTACTTACAACACAGAAAAACAAAAAGAGTAAACTGGGTGCAGGGCCAAGACGAAACTTAAAAACTTCATTAAAATTTTTCCTATCCCCACACACCCGGTGCGGGGAAGGGGTGTATTGGTTTAACTCATAGGGTGCTCTCAATTTTAACTTCCTAGGAGATTGGACAGGGTATCTGTGAATTGTCATGTTTGATTGACAGCAAAAATGCGTTAAAATGGGGCCGGGGGCCAACTTTCACTTAGACAGAAAAAGTCCTCAGTCAGTCCCTCATCCTCGTTTGGGCGGGCGTGGGTCAGTCATCGGGCAGTCTCGACAGTCATCGTCATGTTTCTGTCGTTTAAGGTAGACTACAGTCTGAAATATATAAAAAAAAC
>CAJHNH020000573.1:0-42500 GCA_905116865.2 Candidula unifasciata
AAAAGTGCCACTATGTGGATGAGGATCACCCGTTAAAATGTCCCAGAAACTGCGTTCAGCCGTTAGGCCATATTTATGGCCGGGCTATATTGCAGCCCCTGGCAAGAGCTACAAATTAGCGAAAATGTGCACCCGACAAGGGGATGACGTTTTGTGTTCTTTTATGATGTTCATAAAATTCATATCATCATATGATCATAACGTGCTTCATTAGTAAAATAGTACTGCTGTGCGAAAGATGGTTGACTGGAAGGGCCGAGTGTAAGACGGGCCGGCGTGCCTAATTTGTGACCCTTTAAAAATATAGTTTGTTCGTTTGTTCGTTCTTTGCGTTTACATCTGTAAACTCAAGTGAAAGGATCTGGTTGTTCGTTCACTTCTGGAGTCTAGACTTGTTCCAAAACTTAAGAACAACACGGGGCGATAGCATGCTTGGCGTAGCGGCCATCCAACATAACGGCGCGATAACAGGGTGGAACCAAAGTTCAGTCAGAAATGTGGCGCGCGTTCAATAACTAGCTCTATTTTCCCGCGATTTTAAGACTTCAGTCTAGCGGATTCAAACATGCACCTTGTACTCCTGTTTCCTTCGTCTTGTGAGGATTTATTAGATTTGTAACGTGAAGTTGGTGTTAAAATTTCGGGAAATGTTTCAGGACTTCTAAAGTGTAATTTCTGAATTATTTTCTCGAATGTATGTCACGTAACTTGCACTTGGTGTGTTTTTAACAGTGTATGTGGGTGTTCAATGATTAAGTTTCAAATTTCAGGGATCATGCGTTAATCCACTAATAAATGTGGATTTAGAGGATTCATTGACATATTTATTGATTTTGCTTGTAGATACTGTTAATGTTTTTTTTTAATAACGTATGTTTCTTTCTTTTTCAAATCATACTGTCAACCCTTTAAGAAGTATTAGGTAATAGTAGTAATACTCAGGGAGACCCAGCTCGCTAGCCTAGTTGGTTCAACCTGACTTCGCGGTTACCGGGTGACAAACTTCTTGTACTCCGGGTTCACGCCCGGGGGTAGGCAGAAAAGCCACATTTCTCTTAAATTTACGGTATCTATCATGGAATCAAGGCCGAAGGGTTGGGATATCCATAGTACCGAGCCAAAGGGCCAAAAACTCATGGTTTCTAGATATCAAAAAAATACTAACGGAGATCTATATGTCATAGATGTAGGTGACAGGATAACAGTTAATGATGAAGGACTTAGCGGGTAAACCCAGCCTAGACGACCTGCCTCTTGGCGCCCAGGAACATGATTCAGCTCACCTTCTGGAGTGTCAGAACGATTTATGAAGCAGGCAGATCTGCATGTATTGCCAAGGAAATGGCAAACGATGAGACAGACATTTTGGGAATAAGTAAAAGCAGATGGCCTGGTAAAGGAAGATTGAAACATAATAGTGGGAAGACCATACTCTACTTGGGAAGAAATGATGGTGAAAATACACATGGAGTAGCTCTAATGCACACGTAATCAAATCTATGATTGGATGAAGGGCTGTAAATGACGGGCTAATAACCGCACGCTTTGGGTCCAAATTAGGAGTCGCCGTGGCGGAGGTCGTGGGTTCGCTCCCTGGCTGAGCCTGACTTTTTTCAGAAATGACCTTGGCTCCCAGGTCGACCCAGCCTTGAGTGGGTACCGGGTGCAGTGCCGGAAAGTATAGGCGGCCGGCGTGATGCTGACCACATCACCCATCTTGTGCTGATTGGTCTATAAATTACAGGTCTAGCCCTATATGCCCTATACGTCTAAAGATGTGGAAAAGGGTCTTTTTACTTTTACTTTACTTGAGTCCAGATTCGCCAAACTTACAGTCATACAATGCTATCCACCAACAAATGATGGAAGTCAGAAGAAGAAAGATGCGTTTAATACCCAATTTGATTACCTGATAAAGGAAGTCCCCAAACATGACCTTTTTAGCGTAGTTGGCTAAACCGGATTGCGCGATGACGGGGTCACGAACTCCTTGTGATCCGGGTTCACTCCCGGGAGTAGGCAGAAAAGCCACATTTATCCCAGATTTACGGTATTTACAATGGAATCAAGGCCGACAGGTTGCGATATCCATAATACCGAGCCTAAGGGTTAACAACTCATGGCTTCTGGATACGAAAACACAAACAAGGGTTTAGTCATTGGTTAAACAGTCTTCATGCATAAAGATATCCACAAGTATACATTGACGTCACCTGATGGCAACATGAGGAATCAAACTAACCACGTACTGTACAATAAGAAGTGGAGGACCTTGATACAAGTTCGGTTTGCTATAAAGAAATTTGACGTCAGGAACGACCATAACATAGTGATTTGTATTTTGAAGCTTAAATTAAGAATGACCGGGTGACGAACTCCTTATGGTCCGGGTTCAAGCTCGGGGGTAGGCAGAAAAGCCACATTTCTCCCAGATTTACGGTATGTATCATGGAATCAAGGCCGAAGGGTTGCGATATCCATAATACCGAGCCTAAGGGTTAACAACTCATGGCTTCTAGATACTTAAAAAAAAAAAAAATTTAATAAGAAGCAAGAAAAATGCGCTGATACTATCTGCCACAGCGAGCCACACTAAAACTTCACAACGGGTATAGAGCGAGTGGAAGACCTCGGACAATATGGAGTGATACCATTAAGAACAGCCTTACAGAAATGAACACCAGTCTTAATAGTGCTCTTGACAGCGCTCATCAACGAATGTTAAATCTCCCCCTGACACTTCGATGAGGTACAAGGTGAAAGAGAAGAAGAAGAAGAAGAAGAAGAAGAAGAAGAAGAAGAAGAAGAAGAAGAAGAAGAAGAAGAAAACTCTAAACATATTATTTGATTCAGGACATTAAAAGTCAGAGAAGATGTTCACGTCCATCTAAGAAACCAGTTCCAAGTGTATGAACACCTACCAGAGACAGCAAACACTGAAGAAGAATGGACACAGTCTAAAGATGTTTTGCAATGCAGCTCAGAAAATACGAGGAAACGTGCGAGAGAGGAATGGTTATCTAAAGTATCTTGGTCAAAAGTAAAAGAAAGGAAAAAAAAATGCCAAAAGAGCAAATAAACCTTGCAAAGAACACACTGGAAAAGACAGAAGACAGCGCATAGAAACCATATTATATCAAACGAAGCCCGGCTCTCTAGCGAAGTTGGTTAAACCTGACTTTCGCGGCGGCCGGGTGACTAACTCCTTGTGGTCCGGGTTCACTCCCGGGGGGTAGGCAGAAAAGCCACATTTTCTCCCAGATTAACGGTACCTCTAATGGAATCAATGCCGAAGGGTTGCGATATCCATAGTACCGAGCCAAAGGGTTTACAACTCATGGTTTCTGGATACGTTAAAAAAAAAAAAAAAAATCCAACGAAAAGAAGTAAAGAAAAGCTGAAAGAAAGACAAGGAATACTTGAAACTGCGAAGAATCTCATTACAGTGCACGAACTCCGTTGCACCGACGAGAATCCTACGATACTTTAGGTAGATTATTAACTAAACATTTTTTGCCGGGCAGCGCCGTTAGGCTACTCTTTTTGACTTCCAACTGCCAATCGATATTTTTACGTGCGCAGCAATACAAACGGGCGTTTGATGTTAATACTCAGAGACAGGGAAAATTACTTGAAGTCCATATGAAAAAACCCAGCCTTCACCAGAGCTTAAACCCGGGACCTCAGGCACTCTAGGCGGACACCACACCTCGAGACCACATAAAAAAGCAGAAGCTAGATCGCCCACGTCAATTGGCAGGACATTAAACATTATTTCGGTCTAAAATTACGAAAAGAAGCAGAAAAAAAAATGAAGGGACTGTAGAAGAAGTTGAAGAAACAGGAAAATTGTCAGTCAATTGGAGTCAAGAGCTGCAGGAAATCCATCTCCTTGAGGGCTTCAAGAAAATGAAGTAATTAAAAGACAGCGCAAAAACAGAAACAAATCCTTAAGTGGAAAGTCCAAGAAGGTCATCGGGTGTGTGAGTTTTTTGTGCAGAAATTTTGGGGACAGACTCTCCAGGGAGACGTTGGTTGTGTGTGAACAAAACATCCATACGACTAAAAAAATTTTTGGCAATTAACACCTGTTGGGACTTTTGTGGTTGCTGCGTCTTCCAGTTGTCATCTTGTTGTTACAGAGTAGTGTTGTTTCTTCATCATCATTATCATCATTATCATCATCATCATCATCATCATCATTATCAACATCATCAGCATTATCATCATTATTATTATTATCATCATCACTATCATCATCTTCATCCTCGTCATTAACATCATTATCATTATCATCATCACTATCATCATCACCATTGTCATCATTATCATCATACTCATCATCATCATTATTACTATTCTCACAATTACCATCATTATTATCACCATCATTATCGTCATCATCATCATCATATCACAATTATTATCATCATCATCATCACCATCACCATTATCAAAATTATTATCATCGTCAACATTATCATCAGCATCATTATCACGATTTTCATCATTATAATCCTCATATCATCAGTATCATCCTTATCACCATCACCATTATCATCATCATTATCAACATCAATATTATCATCATTATTGTTATCATCACTATCATCATTTTCATCGTTATCCAAAAAAGAAAACATCATCATTATCATTCTGATTATCAGTAGCAGCATCTTCAATATATAAAATCTACAATCTGTTTAAGTACGTTGGCATATAAAATCTACAATCTGTTTAAGTACGTTGGCATATAAAATCTACAACCTACTTGTGGTACTTTGATTAAAAAATGTGCAATCTCTCTCTCTCTTTCTCTCTCTCTCTCTCTCTCTCTCTCTCTCTCTCTCTCTCTCTCTCTCTCTCTCTCTCTCTATGTGTCTCTAAATATATATATGTATGAATGTATAAATTTATATATATATATATATATATATATATATATATATATATGCAGTTTATTTATTGTGTGTTGATATATAAACTATTTAATTTATTATGACTGCGTTAATGTATAAAATCTGCAATCTATAGTGCCTGTGTATATTTTTTAATATATATATCACAGCCGATTCTATTTATAGGCTAACTAGGTCTACTTGGATTCCCGTTTTTGTGCAAGTAAGGAGTCCCTCTGTTCACAGTTTTAATCGAGGATATTTATATCAACATTAAACTACAGTTCATTAACTTGCGATATATTTTATAGAATTATATGTCATTTTAAAGGTAAATAGGTGTGCTATTAAAATATAACAATAAAAAACAAAAATGCTTTTGCTACAGTCAACATGAACATTGACATCAATAACGTGTAGATATAAACTGAAAGTTTTTTCAACGAAAGTAAAGAAATATTAGCGCTAACTCTTGATTCTGAAAGCGTATGCATTAGAGGACTCGGGAAGGGGAAGAGGGTTGGGACATTTGTAGTTTATCAAATTTAGCACATAAAAATACTGCTAGGAAACATACACATATCATACATAACATAAATATAAATGATTGATAGTTATTATTACTATTATTAGACTACTTCAACATATAATTATACTGTCATTTAATAATTAGTAAACAAGCAAAGTCAATAAGAAATTGATATGTGCAATAATTTTTCACCTAGAGTAGTTTTCTTAACAGTACTTATAGCACTACTAAATATTTATCCTCAATGTACAAACAGCACAAACAAATTTGTCCAGTTTCTTCTTGTTGGATGAAATCAGTTCCTTATCATTGTGCATTGTTTTGGTAACTGTTTGAAAATACATCACACGGATTTCTGAATACTGCATGCAACAACGCGTATAAGTATCATTTATGGTATATTACTTTTAAGATAAGTGAAAAACATTAAAAAAGACCAAATAACTGCAAATGCTGTGCAACATACACATTTCAAACACAACAATTCCCCATAAAGATACTGGGTCTCATTGTTCCAAAATGCAACAAACAGTGTCTGGAACAAGACATAAGCCCAGAAGTAGATGAACAACCAGAAGTTTCTGCCAGAGTTTTCAGCCAGTGATCGCGAAGCAGAAGACGATTCACAAAAATTAACACAACCAGACAACTGGTGCGTTGAAGTGTAAAATCTGCAGTTTATTACTAGTTCGTTGATATACAACAAAACTATATTTATATTTATATATTTCATATATTTATTGTGCGTCGATGTATAAAAGGAACAATCTGTTTACGGTGTGTTGATTATAAAGAATATACAGTATATTAAGGGTGTGTAGAGTTTGTATATGAATTATATATTCTATATAAATAACATTGATATATGAAATCTATAATCTATTTAAATCACATTGATGTATGCAATCTATAATCTATTTAAGTCGCGTTGATGTATCAAATCTACGATCTATTTAAGTCTTATTGGTGTATGAAATCTATAATTTATTTATGGCGAGTCGATACATACAATCTACAATATGTGTTTGGCGAGCTGTTATAATTTAAATAACACACAAACAACAAAAACACACTTTATTTATCTATGCCCGTCACAGCTCATGATAGTGATTGCAAACTATCTCAGATAATTATTTTTTTTTATAAGTTTCTGTAGGCAGACAACATCTCACTGGAAGAAATCGAAGCACTGGGAGATTTTGAAATTGAAATAATAACTAAACTTTTAAATGATATTTATAATAGTGGGTATATTCCAAATGACCTTTTAAAATCCATATTTATAGCTCTGCCGAATAAACCAGGCACTTTAAAATGTGAAGACCATCGCACAATAAGTCTTATGAGTCACATGACTAAGATTTTACTGAGAATAATTATGAGAAGAATAAGAAACAAAATTTACCCAGAAATCAGCAATGAACAATGTGGATTTGTAGAAGGAAACGGTATAAACAATGCCATATACATCCTAAGGACATTGTCAGAAAGAGCTATAGAAGTAAAGACTGATTTGTACTTATGCTTCATAGACTATACAAAAGCATTTGACTGTGTGAAGCATAAAGAAGTAATCAAATTGTTAGAAAAATTAAACATTGATGGGAAAGATCTACGAATAATAAAGAGAATGTATTGGCAGCAAACAGCAGCTATAAGAATTAACAACTGTTTAGGTACATTTCAGAGCATAAAGAGGGGCGTACGACAAGGATGTGTACTGTCACCTCATTTGTTTTCAGTATACATTGAATATATAATGAGATCTTTAATTGATATGCCCGGAATTGTGGTTGGTGGGCACATTATAAAATATTTATATTATGCTGATGACACAGTCTTGATAGCAACAAGTCAGAAAGAACTACAGGAAATGATAGACACTGTGGTGTTAGAAAGTGGTGGAATGGGCCTCACTTTGAATAATGGGAAGACAGAAGTAATGGTGGTAAAAAAGAAACGAATTATTCCTAAATGTGTAATAAAAGTCGTTGGTGTTATTTAAGGACCATACAAAAATTTAAGTATCTGGGCACATGGATAACATCAGATGGAAGTTGCATAACTGAGATAAGAAACAGAATAGGACAGGCAAAAACTTCTTCTTCTTCTTCTTCTTCTTCTTCTTCTTCTTCTTCTCTTCCACCTTGTACCTTGATGACCTGTAAGACTGGCTTTATTCCTAGCATTCGTCTGATTTCATGATTTCGTATTCTGTCTTTCCTTGAAACTCCTGCAACATGCAAAAACTGCATTTTATAAAAAGAAAAACATCTTGTGCAATATATCCTTGTCATTGAGAGTTAGAAAAAGTATTCTTGTTTGCTACATACATCCAGTTTTAACATATGGCTGTAAATCCTGGAGAATCGGTAGGCAGGCAAAACAATTTCTTGAGGCCTGAGAGATGTGGTTTTATAGAAGAATGCTTAGAATACATTGGACAGCCAAAAATAGCAACCAAGAGGTTTTGAAAGAGGCGGGAGCCCGAAGACAACTTATCACAGACATCAGAAGGAAACAGTCATCTTTTTTCGGCCATGTTATGAGAAGAGGCAAAATTAGAACATGTTGTGACCACTGCAAAGATCTGTGGAAGGAGAGATAGAGGGAGACAACGAGAGAAGATACTTGACAGTCTTGTTGCATGGCATGGAGGTGTGTCGGCACACGAACTGATACATGCTGCAGGAGATCGCAGATTATGGAGAGGCATGATCGCCCACGCCAGTTGGCAAGGCACCTGATGCTGTAGGTAGGTACGTAAGTTGTACCCAACCAGGACAACACACAAGCGATAAACGCCCGGTGACACAAAGTGCCACCATGCGGATGAGGATCACCCGTGGAGAGGTTCCGTTAGGCCATATCTATGTCGCAGCTATATTCAAGGCTTCCGGCAGAAGCAAGGATGGGGCTTTACAAAAAAATTCCTCCTACAAGGGAACGATTTTTATAAAAAGAACTGGTTTAAAACAATACATTTAGAGCTGAACGTTTTTGATGTCAGGTGCCCTTGAAAAAGTACTGTACAACTTCTATAAAAACAACAAATAGTTACTGGAGCTTCTATTTTTTTTTTTTTTTTTTTTTTGTTTTTATAGAAGTTGTGTAGTACTTTATCACGGGCTCCTGACGTCAAAAAACGTTGGGCTCTAAATGTATTGTTTTAAACCAGTTATTTTTACAACCATTTAGGGGGGGGGGGGAGGGGGGGGGGGGAATCACCCTTGACCGTGTTAAGGGAAAAAATAGTTGTAAATGTGCTGTTTCAAATCGACTCACAATTGATATATACTTATTTCGTTTCGTATTATATACAGCCTTCATATTCAAACTTTTCGCTCATTAAGTACTTTTTGGACTGTGACGTATTTAATACTTCCTGATAAAGACTTTGGTCGAAACGTTCGGTTGTGTGTCTGTGCGTTTTTTTCCATTCACTCCGCGGAGCTTTCCAGTCATATTTGTGCGTTATATTTAGCATTTCTCACAGCTTGTGAATAGGCCACCAAGCGAAACACTGATCGTTACAGAAAGTGAGTTGCTGAGATTCTGGAATTAAATAAGAGGGACATGTTTTACTTTGTCAACATCTTTAATTCTTTCATGACGACAGTTTTATTTTGTGCTTCTGTGAGCATGGGAGTCCAAGCCTATGGCGAAGGCGATTGCGACTAGCAGGACATGTTTGCGTTAAGAATACTGCTGTTGTACTTTGGTAAAAATTTAATTATCAGAGCTGCTTTAAGTAGAATAAGGAAAAGTTATGTTTTAGTGTGAGCTATCCTAACCGGCATTTGGGAAAATTACTGTTTTGTACTGGTCACTTAAGAAAGCGCTAAGGGATTCATGCGGTTGAGCCACAACTGAAGGATTATTGTAATTAATCTCGTAGTTGATTAAAGTTATGAACTGCTGTCACATATCTGCTCTATTCCTATCTTCAGCAGCCAGTGACAAGTGCCGATGTTGATTGCACTAGAAGCAGTTTGATTATCTGACTTTCTTGAATCTGGGTCACAATGGCGACGACACGCGAGACTTTACCTAGCGAGATCTTGATGGCTGTTATCGTTGGGAGTGCCAATGATTCCAGGAACAGCTCACTGGGCCTCCATCCCCGGCAGATGCCTACTCCCCATGGAATGATTGACTTCCTGGAGAGGATCACTAGCCCCTTGGTGTGTCTGGTTGGCACCGTGCTAAATCTAATGACCGTTGGGACCTTTCTGTCCCGGCCTTTGAAGTAAGTCACGTAGTTGGTGTGTCTGTTTCAATTATCAATAAACGGAGGGAACCTTTGCCCCGTAAAAATAGTATTTATATATATATATATATATATATATATATATATATATATATATATATATATATATATATATATATATATATATATAACATACGATGTATTGATTGGCCCTCATAAAAAAAGCCTTTATGAAGTCGGACGTGTGCCTGTTTACATCTGAGTTGCGATATTTACGCCTTTTGAGCTACACATCCGACTTCATCGAGGCTTCTTTCTGCGAATACCGATCAACGCATTGTCTGTTTCCTTATTACTTATACACTAATTTGATTATGTAAATTTATAACTTTACAGATTTTCAGAACCTGCAAGCTTTCTCGGTTTAACGAGACATAAATCTGAGACTTAAAAAGACGTTCCACTCCAAGGACATTTTTAGAGGGCAGAAGCCCCCCTCTCTCCTCCACCCCCCTCACTGGTAAATTTGTAAGGATTTTTGAAACGTCCCTCTAACGTGTCTCGGCATTGTCTTTTTAATTATTTGTTCGCACGGTTTATATTATTTTAATGTATTCGTATTAATGTGGTAAAGAGCAACTAAAAATAATGACTTTTACTATAGTTTGCACCCCCAGGTCGACCTAGCCTAAGTGGGTACCAGGTGCAGTCCTGGGAAGTAAAGTCCGCCGGCGTATGCTGACCACAACAGCCACCAAGTGCCGATTGGTCCATAAAAATATAGGTCTAGCCCTATATACCTAATACGCCTGAAAGCGGGGAAAAGGGTCCCTTATTTTACTTACTATATTCTTAACTCTTTGAGTCCTAGGGGGTTTAGCATCACAGGCCCAGGGGGTAGTAAAGAAAGTAATAAATTCGGCCCATCATGCGTTCATTGGGCTTCTATGTAGGAATCTATAATGCGTTCCTTGGGACTCAGAGAGTTAATACGCCAAGAGCTGAGTTGACTTGAGTCAGGTATTGACATCATAGCACTCGGGCATTCTCATGCATGCTCCGTCCTCATCTTCAGCAGCCAGCGTTGAGTTTCAATACTGATTCCCAATACGCCTATAGGCGTGGGAAAGGGACACTTATTTTACTTACTATAATCTTCATACGCCTAGAGTTGAGTTGAATCAAGTGTTGATTTCACAGCACTCAGGTCATTCCCATGCATGCTCCGTCCTCATCTTCAGCAGCCAGTGCAGAGTTCCAATACTGATTCTGAATACGCCTAAAGGAGTGGAAAAGAGACGTTTACATACTTTACTTATCATATTTTGCACAATCGTACAAACACGACTTGAAAGTTATCAGTACTGACACATACACTTTTATCCAGCTGCGGCTCACTGCAGCCCACGGTCGGTGTTCGAAACCGGGCGGTTCCCGGGGTTCACCCAGCCTCTTGGAAATGAGTACCAGAGTTAACACTTTGGGGTAACTGGAGGAACGTCGCTGTAGCTACAGAGTTACGTGCGAACGGCGACACAGGCAGACAATTTCTTATCAGCTGTCCGTACTGGTGGCAGTTTATAACATGGGCTACCAACACTAGGGTTCCTCCCTCCCCCCTCCCCCCAGATCTGGGGTTTTTAATGACGCTTTGAAAAAATCTGTTTTTTTTTTTTTTAAATATATCTTTATATAAAAGTGGTAAATGTTTCGTTTCGTAACTATACATTTTGTACATTAATTTTTAGTTTGTTTATGTATTGCTTAGGATTTTTCCCCCCAGCTAAGCTGGGTTTTTCAAATAAATCCAATTGGCAGCCCTGTTTATAACCGTGCGCAATGACGCTGTTGCACATCTCTTGACTTAACAAACGCAGACACTTGGGAGAGATCAGCTGCAGACAGACTCAACTGGAGGCAGACAATGAAAGACAGACTGTCACAGTTTTAGAAAAACCAGACGCAGCAAACTAGAGAGCAGAGGCGGCGTTTGTGGCCTAGGCGTTGCGAGTCCGATTCCTGGATTTTTTTATCAAAATATGGGACGTCGCAGGTCGACCCAGCCTAAAATGAGTACCGGAATGTATGTCTTGGGGAAGTAAAGACGGCCGGTGTAATGCTGACCACATTACCCACCTAGTACCGATTAGTCTGTAGAAATATTGGTGCTCTTCCCATTTGCCCAATGCGCCAAAAGGCGTGAAAAAGGATCTTTACGTCTTACTTTTATAGAAAAGATATAAAACCGAACGAAAAGTATATTAGCAAGCTTCACATTATAACAAATACAAACAAAACGTGAACGTTGAGGCTGCGGAGCCTTCATCAGCACATGCAAATCAAACAATACTACATAGATACATAAAATCACAGAATGCCTACACGTATCGACTGGGGGTGGGGATGGGGGGAGGGAATAAATACCCTCTGTGGAGTACCAGGGGCCATAACTAGGGAGTTAAAGATACAACTGTGAGGGCAGTTGAATCCCTTGGGAGTTTAAATGAAACTATGTTGGCAATTCAGTCCGGAGGGTGTTAAAGTTCCCAGAGTATAAATAAAGCTTTTCTTAAGAGACTCGCACTCTGTTGCCGAAGTGGCTGATAGAGAGCGGTTGTCTGTGAGAAAGCCAGCCTCAAAACGATCATCATCACTTTTATGTGGACTGTTTGGCGGAGACTGTCACTTCAGCATTGTCTTCTTCTTTTCTTTCCTTTCAGTGAGGTAAGTGGGTTGCACCTCTTTACAGCAGAGCTGCGATATTTGCACCTTGCGGTCGACACATCCGACATTTGTTGAACGGGCTAACTTCCCGGACTTCTGCATTTGAACTTTATCCTCGTAGCAGACATTGTCCCCAAATCCAACGAAAAGCTCCATTGTCGCCAGAGACTGACAGTCGAGCTAGGCTGAGTTAAGTTGAGCTAAGCTGAGTCGAGCTAAGCTGAGTTAAGCTGAGCAAAGCTGAGTTAACCTGAGCTGAGTTGAGTTGAGTTGAGCTAAATTTAGTTAAGTTGAGCAAAGCAGAAATGAGCTGAGATAATTCAAAATCCGACATCACAGCACTCTGGACATTCCCATAAGCGCTCCGTCCCAATCTTCAGCAGCCAGCACAGTTCCAATACCAATGGTGCCAGTAGCAGTCTGATGTTGTGTCCGTCTCGCCTTTCCTCTGAGCGTCGAGTATCGGCCAGATCCCCTCGTCACTCCTCGCTGCATCATTATAACCGACTGTGGTGATAAATTTGTTCCTCTGTATTAAACACTTTCTCCCATAGGACCCTAACTACGCCTGCCTTATCACGCATTAGTATTCCAAGTAGTGCAGTGCCTGCCATTCTGTCCGCTTGTTAATTTCCCAACACTCCAACATTCCCGGAGAAAAAAAAGGAAGACAATACTCCTCACACGTGACCTCCGAAGCGAAGCATGCCGGTCTCTCTGAACCGTGTGTGTCCTGACCCTCACCGGTATGCTTTCTTAGTCACTTGCGATCACGATGTGTGTGTAGTGTTATTTAACCAGCGGAAAGTTGCAGTGGCCGCCTCCACCTCCAGTCTTAACTTGGTAGTATGACAGCTGACGGCTGCCTACTGCTATGCTTATCGAGCCGAAGTGGTCTAGTGGCTAGACCTTCGCCTGCTGATCGGGTGGTCTGGGGTTCGGGTCCTGATAGGGGCCGCACTTTATTTAAAAAATAACATTGGCTCCCAGGTTGACGTAGCCTTCAGTCGATACCAGGTACAGTCCTCGGAAGTAAAGGCGTCCGGCATGATGCTGACATCACCAACCAAGTGCCGTTGTGTCTAAAAAAATATAGGTCTAGCCCTGTGTGCCCAGTATGACTTAAAACGTAATAAAAAGGTTCTTTACTGTGTAGTGTTATAATTGTGCACTTAAACAAGACGTAAGCTCTTATGAGGCCCCCTACACCCCTACAAAATAGGGCAACTGAGTTGACCCATTCCCCCAAATGTTTTGTGTGTGTGTGTTGATGAGCTCCCTAGCCAGGGTCTGATCCACCCGTCGTTGACGCCGACTCCAGCATGACCCAGACAGTTTGTCCATGAAAGTGTTGATAGAAATGACAAGTCTACGCTGGGCACTCACATAAACCAAACATAACCCCAGCTGAAGACTACACAAAAATCGCCATTGCATCGCCGTATTTAATATTGCCCCCACTCCGGGTCTATCAGAACTGTCAGCTGGCTCAAACTTATGTAGATATGACAGAACTACACTCAACGACTCCCGTTCATTACTTTCGGCTTATACTCTTTTCTTCTTTTCTGATTTATTTCGTATCTCCATGAGGGAGAGAGGAAGCGGGAGAGAGGGGGGAGTTGACGAGAATGGGAGAGATGGGAATGAAATGGGGGGGGGGGTGGAGAGAGAGAGAGAGAGAAAGAGAGAGAGAGAGAGGGAGAGAGAGAAGTTGAAGTGGAAGAAGTAGTTCTGGAACTGAAAAAAGGAGAGATGGGGAGTCAGAGAGAAAGATAGGAGAAAGCGACAAGATGTGAGATAGACAAATTAGTTAGAGGAGAGAGAGAGAGAGAATGAGAGAGAGAGAGAGAGAGAGAGAGAGAGAGAGAGAGAGAGAGAGAGATAAGGCATGAGCGAGTGCGCAAAGTTTTTGTGAGATTGAGAGATAATTATGAGCATAAGCGCCCAAACATTCTTTTTCATCTCCTTTTCCTTCATGTGAAAAAATGAGAAGAGATGAATAAACAAGAAGAGATAAGTAAATGAGAAAATGTTGTAGAAAAAGGAATGAATCAAAAGGAAAAAGTCGAGGAACAGAGAAAGGGTAAATAAAAAGACCAGAAAAAGCTGCAAAAGGAAAGAAACATAAAGTTCAAAACTCCACGTTTACTCTTGGAAAATAATATTGATAAGAATATTGACAGGAATCAAGATAAGAATATTGATAAGAATATTCCACCCGTGAGAGATAAATACCCGCACGGCCAGGGCTGGTGCGATTGAAAAACACAGACTTGATCCGTGATTCTGGTGATCGTGTGAGACAGCGAAACACGACTGCCTACTTTTACCGTCACAGCGCATGATGATAATAGTGATGATTTTGAGGCAAACCTGCAAACTTGATTCACTCTCAAAAAATCTTAATTGCGTATCTTTATTACAGTTCCCTCGTGTTGTGGCGACCCCTAAACAATTATTTTCCTTTATAACTTCAATCAATATGTGTTTTCCCTATGAGGTTTGAAGTCTGAACAACAGATCAACATCATGGCACATTTGTAGTAACCCATAAGTGCTCCGTTCTTCTTCTAACTCAAGTCTGCGTCCGAAGAAGCTCAGCACAGTTCACAGACTCTGTAGCAGTGGCGAAGATCCTGAAATACTTTAGGTAGATTTTTATCTCCACATTTTTGCCCTGGCAACGTCGTTAGGCTACTCTTTTCGATTTCCAACTGCCAAGAGATTTTTTTTATGTGCGCAACAATGCATACAGAGACCAAGGCCAATTGTTAGAAGTCTTAAGTCCACGTGCAGTATTATACTTCTCGTCCTTTTCAGGACGAAATTGTTCGTTATTTGAAGCCCAACTCTGGCTTTTGCCAGGGCCCGCAATATAGCCTGGCCATAAATATGGCCTAAAGGCTGAACGCGGTTTCTGGAACCTCTCCACGGTGATCCTCACCCACATGGTGGCACATTGTGTCATCGGGTGTTTATCGCTTGTGTGATGTCCTGGTGGGGTAGAAAGTCAGTCAGTCAGACCACGTGAAAAATTCCAGATCTTAACGGGGATTGAACCCGGAACCTCTAGCACTAGATGCGGACACCATGTCTCGAGTGGTTTCCTATGGTCTTAGGCCACCAGTGTGAAGGGGTCGTTCGACCCCCCAAAAAAAAGTCGCCTCCGGCAGGTTTAGAACTGCTGGTCTATCGGATATGAAAGTCGCGTGTGACGATCAGGTATGAAGATTAGGTGTGACAATCAGGTGCCAGCGTTGCACAGTCGGCGTTTTGAGAGGGAAAGCCGAGCTGGGCAACACAGTTCCCGCGAGTTAGGTTAGCCGATAGATTATTCTCATTGTACATCGAACCATCGAGTGCGCAGATCGCCTCCTCGATAAATCCAGCAGCGAGTAGCGGCTCAGGTCACCAGTTCTGCGTTGATTTATTCAACTTCTTTTCTTTTTTTTTTTTTGGGGGGGGGGGGGGGGCTGCCTGGTCAAGATGCATGGTGCCCGCCTTGAGTGCTAGAGGTTCCGGGTTCAATCCCCGTGAGGGCTAGGATTTTTTCACGTGGACTTGCACATCTAGTTTCTGGGTAGTGAAATCAGACGCCCGTGTGCATTATTACGCACGTAAAAAATCTCTTGCAATTGGAAATCGAAAAGAGTAACCTAACAGTGCCGCTTGGGCAAAATTTTGAGTTAAAAATCTACCCAAAGTATTTCAGGATCCTCGCCGGTACTACAGAGCCTGTGCACTGTGCTGAGCTTCTTCGGACTCAGACTTGAGTTAGAAGAAGAACGAAGCACTTATGGGTTACTGTCCGTGTGCAATGATTTTGACCAGTTGTTTAAACTTGACACTTCATCTTCTTTGTCTTCCGTATAGTGCTCTGGGTCTAGTCTCGCCATTTCTGAATTGCTGTTGTTGCATTCTGGTTATGGCTGCAAATGTTAGTCATCAGCTTATTGCTCCAACCCTTCTTACTTTATGAAAAGCTGTTTTTCAATCCGTGTTGTACAGATCATCAGTCACTCAGTCAGTCAGTAGCATGTCCTGTTTTAGTGGTGTCTAGATGTTCGTTCGTCTTAATGCTCTTGTTTTCACAGCGAGGTGCTGTCTTCATTTGGAGATGACAAGTTCGATTCCCCGGCATGCTGACTATAGTTTTCGATGTTCATATGTTTTAATTTATCATTCTATCATCCTACTTCTTTATATGAGTGCTCATCAATACATGTGTGTTTTGCTCCTTATTCTTTAGTCCTGTTACCCCCCCCCCCCCACCCTAATGGAGCATAGGCCTCTAATCAAACCAACTCAAACCAAGTCGTTCAACCATTTGCTGTCTCATGCAGCTCACTCCCCCCCCCTCCCCATGCCCACTCCACCACCTTTCTTTTTTAACTTTAAGCTTTAGCTCCCTCCTACGTATGTTTTTTATTCTGCCTTTATTCCTAAGTCCCGCGTGGTTTCCTTCATACCTGATCAGATGGGAAGTCACCACCACCTTTACCCTGATAGGTGCAATTACTTGTAGGCCCAGTTGAAATCTCTCAATGCTGCAGACTTTGATGCCCGTCTCCCAGATACACGGGAAAAACCTGAGGCCGTTGATTTAATAAACAAATATATAAGAACTGATTGGCACTGATAAAAGGAATTAGAGATATAAATGGACAAACTAGACAACATGAAAATTGAAAGCTATTTTTATATGCCGGGAATCGAACCTGTTCCCACCAAATAAAGACAGCGTCTGGCTGCAGAAACAATGGGTCAAACAAACTTTCGTCTCCCCACAGAAAGTAGGTCACGTTCCATTGATAACTTTGTTGGACTGGTCTACTGTGCTAATAATGGTTATGAGTGTGTTGCTCTGCTATTTGCTCTCTGTGTTGTCTTACGTTTTTATTCCGAGAAAGAGAATGCCTGTGACATAGGTTTCATCACTCTCTAAAGGGTTTTTGTGTTAGGCCCAGTTTGTCGATGTTGTTGGAGTGTTAAAAGCGCTGGCATGGTGAAATATACAAGACGAGATACCAGCTTGCCAAGGTCGCGTGACTCAAGGCCGACCAATCAGAGTGAGCTCAGCTGAGGGTCGATCAATCAGAAGTAAGCTAGTGTGTATATGGGCTTTCCGTGATGAGACCAATGTTACTATTACCAAAAAACGATACTAACACGCACGGCCACTTGACACTTCCTTACACAGACAAGCCAGTCATCTAACCTCTGCGTGACCTTCCTCTCTATAGACGAATCTCCTGCTGCCTCTACCTCGCCGCCAGATCCCTGGCCGTGTTCGGGTTTCTGGTCAGCGTGCTGATCGCCCTGACGCCACTGATGAACACCGAGGGCATCTGCGAGCTGACCGTGTTCCTGTCCTACATCTGCCCGTTCATGAGTGTCTGGATGGTGGTCATCATTTCTGTGGAGAACTTCATCAGGATCAGCCACCCGGCCAGGTACGTACACACGGCAGTTGTAACCGTGTACCCCTGACAGTTGTACACGAGACAGTTGTACATGAGACAGCTGTACATGAGACAGTTGGACATGTGACAGTTGGACATGTGACAGTTGGACATGTGACAGTTGGACATGTGACAGTTGTACACGAGACAGCTGTACATGAGACAGCTGTACATGAGACAGTTGGACATGTGTCAGTTGTACATGTGACAGTTGGACATGTGACAGTTGTACATGTGACAGTTGTACATGTGACAGTTGGACATGTGACAGTTGTACATGTGACAGTTGTACATGTGACAGTTGGACATGTGACAGTTGGACATGTGACAGTTGTACATAAGACAGTTGGACATTAGACAGTTGTACTTGTGACAATTGCACACATGACAATTGTACACGTGATAGCTGTACATGTGACAGCAACACACCTACCAGTTATACACTTGATAGTTGTACATGCAACAGTTTTTACATGAAAGTTTTACATATGACATTTGTACATGTGACAGTTGTACACGGGTACACATGATAGTTGTACACGTGGAAGTTGTACATGTGACGGTTGTATATGTGGCAGTTATACGCGTGACAGTTCTACGTGCGACAGTTGTATATGTGGCATTTATACATGTGACAGTTGTACATGCGAGAGTTGTATATGCGACTGTTATATATATAACAGTAAAGCATGTGACAGTAATACTGGTGACAGTTATACCTGTTACAAATGTGACAGTTGTACATATGACAGTTGTACATGTGGCAGTTGAGCACTGAACTGTTGTACACATGGCAGTTGTACACCCCTCCCCCACCCCCAACTGCTTCACTAGTAACTATTATCCTCTTATTCTCTCCCCCCCTCCCCCACACCCCTCCCCCACACCCCTCCCCCACACCCCTCCCCCACACCCCTCCCCCACACCCCCCTCCCCCAGAGTCGGCAGGCTGTGTACCCCGAGGGTTGCCAGGGTTGTCATCGCCGTCTTCCTGGTTCTTGGGTTGGTCACCTACAACTTTCCCTTCTGGACCAGTCGGGTTGTCAACCAGAACTGCGGAGTCAATCTCCGGTTCTTTCAGGTAGCATTTGTGTGTGTGTGTATGTTTGTAAACTATACGTTTGAGTAGCGTTACTATCTGTGACTATACTATACATTAAGGTTGCTTGTGTAAACTGTACCTTATTGTAGCGTTATCATAAGTGCCTGTAAAATATAATTCGGGTAGCGTTCGTGTGAGTGTGTGTGTGTGTATGTGCGCGCGCGCTCCCGCGTGTAAACTATACTTTCATGTAGAGTTAACTAATGCGTCTGTGAGCATAGACTGACAGGTAGCGTGAATGTATGTGTCTGTGGGCGTATATGTTCAGGTAGCGTGAATGTATGTGTCTGTGGGCGTATATGTTCAGGTAGCGTTAATGTATGTGTCTGTGGGCGTGTATGTTCAGGTAGCGTTAATGTATGTGTCTGTGGGCGTATATGTTCAGGTAGCGTTAATGTATGTGTCTGTGGGCGTATATGTTCAGGTAGCGTGAATGTATGTGTCTGTGGGCGTATATGTTCAGGTAGCGTTAATGTATGTGTCTGTGGGCGTTTATGTTCAGGTAGCGTTAATGTATGTGTCTGTGGGCGTATATGTTCAGGTAGCGTGAATGTATGTGTCTGTGGGCGTTTATGTTCAGGTAGCGTTAATACGTGTCTATGAACTATACTTTCAGTTAGCCTTATAATATTACGTGAATTACTCTTTTAGGAAGATTTAATATACGTATCTTTGGACTATACTTTCCCTGTATTCTCAATTTCATATGGAAAACATAATGACCAGTCTGATATTGGTAACATAATGACCAGTCTGATATTGGTAACATAATGATCATTCTGATATTGGTCAAAAAATGACCAGTCTGATATTGGTAACATAATGACCATTCTGATATTGGTAACATAATGACCAGTTCGAAATTGGTAACACAATTACCAGTCTGATATTTGTAACACAATGAACATTCTGATATTGGTAACATAATGACCAGTCTGATATTGGTCAAATAATGACCAGTCTGATATTGGTAACATAATGACCATTCTGATATTGGTAACATAATGACCAGACTCATATTGGTAAAAACAAAAATGACCATTCTGATACTGGTAACATAAAGTCAAGTCCGATATTGGTAACACAAAGTCCAGTCCGATATTGCTTACATATGTCAAGTCTGATAATGGTTTAAAAAATTACCAGTCTGATATCGGCAACATAATGATTAGTACGATATTGGTAACATAATAGCCAGTCTCATTTGGTAACATAATGACCAGTCCGATATTGGTAACGTAATTTCCAGTCTCATATTGGTCAAATAATGACCAGTCCGATGTTGGTAACAGATTTGATTCTTGAAAGCAACTTTTTCTTATGTTCAGTTGGTTAGAATAAGGTTTTAATGATGAGTTTAAGTCTGCAAAACATGCGCTGACAAACAGTTAATTAAAATTATTGAAACGATGGCCAAATGGTTGAATGCATGGATTGATGGATGGATGGATGAATGAATGGAGGGATGTATGCAAAGATGAATGGACTGATGCGTGGATGGATGCACGGATGCATAAAAGCATGGATGGTTGCATAGATGAATTGATGGATGGATAGATGGATGCATGGATAGATGCATGCATGCATAGAAGGATAGATGCATAGATGCATAGATGCATGGAAGCATAGATGGATGGATGAATGCATAGATGGATGTATGCATAGATGAATAAATGGATGCATGGATGGATGAATGCATGGATGGATGGATGCATACATGAATGGATGGATGCATGGATGGATGAATGCATGGATGGATTGATGCATAGATGAATGGATGGATGGATGCATGGATGGATGGATGAATGCATGGATGGATGCATGCATGCATAGATGAATGGATGGATGGATGCATGGATGGATAGATGCATGGATGGATGCATGGATGGATGGATGCATGGATGTATGGATGCATGGATGGATGGATACATGGATGGATGGATGGATGCATGGATGTATGGATGCATGGATGGATGGATGCATGGATGGATGCATGGATGGATGGATGGATGGATGGATGCATGGATAGATGGATGGATGCATGGATGCATGGATGGAGGCATGCATGGATGGATGAATGCATGGATGGATGGATGCATAGATGAATGGATGGATGCATGGATGCATGAATGCATGGATGGATGGATGCATAGATGAATGGATGGATGCATAGATGGATAGATGCATGGATGGATGGATGCATGGATGGATGGGAGCATGGATGGATGGATGCATGGATGGATGGATGCATGGATGGATGGATGCATGGATGTATGGATGCATGGATGCATGGATGAATGGATGGATGCATGCATGGAAGGATAGATGGATGCATGGATGGATGATGCATGGATGGATGGATTGATGGCTAGCTTGCTGGATGGATTGATGCACGGATGAATGCATGGGTGGATGGATGCATGGATGCATGGATGCATGGACGGATGGATTGATGGCTGGCTTGCTGGATGGATTGATGCACGGATGAATGCATGGGTGGATGGATGCATGGATAGATGGATGGATGCATGGATGTATGGTTGGATGCATGGATAAGTAACTGAAAAACTGAAGACATTACATGGTTACTTCCTGTAATGTTTAATTATTCAGCTACCCTTTAGGACAAGACCCACTGACTCGTTTGTACCAGCGGTGTCCCACAGGATGTCGCCGGTTTAGATTTATGCGGTATCATAGATATTCATCAGTTGTGTCGTCCGGACTTGAGATGTCAGGCTGCCTAGAATAGTAGAGGGTTAGGTGTTTGGATCTCTTGGGAGTGGTATGCCCAACGACGATAGGATCACAGTCACAACAAGGAATGAGTAATGGATGTTGTAGAATGGGAGAATTTACAAGTTTTGGGACTAAAGGATGCGATTCTCTGCACACGAATATATCTATGAGGGAGAGGGGAAGCGGGGGAGAGGAAAGAGTTGACGAGAATTGGAGAGAGGGGAAAAAAGGGAGAGAAGAAGAGAGAGGGCGAGAGAGAGATAGATAGATAGAGAGAGAGAGAGAGAGAGAGAGAGAGAGAGAGAGAGAGAGAATTTGAAGTGGAAGAAGTAGTTCTGGAACTGAAAAAGGGGAGAAAGGGAGACAGAGAGATAGATGGGAGAAAGCGATAGGAGTTGAAGTAGCCACATTTTTTTTTTAAATTAGGAGAGAGAGAGAGAGAGAGAGAGAGAGAGAGAGAGAGAGAGAGAGAGAGAGGAGAGAGAAGGCGTGAGTGAGGGCCCCAAGTTATTGTGAGATTGAGAGATAATTATCAGAAGAAGTGAGTGAGAAAGACAGAGAGAAACAGGACCAAAGAGACAGAGTAGTTTAGGTAAGGTTTAAGTTTAGGTTTAGGTTTAAGTTTAGGTTTAGGTTTGGGTTTAGGTTTAGACGATAGAACAACATCATGGCACAAGGGTAGTAACCCATAAGTGCTCCGTTCTTCTTTTAACTCAAGCCTGAGTCCGAAGATTCTCAGCGCAGTGCACGAACTCCGTAGCACCGGTGAGGATCCTAAAATACTTTAGGTAGATTTTTAATTCTAAATTGTGCCAGGGCAACGCCGTCAGGCTACTCTTTTCTATTTCCAACTGCAAGGGGTTTTTTTTACGTGCGCAACAATACACACGGGCGGTCGATCTTATTACTCAGAGACCAGGGGAAATTACCAGAAGTCCAGGTTAAAAAAAACCTAGCCTTCACCGGGGTCTGAACCCGGGACCTTCAGCACTCGACGCAGACGCCATGCCTCGAGACCACACAGCACCCTCGTGAAACAGGGGGGGTCGGCCAGTGTGCGTATAAGAGAGAAGGGGTGAGACGAGTATTGAAAGAACAAAGTTAAGAGGAGAGAGACATAGATAGATAGAGAGAGAGAGAGAGAGAAAGAGATACTCAAGGATGGAGGCAGACAAACGAACAGACAGACAGACGGGTGAGAAGATATATGGTTACATAGATTAAGACACGGACAGGCCTGTTTTCAATGATCTCGTTGGAGAGTGTCCTGTCCGTAAACAAGAAAGAGTGCAATCCTAAAGCTAACACCGTTGCTAGACTGTGAAATTGTGGCTCTCGACAGACATATGTCATTCATGAAAACATTGCCCGCCAAGTTTCTTTCCTCGTTGTCCTTGTTTACCTATAATAATAGTAAAGTGAAGGTCCTTTCTCCACTCTTTTGGGCGTACAGGGCTAGACCTGTATTTTTATAGACCAACGGGCACAAAAGGGGTGATGTGGTCAGCATCACGCCTGTCGCCTTTACTTCCCGGGACCGCACCCGGTACCCACTCAAGGCTGGGTCAACCTGGGAGTCAAGGTCATTTTGGAAAATGTCCGGCTCTGCCAGGAAGCGTACCCACAACCTTCCGATCCGCACGCGAGCGTCTAGGCGGTAGGCCACAGCGACTTCCTACAATAATAGTATATTGTGTTGTTTTAATTTGACAGCGTCTGTTGCTTAGGTGTTGCGAACGCGCTTCGTAATGCTGGTGTGCTGGATTCGATCCTAGCTGCGGATGGTTTGTCTTGCGTTGGTTTCCACAGTGGTACCGAGAGCTGACAGTTTAGAAAGCAGTGGCAAACTACTGAACGTAAAAATTGAGTAGAAAACTAACAACAGACAAAAAATGCTGGGGTTGGTTCTGCAACGTCCTGTAGTGGGATACGCAACTAACTTAATGTTATGTTATGTTACGTTATGTAATGTTATGTTATCACAGTCGACGTCACTTAAATGCAGGACAGTTATTACTGTTATTAAAGCTTTGCTTGCGCGGAGGGACATGAAACCGAGCTGCCTATTAGTAATAAGTTAGTTAAAGTTAGATATTTGTGTATCCTTTACAGGACTTTACAGAACCAACCCCTGCATTATTTGTCCGGTATGGTTTTTTTAGGCAAATTTACGTCCAGTAGTTTGCCATTCCTTTCTGTGCGGTTAGCTTCTCGATATAACTGTCGGAACCAACGCAAGGCGCAAGGCCCGTTGCTGAAATCGAACCCGGTATCCCAGCATTACAAATCGCGTTGGCAACGCCTAAGCCACAGAATTAGTAATAAATAGGTTGCGTATCCTTTACAGGATGTTGCAGAACCAACCCCAGCAGCCCTTGGCTGTTGTTTGGTTTCTCTAGGTTCAGTAGTTAGCCCTTTATAAAGAAAGCCGACCGTCCAGTTAGCAATGGCAAACTACTGGACGTAAATTTGCCTAGAAAAACCACACAACAGCCAGGGGCTGTTGGGGTTGGTTCTGCAACGTCCTGTAAAGGATACGCAACTAACTAACCTTTGTTAGCCCTTGAATACTGGACGGTCGGCTCCCTGATACCACTGTCGAAACCAACCCAAGGCGCATGGCCCGCAGCTGGGACTGAACCTTGCACCCCGGCATTACAAAGCGTTCGCATCGACTTAGCCACGGAGCAGTAGTATTAAATAGTAAATATTAAATAGTAATACTTTATTGTACTATAAGGCATTTTTTTTCTCCAAGGGAATGGGCTAGCGGTAACTAGATCCCTTACATGCACGCCTCGTCCCTGTCTGTGTGTCCTCTGGTGAAATACTTGCATGTGGATAACAGTTATGGTCTTCGGTGGTAGGCGCGGGTTCAAATCCATTCACAGCTGACCACAAGCAAATCTTAGCTGAATTAATCACTTTTCTTGTGAGAATCTATTTAATCTGCAGATTTTCCAGAACACTCTCAGACATGTCAGAAGTCTCCGAGTTTTCCAAAGACTTCCGATACACCAAAGTCTTCACACTTACCAAAGTCTTAAAATATATCACAGTCTTCTGATACACCAAAGTTTTCAGATATACCAAAGTCTTAAAATATATCAACGTCTTCAGATATATCAAAGTCTTCAGATATACCAAAGTCTTCCTATATACCGAAGTCTTTAGATATACCAAACTCTTTCGACATACCGAAGTCTTCTGATATACCAAACTCTTTCGACATACCGAAGTCTTCTGATATACCAAACTCTTTCGACATACCGAAGTCTTCAGATATACCAAATTCTTTCGACAGACCAAAGTCTTGAGGTATACAAAAGTCTTCTGATATACCAAACTCTTTTAACATACCAAAGTCTTCAGATTTACCAAACTCTTTCGACATACCAAAGTCTTCCGATATACCAAAGTCTTTCAACATACCGAAATGTTCAGATATACCAAACCCTTTCGACATACCAAAGTCTTCAGATATACCAAAGTCTCCAGATATACCAAAGTCTCCAGATATACCAAAGTCTCCAGATATACCAAAGTCTCCAGATATACCAAAATCTCCAGACATACCAAAGTCTCCAGATATACCAAAGCCTTCAGATATACAAAAGTCTCCCTAAATTCTAAACTCTCCAGATTTTTCAAAGTCTCCAGATATTCTAAAGTCTCCATATATTTTGAAGTCTACGTATAGTCCATTTCTCCAGATATTCCAAAGTCCTAATATTTTCCAGAAGTCTCCAGATATTCAGGAAGTGTCCAGATATTCCAGAAGTCTCCAGATATTCAGGAAGTGTCCAGATATTCCAGAAGTCTCCTGATATTCAAGAAGTGTCCAGACATTCCAAAGTCTGCAGATACTAAAAAAATCTCCAGCTATTTCAGAGGTCTCAGATATTTGAAAACTCTCCAGATATTTCTGAAGTGTCCAGATATTCAAAACGTCTCCAGATATTCCAGTAGTCTCAGATACTCGAGAAGTCTCCAAACATTCCAGAAGTGTCCATATTTTTTCAGAATTCTCGAGATATTCTAGAAACTTCTATCGGTAATGTGGTGAACATTACAGTGACGTATTGACTTCACACGACATATTCTTGTACCAGTCTTAAGCTGGGTCCAGTGTTGCCACTTTGGATGTTTTACATCCAGATTTAGATGTTTTTCTTTGCATTTAGATGGCATTTTTGACGTTTTGATGGTAGATGTTTTACTAGACGTTTTTCATTTGGAGTGAATTTATTAAATATAACCTAAGAAACATAATGAAATTAGACCTTTTAAATGCTATCTTGACATTACAATTCGGCCTGATAAGAGTAGAAAAAGGCTGTTCCACTTATTAGCTCCCTGATTTGGTATTAAAATAAAATTGGAACCGCTAAGGCATACCAGAGTCATTTTGGATCTGAAGCTTCAACTTCATCATCCAAGCTAAGTTTATCCTGTGGATCTTGTAAGGCAGACTTCAGTACAGATGAGGACATGATTCTATAGGGTAAGCCATATCAATTGCTATGTAATTTGTGACTCTTTACATTTAGATGTTTTGTCTAGATGTTTTCCGCGCAAATTTAGATGTTTTAGATATTTTGTGACTCCGTTTTGGATGTTTTTTGTCAAAGAAAAGTGGCAACACTGGCTGTGTCAATCTTAGAGATAGTCATTAAAAACATTATAACAATACCCTAAGATGTGGATTTGAACTCAGGACATCTGTACCACATGCAAGCGCACCACTGCTACACTAACGGGTCTCCCAAACGGAATGATGGTTATCAATAAAATATACAGAAGAACCGTGGGCGAGACCGCGACATCAAACTATCATTTCTTGTATAGTTGGGCGGAGTTAGGTGTACGTTACTCCATCTTCTTACTTTTCTTATCTATTTGGGGAATCTCTAGGCTGTTGATGAAAGATACAAACCCTTACCCACAGTCCCTAATCATTAATCCAGTCGTGTTGCAGAATGTGTGTTTTTGATGCCAGATATAAACACACCCACACTAATCATGTCGGTCATCGTTGTGTTTGATTAATTCAGAATCGATCATTTTCCAAGTTACTCGCAGCTTCCTAATCGTAAAACCAAAAGGGATCATTGACTTTGATATGCATTTCATGAGCCTGGCTAGTCTTTGGTGAATTTCAATCAAATGATAAGGTGCCGTCTCCACAATTATAGTTAGCTGCAATGGATTTTTGATATGTTCTTTTCCAATAACTCAAGTATGCGAATTATGATGATCCACGTTAAACAATCTGTGATATAATCTATGATAAAACCTTTGCTATTACCTGTGGTATCATCTATGATATAATCTGTGATATAATCTATGATAAAACCTATGCTATAACCTGTGGTATCATCTATGATATAATCTGTGATATAATCTATAATAAAACCTATGATATAACCTGTGGTATCATCTATGATATAATCTGTGATATAATCTATGATAAAACCTATGATATAACCTGTGGTATCATCTATGATATAATCTGTGATATAATCTATAAAAAAATCTATGATATAACCTGTGATATAACCTATGATATAATCTATTATATCATCTATGATATAACCTATGATATAATCTGTGATATAATCTATGATATAACCTGTGTTGTATAACCTATGATATTATCTGTGATTTAACCTGTGATATAATCTATTATATGAATTATTATATATTCTATGACACAATCTATGATATAATCTATGATATAACCTGTTTTGTATAACCTATGATATTATCTATAATATAACCTGTGATATAATCTATGATATAAATTATTATATAATCTATGACACAATCTATGATATAACCTATGATATAACCTGTGATATAAACTATGACATAATCTATTATATAAATTATTATATATACTGTGATATAAACTATCATATAATCAATGAAATAATATATAACCTACGATATTGACTATGATATAACCTCTGATATAACTTGTGATATACCTCTCATATAACCTGTGATATAATCTATGATACAACCTGTGATATAATCTAAGATATAACCTCTGAAATAACCGGTGATATAATCTATGATATAACCTGTGACATACTCTGTAACATAATCTATGACATAACCTGTGATATAGCCCATGGTATACCTGTGATATAACCAGTGGTATAATCTATAATCAATTCTGTGATATAATCTATTATATAACCTGTGAAATAACCTGCGGTATAACCTATAATATAACCTGTGGTATAATCTATGATATAACCTGTGATAAAACCTATGGTATAGCAGGTCATCAAATCTATAATATAACCTGTGATTTAGTCTATGATATCACCAATGACATGACTTGTGATACAATCTATGATATAACCTGTAATATAGCCTGTGGTAGAGCCTATGATATTTCCATCTCCAAGACAATTTGTTTATGATCCGGTTTTCTTCTACGTTCAATTCCCCCCCCCCCCCCCCCCCCCCAAAAAAAAACGTCAAAATTGCATGCCCTCCAATCTGGCATATTCTTTCAGTTTTCCTAAAACATAACATTTTTTTAAAGTAAAGTGAAAGCTAAAGACCCTTTTCACGGCACTGGCCATCTGGTATATGAAATACATTCTATTTTTATAGGCAAATCTGCACATGGATCATAATCATATAGACCCACTTTATTTCCTATGAATTTCCATAGTTTTAGGATGAATCGATCTAGAAGCCCATGTTATTTGTTTATGCATTTAAATCCGCTGAATCCAAATGGAGGTTTCAAGTAATGAATATCTGCTGATTTGTTTGCAAGATTGTCGATAATCCCCCAAGCACACATTGATGGCGGTAAGGCGCAAGTGAGTCGTCTTCATTTCTTTTTGCACACTGTAAAGGAATTCAGAAAGCAATGGCAAACTACTGAGCGTAAAAGTGTCTAGAAAAACGACAACAAAGACGAAATGCTGTGGCTGGTTCTGCAACGCCCTGAAAGGACACAAAACTAACTTTTTAACTTAATTGTAAAGGAAACGACATAATACAGAAAATGTATATCCTTTGACTTTAAAAAACTGTGCTCAAGATATCGTTAATTGTTAGTCGATGTCACAAACAACACAAGAGGAGACAGGGCTACGAATACCAGCATTAAAAAAAAAAGTTGAAAAAGATCATGTCTGGATTAAATTGAAAGAATGAAATGATTCGGCCATCTAGTGAAAATGCAGGGAGACAAGACTGCGTATTAGACATTTTACAGCAGAACATCTGGGAGGAAACCGAGAGATCATCCAAGAAAGAGACGGATAAATGGTGTAGCTAAAACCTGCAAAAAAATTAACAAATCCATCACCAAAGCCACCATAAAAGCCCAACACAAATACAAAAATCTACGTCAATGGGTTACAGCCTGGTATCAGTGAGACGACAAAGCCACGACATTGGGCTACAACCTGGTATCAGTGAAACGAAAAAACCATGACACTGGGCTACAACCTGGTATCAATTGGACGACAAAACCATGACACTGGGCGACAACCAAGAATCAGTGAGACACAACAAAACCATGACACTAGGCTACAACCTGGTATCGGTGCGACGACAAAACTACGACACTGGGCTCCAACCTGGTATCAGCGAGACTACAAAACCACGATGCTGGGCTACAATCTAGAATCAGTGAGACGACAAAACCACGACACTGGGTTACAACCTGGTATCGTTACAACCTGGTATCAGTGAGACGACAAAACCACGACACTGGGTTACAACCTGGTATCAGTGAGACGACAAAACCACGAAACTGGGTTACAACCTGGTATCGTTACAACCTGGCATCAGTGAGACAACAAAACTATGTAGTCATGTAGCAAGCAATCGGGTGGTAGGTAATGAGTGTATGTATGTGTGTGTGTGTTTGTTTTTTTAAACTACTGCGCGTTTGAGGGTGCGTGCTGAATTTTAGTAATACAGTAAGATATTATTTTGGCTACGGGACACCAGTAGCACACATATATCTTCGTGTAGGGAGTCGGCAGTCCGAAACCCGCGTTCAAGGTGTCTCCTTCGTGCCAAAGAACTGCATGGCTGTTGGGTGAACAGTCGTTAACGAAGGCAGTCAGGTCGTTGTTGGGGCGACGCTTGCTGGTGGATGTAATGTCCTAAATCCCTTCCTCAGCTAATAGTAGGGTACTGCTGGGGTGACAGTTTATTAACCCTCATATAATGCTTCAGGTCCAAATGAACACTAGGCACTGCCACTGTTTTGAGCCAAGGCAAAATTTTGTTGCTTCTGCCAGACTGTGGCCGTTGCTACTTTGCTCCATTTGTAGACTGGAAGTATATAGTTTCGTTACCCAGCTTCTGAGGAGTGCATGGCGTGACACTGTGAGCTGCAGATTTCATTTGGAATGTTTTTCGACTGACCAACGTGGTGGTGTGATTTGTAGATTCAGAAAATGGCACGATGCCGGTTGTCACAATATTGGTGGGGCCATTATTTGATTAAAATTGATTGAAAAACCACGACACTGGGTTACAACCTGGTATCGTTGCAACCTGGTATCAGTGAGACGACAAAACCACGACACTGGGCTACAACCTGGTATCGTTACAACCTGGTATCAGTGAGACGACAAAACCACGACACTGGGCTACAACCTGGTATCAGTGAGACGACAAAACCACGAAACTGGGCTACAACCTGGTATCGTTACAACCTGGTATCAGTGAGACGACAAAACCACGACACTGGGCTACAACCTGGTATCGTTACAACCTGGTATCAGTGAGACGACAAAACCACGACACTGGGCTACAACCTGGTATCAGTGAGACGACAAAACTACGACACTGGGTTACAACCTGGTATCAGTGAGACGACAAAACTACGACACTGGGTTACAACCTGGTATCGTTACAACCTGGTATCAGTGAGACGACAAAACCACGACACTGGGCTACAACCTGGTATCGTTACAACCTGGTATCAGTGAGACGACAAAACTACGACACTGGGTTACAACCTGGTATCGTTACAACCTGGTATCAGTGAGACGACAAAACCACGACACTGGGCTACAACCTGGTATCGTTACAACCTGGTATCAGTGAGACGACAAAACCACGACACTGGGCTACAACCTGGTATCGTTACAACATGGTATCAGTGAGACGACAAAACCACGACACTGGGCTACAACCTGGTATCGTTACAACCTGGTATCAGTGAGACGACAAAACCACGACACTGGGCTACAACCTGGTATCGTTACAACCTGGTATCAGTGAGACGACAAAACTACGACACTGGGTTACAACCTGGTATCAGTGAGACGACAAAACCACGACCCTGGGCTACAACCTGGTATCGTTACAACCTGGTATCAGTGAGACGACAAAACCACGACATTGGATTACAACATGGTATCAGTGAGACGACAAAAGAAGAAAAAGTTAGTATAGATTCCAGCTCCACCGCAAGCAGTTCGTTGCACAATAATTTGGATGAAATTTGAAATCACACAAAATGTCCTTTACTGTCCCGTGTGAAAACACTTAAGCTGGCATTGCACCCGCAAACATGATCGCCCACCAGACAGTTTAGTGCAGTCAAAAACACAGCAAGGGCATAACAGGAAAAAACAACATTCTACATAAAATCCATAGCCCACAGTGTCACACCGAGCAGTAATTTCAGTAGCTGGACGACGGAACTTTTGGCCTCTCAGTCCAGAAATGGGGAATCTGCATCATGATCGACGCTCAAGTTATTGTTTGCATCGCCCAAAAGTACCTTTAGGCGCCAAAATGTCAAGAACCGTGAATCAGAGTTCGGAGGTCGACATGACCTTTTTCCTTCCTCCAGCCACTCCCCACCCGACTCACCCCTTAGACCCCGCCTCCGACCCATACATCTCCTAAAATCACACCTGGCAGCGGAATGACCTTGGCCTCCATTTTTACCTTGCTCAACAGTGCGACACGGTGCATCGGATCCACCCTTTACATCCAGTCTTCGACGTGACTCAGTAACCCATGTTTTTTTGTGGGGGGGGGGGGGTGGGGCGGGGGGAGACCCGGGGTTAGCTTTTCTGTATCGTACTGTTGGTACATCTGACTTAAGGGGTCACTACAGGAAAAAAAAAATTTTTTTTTTTTACTTACAATGTTAGACCAATTATTTTAAAATGGCCATTTGTAGCAATTTATGTTGATACATTTATAGACTTCAAGTTTTAAAAAAAACATGGTTGCCATGGCAACAGCCGCCATCTTGATTAAATAAACATGTACTCAGACAGCCTAAATCTCAAAAACAAACAGAGGTACTGAGAAACAGATAATCGATTCATGAACTTCAAACTTATGTTTAGGGTCAGGTCTAGTTTTTTTGCTTCAAAGCTGTTTTTAAATTTTTTTTTTTTTTTTTTAGAATATTAAAATTTTGGTATGTTAACAAAATACAAAAATGTAGCTTTTTCGTTTAATAATCAAGTTTAAAAAAAAAAGAAGACTCAATAAACTGTAATTTCAAATAGACCTGACCCTATAATATTGTGTTAGGAGTATCCACACCAAATTTGACGTCTCTAGTCTTTTTTTTTTTTTTTTGGCGGAGATTTTAGGAGATCCCACACACAACAAACAGAAAAATAGAATTGTTAGAAAAGTGACTTTTAAACTTTTTTTTTAATCCTAAAAAAGTGCCTGGGTTGGTGTCTTCAGTATTAACTTTTCAATGCTAAATTGTTTACCAATGACACAAATTGTGTGTGTAATCTATTCTACATTACAAAAAAAAAAAACACATTGAAAAAGTGATATTTTTGTCATAAATTGGGGGGGGGGGGGGGGGGGGGGGGGGGGGGGGGGGGGGGTAATGTCATGTAGTGACTGGACTGGCCATTTTAATCTTCCGATATAAAAATGGTAAACATGGCAGTGCACGAACTCCGTTACACCGGCGAGGATCCTGAAATAGTCTGTGTAAATTTTAAACTCAAAATTGGGCCCGGGCAGCACCGTTAGGCTACTCTTTTCGATTTCCAGCTGCTACGGGATTTATTTTACGTACGCAGCAATACACACGGGCGCCCGATCTTACTACCCGAAGACTAGGGGAAATTATTAAAAGTCCACGTTAAAAAATGCCAGCCTTCACCGAGGTTTGAACCCAGGAAACCTCCAGCACTCGAGGCGGAGGCCATACCGAAAACTGAGAATGACATACAATCAGACTAACACAGGTGCCATAGGAATTGGGACTCTGCCCTTGCTGCTGAAGATGGGGACGCAGCGCTAATGGGAGTGTCTTGACTGTTGGGATGTCGATTCCTAATCATTATCATCATCATCATCATCATGTGCCACTTTTGTCGTTACGCGTCGTGGGAAGGATCAATGTGCGATCCAGTGCACGCAGGCAACAACTGACTATTGGATTCTTAATTAAATAAACGGTACAAATTTTCTTCTAATAGTTTATTAACTATTTTACTCTTCATTTGTTCGTGTGTGAGTGCACGTGTGTACATATGTATTGAGTGCTTCTGTTTATGTACCTCTCCCTTTATTTATTTATTTATTTATTTATTTATTTATTTATTTATTTATTTATTTGTTTATTGCGTATATGTTTTATTCATCATGTAGCGAGTGTACCCAAAAAACATTTATCCTTCCATCCAAATCTACACACATCTGTCCTCACGCCAAAAATATCTCATCCCTCCTTTTTTTTTTTTTTTCGTGTGAGAAATATTTCCTCCTTCAACATCCCATCTTTCAATCTGGATTTTGGATTCTTAATTAAATAATCGTTACAAATTTTCTTCTAATAGTTTATTAACTATTTTACTCTTTATATGTTGGTGCGTGCGAGCATGTGTGTACATATGTATGTGAGTGCGTCTGTTTATGTACCTCTCCCTTTATTTATTTATTTATTTATTTATTTATTTATTTATTTATTTATTTATTTATTTATTTATTTATTTATTTATTTATTTATTTATTTATTTATTTATTTATTTATTTATTGCGTATTTGTTTTATTCAGCGTGTAGAGACCCTACCCAAAAAATATATCATTCCTATAAATAAACAGAGGGGGGAACCATTTGAGGCCGTTAAATATTATGAATTAATCAAGTAACAGAAAGTATTGTGAACGGCACTCATAGAAAGAAGTAGAAAGTTAGAAGAACACACTAGACAACATAAAAATCGAAAGCTATAGTTACCGTGCCGGGAATTGAACCTGTCACCTCCAGACGGCGTCTGCGCCTCGCCATTTGATTAATCCAAAAAAGATATCCTCCCATCGAAATCTACACACATCTGCTCTTGTAGTCACGCCCAAAAAAATCTCACCCCATCTTTTTTCTTTCTGTCCCAGAATCGTGCATTCGTGTGAGAAATATTTCGTCCTTTGACATCCCATCTTTCAATCTGGCTAGCGACCAGTGTCGCCGCATCATCCCATAGTACCTGCCTATTGTCTATCCTCTCGGACCCTCGTCCAGAGAAAACGGTGAAATATGGCAAGTGTCACAAGGACGGAGATCACAAAGCAGGCCAGATAAAATCGGAGCACTATCAGAGAGTAGACACATCGGCGACCGGATCGCCGGTAGACGACTTCGTCGCCGGTGGGGATAGTATACGGGTCTGTCTCCTTTGATTACATCGACACTGCGGGAGTCCTTTTCAGGGCTTTTGATAACCTTCAGTGCTAAGCCGTTTTATATGGTGCACATTACCTAGTCACACTTATAACCTAAAGCTCCCTCTTCGCGGATGCTAGCTGAAGCAGATGATGTTTTTTTTTTTTTTAGCAAAGCAAAGGAACGGAGAATGGACAAAAGGGTAGGGTCTGCTCAGACAGAACAAAACTTGCTATGTTTGTCTTTATCCTTGGTTGCTTGTAAGTCATGTCTCTACATGCAAAGACCCAGCAGCTTAGATGCCAAGGCTGTTGAGCCCTTTTACAACGGATGTAGGCGTCTATCCCTCTCTCTCCCCCCCCCCTCTCTCTCTCTCCCTCTCTCTCTCCCCCTCTCTCTCTCTCCCCCTCTCTCTCTCCCCTTCACCTCCCCAATAGAAGAACAAAACATGTGTAAAGCTCAACTCTTCTTTAAAAACGTCTCAAAATTATCTTTATGCTCAACTCTTCTTTAAAAACGTCTCAAAATTATGTTTATATATGTCTATACATTATGTGTCTGTGACTTAGGCGTTGCGAACGCGCTTCGGAAAGCCGGGGTGCCGGTTTCGATCCCAGCTGCGGGCCTTACGCCTTGCGTTGGTTTTGACAGTGATATCGAGAAGCTGACCGCCCAGATAGCAATGGCAAGCTATTGGACGTAAACTTGCCTAGAAAATCCACAAGAGCCAAAAATTACTGGGGTAGGTTCTGCAACGTCCTGTAAAAGATACGCAACTACAGTAGAACCTCGCTTAACGAGCACCTCGCATAACGAGTAATTCTCATAAAGAGCAAAACAAATTGTAAAAAAAAAATGAGCGACGTTTCGCATAACGATTGGCGAGGAGAGAGGAAGTCCCCAATTGTGCGCATGTTACATCAGTGTTTATCACTTGTTCCAGTAGCATCGTAGTGTCGCTTATGATCACACATTTTCTCAAACTTGTGTTACATTGTGATATATGTGAATGAATCCTCCAGGCCTACAAGATGATCTGTCTGAAGAATTTAAGTTCATCAAGATCCAGTTTCTGCCTCCCAACACCACTCTGTTACTCCAGCCCATGGACAAGCAAGTTATTTCTAACTTTAAGAAGCTCTACACTAAAGCACTCTTCGAGCATTGTTTTCAGGTGACTGAAGGGACCAACTTCACTCTCAAAGAGTTTTGGAAAAATCACTTCCACATTGTTGCCTGTCTCAAGATGATCGACAAGGCGGGGGAAGGGGTTACCAAGAGAACCCTAACTTCTGCTTGGAAGAAGCTTTGGCCGGAAAGTTTTGTCGATTTGTGACTTTAAGGGGTTCGAGACAGTACCTGTGGAACCTGTAGTCAACGAGATTGTGTCTTTGGCCACTATCAAGGGATTTCAGGTGGATAACAGTGATATCGAAGAGCTTGTGGAAGAGCACAGCCAAGAGCTGACCTCCCAAGAGCATATGGAGTTACATTGTGTTTCACAGCAAGAAGTTTTGGAGGAAAGTTTGTCAGAGGAGGTGGTAATGGAAAAGCAACAATCTTCTGGCGAAATAAGAGAAATGCTGAAAGCATGGCAAACTATTGCATCTTACATTAAGAAGCCTCACCCTAATAAGGAAGGGGCTATGCGCGCTGCAAATTTATTAAATGATAGTGCTGTGTCGCATTTTCGCCAAATTTTGAATCGTCGGCAAAAATAAATGTCTCTGGACATCTTTCTAGTAAAAAAAAAAAAATGATTATCTGTGTATAATAATTGTTTCGACTTTTTTTTCTGCAAATCAAATTCAGATTCCGGGTGGGTTTGTTCCGCGTTTGAAGAAAGGATAAAGATGATTCACTCTCTTTAACAATATGCATATAATTTTCTTTGAATAAACGTTATACATAGCATTTTGTGAGTATCTTTTTCGACATGGAACACATTATCGTATTTTACATTAAATTATATGCGACAAATTGTTTCACATAACGAGTGTTTCGCTTAACGAGTATGATTCTGGAACGAATTATGCTCGTTAAGCGAGGTTCTACTGTAACTATACATTATGCAATCAATTTTTTAAAATACATTATCATATTCATTTGCCACTCTGCAAATTATTATTATGCATAGAGCGTCGCAGGTGGGCACAGCCTAAAATGGGTACCAGGACGGATGTCCTGTGGAAGTAAAGACGGCCGGCGTAATACTAACCACATAACCCACCTAGTGCTCTTCTCATATGCCCTATGTGCCTAAAAGCGTGAAAAGGGATCTTTACTTTAATTTGACAGTATTATTATTTTTACTATTGTACTGTTAAACTAGAATTCGGTCCCTTGACCCCTGCTTTTTTTCCTCCAAAAAGGGCTTAGAAAATTCCCCATGCGACCTACAACCGCTGCCCACGTTCACGTTGCACTCTTCCGTTTGTATGCAAAGGCTGTGTCAAAACATGTCCTCCATTTTATGTTTTGCAAATATTTTGCAATGCCTGAGTAGTTTAACGAACATATATCTATTTTTAATTGTTTGTTTATGTATTAAGGGAATGGCGCCTGGGTAAATTTGATGCAAGATAGTTCGGCCGAAAAGTTGATGGAAAACTGACTTAAGTGCAGAATCGAGAATTGCCAACATCGAGTAGCGGGGGAGGGGGAGAGAGGGTGATGGACAGAAAGGAGACCCGGCTGTCCTGAATGCGAGGCAGCATATTTTTTGCAGCGTCCAGTTTTGACTTAATGAATTATCACATGATGTCTTGAATAGCGTTTGACTGACACTCCTTAATGATAAATTGTTTGGCAAATTCTAGAAGTGTTTCTGTTGCGGGTGTAATTATGGAGCTGTCTTATGAAGATTTTTGGAAAGCTGGAAGACTCATTAAATTGTGGGAAGATGGAAAACTAAATACGTTGGAGGAAGATGGAAGATCCATAAGATGCTGGAAGATGGAAGACTCTGTAAGTTATAAGAAGATGGATAAGTTGTGGGGAGATGGAAGAGCCAGAAGGTCTGGGAAGACGGAAGACACAGTAAGTTGTTTAAAGAGGAAAGACTCGGTGTGGGAAGATGGAAGACTCAGAAAGTGTGGGAATATGGAAGACTAAAAAGATGTGGGAAGATGGAAGACTTAGTTAGTTGTTGGAAGATGGAAGTCTAAAAAAGGGTGGACAATTCGGAAGACCCCGTGAGTAATGAGAGAAAGATGGACGACTCAATAGGTTGTGAAAAAATGGAAGGCTCAATAAGTTATGGGAAAATGGAAGACTCACTACCTTCTTGAAAGATATAAGACAGATATGAAGAAGATTAAAGCCTCAATTAAAAATTTCAACCTAAAAAAAAAAGGAAAACGCATTGAAGTATTTGGGAAGATGGAAGACGCTATAAAGTGCATACAATGGGAAGACTAAATTAGGTTAGAGAAGCAGGTGAGTAAAGGTAAAGGCCACTTTTCACACCAGTGCTGCCAAGAACATATGGTGCTAGAATAATTTTTTCGTAGATCAGTGGGCAGTCAGTACATAGATCAACATACTGTTGGCTGCCTTTACTTCCCAAGATTTTACCTGGTACCCAAGGCTAGAGAAGAATTCGGATTAAATAACATTATGAGAGTAGTATGTGCTAACTAAATAGGAAAACGAGAAGATGTGCAAAGAAATAGATGCATGAAAGGAATAATTCACGCTGTCGCCCAAAAAAGACTATGTCTAGTCACTTCCGTGTGTGACACAGTCCCGTAAATGCCGATGTATCGACTTGTCTGTAGTAACCTAATCTTGAAGAGTTCGGAAGGTAATTCACTGGTTCTATGTGCGCATGTGCGATGTTTAACATGCCAGCATATGAATACTAGAAAATATATAAAACTGAATAAAAAGTATATCAGCAGGCTTTTCAATATAACGAACACAAACAAAACGTGAACGTTTCGGCTATGAGCCTTCATCAGCACATACCCGTGCATATAAATACCGTAGAAAACAAAATCTTTAAAAGAAAAAAAAAAAGATAACTTTTGGGGGTTTTCTTTATGGCCCAAATGGATTTTTGTAACAGCCGTTGATGTCACATTTTCCCGCAATTCATAATGTTAGAAATCTTTTGCGCAGTGTTGAGGTGTAATCAATTCACATGGGTAATCAGTTCAAAGAAAAATCATCACCCGCCTCCATTCATCTCTCTGGTTGGCCTTCTGTTTCCAGTTGGTGACACCAAGTGTTTGCAGGTCTGTCTGGACATTATCTCTTCATCGTCTTCTTGGTCTGCCTCGTGGTCTACGATCATTCATCTCAGTTGTGTATACAGTTTTCACTTCTCTGTCATCTGCCATTTTCTCAATGTGCCCCAACCATTTGAGTCTATTCGCTCTCAAAATGACTGTGATCAATGGTGATTGAAAGCGATTATGAATTTCGTTACTGCTTCTCACTCTCCATTCTAGTTTGCATCTTTGATGGGTCCAAAGATTCGTCGTAAGACTCTGTTTTCGAAAACCTGTAGTAAGGCTTCATCCATGCCATGAGAAAACGCTACCAATAATCTTCTAACCCTGTCTTCCTCTGTCTCTCTTTCCACAAATCATTTCAGTGATCACAACATGTTCCGGTTTCTCTATTCTCTTATTACACCCGCAGAGAAAATAATATTCTCCTTCTGCTGTTTGTGTTCTGTTAGCTTCGGAGCCTCGCTGAAAACTTCAAACACAGATTCCTATGTCAAGAAACTGAATCATCGTCATCATGTAGCAGGTCCTTTGCAGAACGTCGCTCTCATCACGGTCTGTCAGAACGAAACCCAGTCTCTCATCAGCTCTCCTTCCTTATATACTTTCCTACCCTCGTTTCACTTATATCCTGTGCCCATCTTCGTGTTGGTCAACCCTTGTGCTTTATTCCGGGTACCATGCCTTCTGCTATATTTTTTCCCCAAAACCATGGCACTAGATATGGCTATAATATTTCAGTTTCCCTGACAAGATGCTGTTTATTAGCCAATCTTCCTTGAAATTCAGAACTTTTATGATGTCAGTATTTCTTCTCTTCTTTATCCATGGTATTCTGGGAATCTTTCTATAGCATTTCAGCTCAAAGGCCATTATTTTCTTCCTTAAGGACTGGGAGATAGTACACGACTAATATCCGTATGTTGTTACAGGGAAGATGCATGCTCTCTAAATTGTACTTTGATTTCCTTGCTGGTGTTTCGCTATAGAATGTTAGTGCTGTTTAATCAACAAGATTAGTGTTAGTTAGTTAGTTAGTTAGTTAGTTAGTTAGTTAGTTAGTTAGTTAGTTAGTTAGTTAGTTAGTAAGTTAGTTAGTTAGTTAGTTAGTTAGTTAGTTAGTTAGTTAGTTAGTTAGTTAGTTAGTTAGTTAGTTAGTTAGTTAGTTAGTTAGTTAGTTAGTTAGTTAGTTAGTTAGTTAGTTAGTTAGTTAGTTAGTTAGTTAGTTAGTTAGTTAGTTAGTTAGTTAGTTAGTTAGTTAGTTAGTTAGTTAGTTAGTTAGTTAGTTAGTTAGTTAGTTAGTTAGTTAGTTAGTTAGTTAGTGAGTGAGTGAGTGAGTGAGTGAGAGAGTGAGTGAGTGAGTGAGTGAGTGAGTGAGTGAGTGAGTGAGTGAGTCAGTCAGTCAGTCAGTCAGTCAGTCAGTCAGTCAGTCAGTCAGTCAGTCAGTCAGTCAGTCATTTAGTGAGTGAGTGAGTGAGTGAGTGAGTGAGTGAGTGAGTGAGTGAGTGAGTGAGTGAGTGAGTGAGTGAGTGAGTGAGTGAGTGAGTGAGTGAGTGAGTGAGTGAGTGAGTGAGTGAGTCAGTCAGTCAGTCAGTCAGTCAGTCAGTCATTCAGTCATTCAGTCAGTTAGGTAGGTAGGTAGTTAGTTAGTTAGTTAGTTAGTTAGTTAGTTAGTTAGTTAGTTAGTTAGTTAGTTAGTTAGTTAGTTAGTTAGTTAGTTAGTTAGTATTTCCTACGTTGAGGCAGGGCAGAGGTCATAGCTCTCCATGTCTGGCGCTTCGTTGACAATTGTTTAGGTCTTGGATGTTCATTATCCCCACAGTTGAGCCTTCCCTGCCCATGGTTCTAGGCCGGGTCTTCCTTGGTCTTCCCCGTTTTCTTTTCACTTCCCGCGTCCTATGAGGGCTTGATAGGGGAGTCTTGTCTTATTCGTTCTGAGTGTATGGCCGATGTAATTCCAGTGACGCTTTCTTTTAAAATGTGATACATTGTCTTGCTTGGTCTCTTGTCTTATTTGCCCATTGGATCTAAAATCTGACCAGTGGAGATTTTGTATTCTTCCAAGACATTTGTTCTCAAAATTGTCTAATCAACCGGATACAGCACGTCTTCAGCAACGACATAATCAACCTCTAATTCATACAGACAATTCCCATCTGGTTCCGTTCCAAAAAATATCGCCTAGTATGGGGGCTGCCATTATTACACATCACTCAGCATGGAAGCGGCCATTTTGCCCTGATCCAATTTCCTGGTAACAGCTTCCGTTTGGACACTTCCGGCGGAGATTTGATGCTTGGCGTTTTCGACCGCAGCACCCTGATGATGCAGTAGGTTAGCCACAACCAAGCGGACAAGTAACATATGTGACCGTTCGCCCATTGGCTCGCCGGTAGACGAATTCGTCGACTGTCGGGACAGTATTTGGGTTTGTATTTTTTGATCGCATCAACACCGCAGGAGTACTTTGTCGGCACACGAACTGATTCATGCTGCAGGAGATGGCGGATTATGGAGAGGCATGATCGCCCACGCCAGTCGGCAAGGCACCTGATGATGATGATGATGATGCTAAGCCATTTTTTTTCTGACGCACCTTACCTAGTCATAATTATAACCTAAAGCTCCCCCTTCTGGGATGCTGGTTGTGCGTGACAATTTTTTTTTTACCTGCAAAACACCTACCTACCTGAACGGACAAGTCTGACAAGAAATAACACCATAGACTCATCATCATCATGTAGCAGGTTCGTCGCAGAACGTCGCTCTCATCACGGTCTGCCTGAAAGAAACTCGGTCTCTCACCAGCTCTCCCGCCTCATGTACTTTCAAACTCAAGGAGTCACTTATATCCTGTGCCCATCTTCGTGTTGGTCGGTCCCTGCCCCTCCTTCCTGCTACCATGCCTTCTGCTATAATTTTTTCCAATCCGTCGTAGCACTTGATATGACCAAAATATTTCAGCTTCCGAGGCAGGATGCTGTTTATTAGCCAATTTTCCTTGATGTTCAGATCTTTCAAGATGTCGGTATTTCTCCTCTTTTTTGTCCAAGATATTCCTACCATAAACTACAAGATCAATATAATATAAACGTAAGGTTCCCGTGTTACGACGTTGTCCAGCTTTGTCGTATGTTGAAATCTAGGGCACACGGAGGACTGTGGTCAGTTTGTTGTCATTTTTTTAAAGCAGAGAATAACTTTGACACGTGACAGTGACATGATCAGGATTTGATCATTTACACAGACGGTTCAGTGTCAAGAGGCAAAAGAAGTGCTTGGGGCTTCTTTGCAAAAGTTAATGGTCGACGTTTGGTGCAGGAGAGCCTAGCATACAATACCACAACATGCAGCTTAAGAATGGAAGTAGAGGCGGTCACTGCAGCTTTCCGCTGGATAGAGAACATGACACACACACACACACACACATCGTGGTTGTAACTGATTCAGAAAGCATGCTGAGTGAGATCAGGACAGGCATGCTTCGTGCAGAGTAGCATGCTTCGCTGCGGAGGACACGGGTGAGGAGTATTGACTGGATTTTTTCACCATGGTCGCCGGTGTGTTGGGAAATGAACAGGCCGACAGACTGGCTGGCTCTGCACAACTTGGTGGAATACTGCTACATGATAGGGCAGACGTGGTTGGTGCCTTGTTGAAGAGCGTATACATTTTGAAGGAGCAGATGGATCACCACAGTCTGGTGAGATTGATGCATGGGGGAGTGACGAGAAGTTCTGGCAGATGCTCAAGGCTAAAAGTAAAGGCAAGACGGACGTTTAATCAGAATGCTACTGGCACCATTAGTATCGGAACTCTTCGCTGGCTGCTGAAGATGGAAACGGAGCGCTTATGGGAATGCCCCGAGTGCTGTAATGTCGGTCCTTGAATCAAATCAAATCAAATTAAATCAACAGTGACATTTAAAACATGCAAATATAACGT
>CAJHNH020000573.1:45000-235000 GCA_905116865.2 Candidula unifasciata
CTACCACCATCTCTCCTTTTACCACCATCTCTCCTTCTACCACCATCTCTCCTTCTACCACCATCTCTTCTTCTGCCACCATCTCTACTTCTACCACCATCTCTCCTTTTACCACCATCTCTCCTTCTACCACCATCTTTCCTTCTACCACCATCTCTCCTTCTACCACCATCTCTCCTTCTACCACCATCTCTCCTTCTACCACCATCTCTCCTTCTACCACCATCTCTTCTTCTACCACCATCTCTCCTTCTACCACCATCTCTCCTTCTACCACCATCTCTCCTTCTACCACCATCTCTCCTTCTACCACCATCTCTGCTTCTACCACCATCTCTCCTTCTACCACCATCTCTTCTTCTACCACCATCTCTCCTTTTACCACCATCTCTCCTTCTACCACCATCTCTCACTCTTCCGCTCTCTTCCTCGCTCTATCTGATGCGTGAGCATCAGCGCGCGCGTGTGTGTGTGTCTGCGATTGTGTGTGTGTTGGTGTGTTTCCGAGTGTATCTGTGTCTGAAGGGTGTCTGCGTGTGATTGTGCATATGTGTGTGTGTGTGTGTGTGTGTGTGTGTGTGTGTGTGTGCCGGTTTGTGTATGTCGCATGTGTGTGTCTGTGTGTGTATATGCGTGTGTGATTGAATATGTGTGCGTATGTCTGTTTGTGTGTGTATGTGTCTGCATGTGTTTCTATGAGTGTGTCTGTGTGCGTATATATATGTATGTTTGTATGTGTGTGGAATGTGCGTGTCTGTCTGGATTTGTAGGTAGTATGTATGTGGGTGAATGGGGTGTGTTCATGTGTGTGTGGTGTGGGGGGTCGCAGGTCGACCCAGCCTAAAATGGAAACCAGGATGGCTGTCCTGGGGAAGTAAAGACGGCCGGCGTAATGCTGACCACATTACCGACCGAGTGCCGATTGATCTGTAAAAATATGGGTGCTCTTCTCATATGCCTGTCTGCGACTAAAGGCGTGAAAAGGGATCTTTACGTTTTACTTTTACTTAAGTGAGTGGGTGGGTGAGTGGGTGGGTGTGCATGCATTTTACCACCCATTCTTTTTTGCTTTTTCTTTGTTTTCCTCCTTTTTGATATTCATAATATGTATATTATCACATGAATATAACATGCTTATCGATTAAATACAGCTGCAGTGTGAAAGACGGGTGTTTGGAAGGGCGGAATGTAAGACAGGACTGGGTGCCCAATTTGTGACCCTTTTGAAAACAAAGTTCGTTTGTTCGTTCTTTCTGCCACCATCTCTCTGTCTTCCTCTTTTCATCTTTCTCTGTCGGTTTTCCTACCTCAATTCCCCCCCCCCCTCCTTTCCGTTCTTCATCTATGCCTTTCTGTCGTCCTCCCTCTATCTCTTTATGTCTTCTTGAACCCACATCTTTCTGTCTTCTCCCTTTCACTTTCTTTCACTCTTCTTCTCTCCTTCTTTCTTCGCCTTCCTTCTTCCTCTCGAGTTCTCACTGCGTCCGTCAATTTCTAGATTTCCCTCCGTCCATATTTCATTCTCCCTCCTCCCTCTCTCCGCCTGTCGCCTCCGACACACCAAATCTCACATTTCACAAAACGTTAATTACTTCCATTTTTTGTCTCCGCAGTTTTTGATCGCATCAAATTTTTATCGCGTAAAAAAAAAGAGTAAACAAAGGACCCTCTTCCACGCCTTTTAGGCGTTTAGGGCATATAGGGCTAGACCTATATTTGTATAGACCAATCGGCACAAGATGGGATGATGTGGTCAACATCACTTCGGCCGCCTTTACTTCCCGGGACTGTACCCGGTAACCACTCAAGGCTGGTTCGACCTGGGAGCCAAGGTCATTTTTTTTAAAAGTCCGGCTCCGCCAGGGAGGGAACCCACGACCTTCCGATCCACGGCGAGCTTTTTAGCCGCTACGCCACGGCGACTCCGTTTTTACCGCGTACTCAAACCAAATCAGGGTCACAGATGGTATGCCAGACTGCACAACAAAAAGTGATGACAAGTGCCAAGTTTTGATTGTTCCATGAATGACACATCTCTACAGAACATATTTCAGTGTTTGTTTTGGTTCTGTATATCTACCCCCCCCCCCCCGCCCCATCCCACCCATCAATCTGTTCTCCTGTTATCTTTGCGTGCAATTATCGAATTGGAATAATTAGCAGTCAGCTCAAGTGTCAGATTTTCCTAAATTGGGAAGAGACCAAACTGGCAGATCATTTAGTCATTTTTGTTATTTTTATAATCAGATCTGTTGTTTCATTCAAAGGTGAATGTTTGTTATCTATCAAGGATGTCATTTCTGAACTGTTTGTTTTATATCTACTTGATCAATTATTATTCTTCTTGCTTTTATCCTCCTCCGCCTTCTTCTTCTTCTTCTTCTTCTTCTTCGTCTTCTTCTTCTTCTTCTTCTTCTTCTTCTTCTTCTTCTCCTCTCTTCCTTTTTTTTTTCTTCTTCTTCTTCTGCTTCTTCTTCTTCTTTTTCTGTCTTCTTCTTCCTCTTCTACCTCCTCCTCATCTTCTACCGGAGCTTCCTGCACCTTCGCATAATCTCGTTCTTCTTCATAATGATGTAGACATCAGGGATGCAGTTAGAAAGGAGTTAGCTGGCACCTTGAAGAATATGCATTATGAAGACATGATACAAGTGGAAGATATCAAACAACTTTTGAAAAAAGCAAAAGACACTGCACCAGGGCCTGATGGAGCCAGGTATGGTCTCATGAAGGCTTTGAGCGATGTAGACCTGGCAGAGATGGCCGACTGTTTTAACCAGAGCGTTAAGACAGCATCAGTACCGCAGGGTCTAGGAAGCTACAGGCCAGGAAAGGACACTTGGGCAAATGCGGCCACTTTTTCTTTTGACGTCTATGAAGGGTTCCAGAACAGACAGGAAACTATGGCGGTAGGACTGGATCTCGGGGATGCTTATAACAGAGTGAGATACGACATCTTAATGACTGCACTGAGGGAGAAGGAGGTCAGTCCATGGCTGGTGAATTGGGTTGCAGCTGTCCTGTATTCACGTCGGGTTGCTCTCCGACTGGGCTCATGGACCTCTGAACCATGCACTTTGGCCCCAGGACTGCCACAGGGATCTGTCATCTCGCCTGTGCTTTTCAACGTGTATACGAGCAAGACTGCAAGCCTAGAAGCACCAGGAGTTGGAAGGATGACTTTTGCGGATGATATAATTGCATATAGGCAGGGGGAAGAGAAGAAACAAACAGCCCGGGAGCTACAAGCGACAGTAGACAAAGTGACTGAGTTATGTACAACAATGAGGGCTGTCGTCCACCAAGAAAAGGCGTCTGTTTTGTGGTGTTCTCTGGACAACAGAATCGTTGAAACTAATGTCCCAAGTTTCACGATAGATGGTAGAGACGTCAACAGAGAGAGCTAACTGAAGTATCTAGGAATTACATTTGACAGGAGCCTGTCATTTAAGGACCATGTGGAGAGTGTTGTGACAAGATGCCAAAAAAGGACTTAGTGCACTTAAGACTATGGCTGCAATTGACATAGAGCAGAGAATGCTTTTCACACTATATCAGCACCTGATCCTGTCAGTGGTGGATTATGGCCTGGGACTGCTTATCGTCTCAAAGAGTCAGATGGACAAACTAGAGCGCATTCTGAACGCGGCTATGCGGGTCATTCTGGGTTGCACCAGAGACACCCCAGTGGTGTGTTTGCGATACATCCTTGGTTTGACAACGGTTGCAGGTAGGCACAAGGTGCTGCAGGCGAAGTCATATCTCAGGGTAGCTGCAGATTCAGACCACCCTCTGCATGAAGCTCTGGGTGCAGTTAAGGGTCAGCGGCTGATAAGAGGGAGGTCATGGATGGCTCTCGCAGAGGACACAATCAGACAGGTCTGCATGCTTGAGAACATTAGGCGAGGAAAAGAGTGGGTCAAAGTGCCACCTGAACAGTCAGACTTGTGTAGAGTCATAATCACGCTGAGCCGGGAATGCAGAGACTGGCCAGCAGGTGCCACAGAGGTGGAAATTCAGCAATTAATTCAAGATAATGTTCGCTCAGAGGATTTGATCATTTATACAGACGGTTCAGTGTCAAGAGGCAAATGAAGTGTTTGGGGCTTCTAAGCAAAAGTTAATGGTCGACGTTTGGTGCAGGAGAGCCTAGCATATGATACCCTAACCTCCAGCTTAAGAATGGAGGTGGAGGCAGTCACTGCAGCTTTCCGCTGACTAGAGAATACGGCACACACGCACATCGTGATTGTAACTGACTCAGAAAGCATGCTGAGGAAGATCAGAACAGCTATGCTTCGTGCATAGTGGCATGCTTCGCTGCGGAGGACACGAGTGAGTATTGTCTGGATTTTTTTCAGTGGGGAACGCCGGTGTGTTGGGAAATGAACTGGCAGACAGACTGGCTGGCTCTGCACAACTTGGTGGAATGCTGATACATGATAGGGCAGACGTAGTTAGTGCCTTGTGGGAAAGCGTGTACAGTTCGGAGGAGCAGATGGATCACCACAGTTTGGTGAGACTGATGCAGCGGGGAGTGGCGCGAGGTTCTGGCAGAAGCTCAAGGCTCAGAGGAAAGGCAAGACGGACGTTTAATCAGAAAGCTACTGGCACCATTGGTATCGGAACTCTTCGCTGGCTGCTGAAGATGGGGACGGAGCGCTTATGGGAATGTCCCGAGTACTATGATGTCGGTTCTTGAATCAAATCAAATCAAATTAAATCGTTCTTCTTCTTTTCTCCCTTTGTCTTCTTCCATCTCCTCCTCCTATGAACCTCTTTTAACTACAGTTGAAAGTCGAAAAATGCAATGGTCTTGACATATAATAAGATCTAACAGTCTCTCAAGAACAATACTGCAGGGTGCAGTAGAGGGCAAGAGGCAGACCAAGAAATACATGGATTCAGAACTGGATTGACTGGACCGACCTTAGGCATGCAGCAATAGGTGGCCCAAAGTTTTGAGTAGTGTTACGGGATGATGATGATGATGATGATAGTGATGCTGATGATAGTGAGAATTAAGATGATGATGATGGTGATGATCATGATGATCATAGTGATGATGATAGTGATGATGATGATAGTGATGAGGATGATGATGGTGATGATGATGATAATGATAATGATAGTGATAATGATGATAGTGATGATGATAGTAATTATGATGATGATGACGATAATGATGATGATGATATTGATAGGGATAACGATGATGATGATGATAGTGAGGATGATGATGATGATGATGATGATGGTAATGATGATGATGATGATGATGATGATGACCCCCTCTTGATGATTCCCTGCAGGTTGTCCTTGTCTTCAACTACATCGATGCAGTGCTGACCCTGTTCTGCCCATTTCTGCTGATGCTTGTGGTCGTTCCGCTCGTGGCGTTGAGTGCTCTGTCCGCTTACGAAAGAAAGAAGCGACTGACAAGCAGCACGGAACTGACTGTCAGTAAAAGGTAACCCTTCTCTCTCTCTCTCTCTCTCTCTCTCTCTCTCTCTCTCTCTCTCTCTCTCTCTCTCTCTCTCTCTCTCTCTCTCTCTCTCTCTCTCTCTCCCTCTATCTCTCTCTCCCTCTATCTCTCTCTCCCTCTCTCCCTCTCTCTCTCTCCCTCTCTCTCTATCTATCTATCTATCTATCTATCTATCTATCTATCTATCTATCTATCTATCTATCTATCTATCTATCTATCTATCTATCTATCTATCTATCTATCTATCTATCTATCTATCTATCTATCTATCTATCTATCTATCTATCTATCTATCTATCTGTCTATCTGTCTATCTATCTATCTATCTATCTATCTATCTATCTATCTATCTATCTATCTATCTATCTATCTATCTATCTATCTATCTATCTATCTATCTATCTATCTATCTATCTATCTATCTATCTATCTATCTATCTATCTATCTATCTATCTATCTATCTATCTATCTATCTGTCTGTCTGTCTGTCTATCTATCTATCTATCTATCTATCTATCTATCTATCTATCTATCTATCTATCTATCTATCTATCTATCTATCTATCTATCTATCTATCTATCTGTCTGTCTGTCTATCTGTCTGTCTGTCTGTCTGTCTGTCTGTCTGTCTGTCTGTCTGTCTGTCTGTCTGTCCGTCCGTCCGTCCGTCCGTCCGTCCGTCCGTCCGTCCGTCCGTCCGTCCGTCCGTCTGTCTGTCTGTCTGTCTGTCTGTCTGTCTGTCTGTCTGTCTATCTATCTATCTATCTATCTATCTATCTATCTATCTATCTATCTATCTATCTATCTATCTATCTATCTATCTATCTATCTATCTATCTATCTATCTATCTATCTATCTATCTATCTATCTATCTATCTATCTATCTATCTATCTATCTATCTATCCATCTGTCTGTCTGTCTGTCTGTCTGTCCGCCTATCCATCGATCGATCGATTTAGGTCTGTCTGTCTGTCTGTCCGCCTATCCATCGATCGATCGATTTAGGTCTGTCTGTGTGTGTTTCTATACATATTGTCCCTGTCCTTTCATCAATAACCCCCTCCATCGATCGATCGATTTAAGTCGGTCTGTATTTATGTATATATTGTCCCTGTCCATCCATCAATCCGCCCATCCATCCGTCGACTGAAGTCTCTGTCTGTCTGTCTGTCTGTCTGCCTGCCTGCCTGCCTGCCTGCCTGCCTGCCTGCCTGCCTGCCTGCCTGCCTGCCTGTCTGTAACTAATGTCTATTTACGTCTAAATATCCTCTTTGTCTCTACCTTCCAGTCATGTGTGGTTACCTGTCAATTATCCTCCTTATCATCATCATCATCACCTTCACCATGTATATATATATATCGTGTGTTACGATATCGATTTTTTATAGTCATTCTACAAACTATTTTCCGTTTCTGGAAAAAATAAACAAGACACTAAAGTTGTGAAAACAATGGCCAGTAAAAATTATTAAAACACAAATTGTGTGAACAACGACAACGTTGTGGAACATAATACATTCTAGAAAAATTAACAGATTGTTATTACAGAATCCAGTCTTGTAGTATCGCATTACTATATTATGTAATGGAAATCTTTGTAATCCCCTCAGATTTTAGTTTTTATTGACTTTACTTGTTGTTCTTATTTCCATTAAAGGAATTATAAATTGAATAAAAGCTAAATCTGTTTTTAAGCTTTATGATACCAGATCAACAGTTAAACACACTCCCCCCCCCCCCCCCACACACACATTCATTCCCCCCACGTTCTCTCTAGCTCCCCCCCCCCCACCTTCTTCTTTCTTTCTCGGTTTTTCCCCTTTTCTTTCTGTGTTTGCAATGCAAGTACAAAGCACTCACGCTCATCATTCCCACACCGACAACCACACACAGTCTTTCCTTCCCTCTCCTCTCTCTCCCAACCCCTTCAGTTTATCTCTTTTTTCGTTAATCTCACACTTTCTTATTTACTCTCTCTTCCTCTCCTTCGCCCTCTCTCTCTCTCTCTCTCTCTCTCTCTCTCTCTCTCTCTCTCTCTCTCGCTTTCTCTCTCCCTCTACCCATTAGCTTTTTAAACAGTGCAAACACGGAAGATCCATAAAAGTTTGAGACTTACTCAGTACAGCTGTCCTTGGGGACACATTATCCACATAACTGGATTATATGTTTACCCGAGACCCTCCACCAGGCAAATATCGCTTTTAAGTGTCTTGTTTTTTATTGTTCCTGTAACCCAAACATGGCTTGCCAGATTTCACAGACATTTTCTGTTAGATCTACATTGTCTGCCGTAGTTTGCCATTGTCTGTCAGTTGTATTTATATCTAGTCTGTCTGTCTAACCATTTGTCTGTCTTTTCATCTGTCTCTCTATATGTTTATATTTATCGGCGGACTGATGGATGGAACCAAATATATATATATTGTCCCTGTCCGCCTATCCATCGATCGATCGATTTAGGTCTGTCTGTCTGTCTGTCTGCCTATGTGTGTTTCTATAAATATTGTCCCTGTCCTTTCATCAATAACCCCCTCCATCGATCGATCGATTTAAGTCTGTCTGTCTTTAAATATATATTGTCCCTCTCCATCCATCAATCCGCCCATCCATCCGTCGACTGAAGTCTCTGTCTGTCTGTCTGTCTGCCTGCCTGCCTGTCTGCCTGCCAGCCTGCCTGCCTGTCTGTAACTAATATCTATTTACGTCTAGATATCCTCTTTGTCTCTACCTTCTCGTCATGTGTGGTTACCTGTCAATTATCCTCCTTATCATCATCATCATCATCTTCACCAGTAGTATGTTGCACCGGCTGGTGCTTCACGTAACCAAACTGACACTCTAACACTCAGCGGAGTTCCTTCACGTTGTTTTTACTCTCAAATTATCTCCCCTCATGCTGAAACAGAGGTTCTCAACCTGTGGGTTGCCACCTTTTTTTTTTAAAAGGGAGAGTCAAACGACCCTTTCACATGCGTTGCCAAAGACCATCGCCAAACAAATATTTATTGAAGGTATGAAGTATCGTCAAAAATAATTGTATTGTTGGGAGTCGTCACACCATAAGGAACTGCATAACGGGTCGTCACAACATGAGGAACTGTCTTAAAGGGTCGTCACAACATGAGGAACTGTATTAAAGGGTCGCTACAACACGAGGAACTGTATTAAAGGGTCGTCACAACATGAGGAACTGTATTAAATGGTCGTCACAACATGAGGAACTATTAAAGGGTCGTCACAACATGAGGAACTGCATAAAGGGTCGTCACCACATGAGGAACTGTATTAAAGGGTCGCCCAACACGAGGAACTGTTTTAAAGGGTCGCCACAACACGAGGAACTGTTTTAAAGGGTCGTGGTATTAGAAAAAGTTGAGAAGCACTGGTGTAGAATATTTATGAAGCCAGTCTTCATGTCTATCTGATTCATCGTCTCCCTGTGGAATTCCCGTTTCCCTAATCCGAGACAAAGTGTGCACACACCGTCAGTCATCAGGCAACATCGTGTACAGTCCCGACCCGGCAGATCTGGAAGATCCACTAAAGAGAATTTCCCCCTAGACTTACCTTTGACAAGAACAAACACCCACTTTTGTCGCTTCAACATCTGAGAACTCCCTCTACTAGTCTCTTTTGTGGTTTTCCAGGGGCAGTCTATCGATCTATATTTTCCGCGTGTTCTTAGGAGCAATTGATCTTGAAAACAAAAATGGGTTCTATCACAATATCTCCCCCCAAACAGACAGTCGAATATTTTAGGGGGTGGTAGATAGACTGCATGCAGTTGTGGGACCTAGGCTGCATGCAGTTGTGGGACCTAGGCTGCATGCAGTTGTGCGACCAAGACGGCACTCTCTCGTGGGACGTAGGAGGTTTGGGGTTAGGGCCCTGTTATAGGTGTTTTGTTGTAGTTAAAAGCATCAGAAAGCCGGGAAACCCCCTCTTACCACCCTCAAAAATATTGGACTGTCCTGTGACTCAATCGGGGGGGGGGGAGGGGGGTGTCACAACCCTGTGAGTACAGTCAGTGGCGGAATGTACCACACCGTAAGGTGTGCGTGTTGAGGTGAAACCCCAGGGTTGACACAAAGGTCAGGGCCGTGACTGGTCAAGTCTGTGCGGTTATTGTACGGCGAAACCAGCGCTCAGGGTAAAGCTTTTGTCCACGGCAAGAAAGGGTGAACGCTGTTGGAGACAAGTCGACAGCACGATGACCGCTTTTGGGACTGAGCTGGTGAACGGGGTCAAGAGACACGAGGGAGAGAGAACACGGGACATTCGGTGTGCGTCGGTCAGGAAGAGAGGACGTTTAGGAAGACAGTTATAGTATTAAAGTTAGGATATATTTCTGTTAGTGACTGGATAGTTTATGTACAGTTTTGTGTTAGGATAGGATAGTTCTTGTGTAGAGTATTTATGTATATGTGCTGTGAGAGAGTGGCTAACCTTGACACTCTGACCCTGCACTAAGACAGAGACTGTGACAGTTTGATTGGGTCAGTGTGGCGATAGAAAAGAACTTATCTCGCCGGGCTGTGGTTTGTACACCAGGAGGTTGTCTGTAGCACGTACTGGGGGACGAGGCGATTGTAAAGCCCGTTCAGCCAGAGGGTCCAGGCAATAGGTGGCCACACAGCGGGAAGTCAACTGTCTATGTATTACCTGTACTTCCAATAAAGATTGTCGTGTGTGCTCTGTGTGCGTTCGGGTTCAGTGTGTGTTAAAGGTTGGTCTGTCTGTCATAGGCCCATTTACGAGCCACGGACCAGCAAGGTCATACCAGAGGTCTGTGACAGATTATGGAAGCGTTCGTCCTTGGGAATTGAATCTATAGTAGTAGCTAGATAGGAATAGTTGTCCGCGTTAATTGTGAACCCAATGTGCTTGTATTTATTTGTCTAAATAGGAGACATAGATTAGTTTGTATGTTTAGCTGACTGATTTATTTTTCTTTAAGTTTTGTCGTTCACTATTGTAGGGCTAGCGTGATTGAGTTAATCCCTTAATTTTGATGTTGCTATCGAGTAAGTTTGTGATGGCGTTGCTGAGTTAATTCTCTTAATTATTGCATCGTTGTCCGGGCCTACTCTTAATTATTGATAGCGACATCGGGGTTGGCTTGGATCGCCCTCAGCGCTATAAAGTGATAGTTTGTGATTGGTTTTTGTATTTGTTCCAACTGATTGTAATTAATAATGACTAAATGTGATAGGGCTGCGTTTGCGTCGTGACAAGTTAGTGACGTATAGGAGAAATAGTTTGACGGACAGTAAAAAAGTGTGAGGAAGGTTGTGTGCTGTTGAGTGGTTGCTGCTGACACCGATCAACCGAGGCCTGTCGTTCTCGGTCATCATCATCATCCTCATCATCCTTTCTGTGGGAGGCCAAGAATCAAGGACTGGAGAGAAGATAAGTTTGTTTTGCTTTTGGTGTATTGTTGTGGTCTGTTCTCCAGCCCTCGGGGGTTCTACGCAATTGTATTTGAGCCCCTGGCACCGTTCATTGTACTTTTCATTTCTCGTCTGTCCTATTCATCATTTACGTTATTTGTGTGAGTGGTTGGCAGGGCTAGTCTTGTGTTGTCCCTAGTTGTCTAGTGTTGCTAGGATTAACATAATATTACGTGTCAGCTATATTGCGATTCTAGTCTCGTCTGCAACTCATTGTGCAGCCGGGTCTATTGTCAAGATATATGCTTGTAGCGTCTTGTTCGTAAACAGTTATCGTCCTATCGTCGTGCTTTCTTGTCAATGAGTGTTTATCTAGTAGTACGTTATCGTCCGTGCGTGTGCCGTCTTATTTAGAGGTCAAAAATTTCTTCGAGGTGTTTTCGTGCCTGAATTTGTTTTCCACGTAGTGATAACAGTGCCGTTCATTTTTGTATTAAGTTTTTTTTTGTGCGCACACATCATCGACCCTCATTCAGAAATTGTAACGATTAAGTTTCGGTGACCCATCCCTTTTCTGTATCGAACAGTCCAAATTGTTCCATAAATATCATTATTATTGTATTGAATTTATTACGTTGCTATATTATTTGCATTGTTTTCACTGATTTCCGGGCTTGCCACTTGTAATTTTTAGTATTTTTGTTCGTGGCAGCTACGGCTAGTCAGGTGATTTGTTGAGTGTTTGTTAATTATTATTTTGAACGAAAGATCACTTTGTTGTAACTAAGATGTCGAGTCTCGCTGAATTTATCGAGATGGCCAAACAGCATGGGATGACGGGTGAAAAGGTGCTGGAATGGGCGGATAAGAAATATGGAGAGTTGAGAGAAAAAGAGGAACGTGACCAAGATAGAAAAGACAGAGCTGACGAGAGAGAGCTCAAGAAATTGGAACTAGAAGCCGCTAGTAAACTAAAGGAGATTGAGGCTATTACCCTAGAAAAACAGCTGGAAGCCCAAGCGGCATTAAAAGACAAAGATGTAGCTCTCAAACAACAGGAGTTATCTGCGATGGCTGAGAGAGACAGGGTACAGTTGTTGATAAAGGACAAAGAGCTAGAACACACCTCTACCTTAAGACTCAAAGAGATGGTATGCAATTCAGAGCTGGAGAAAGAAAGGCTGGTGATGGAACTAAAGGCCAAAGAGATAGAAGCAACTAGAGATGCCGAGGTGCAGATGCGTAAGGCTGAGATAAAGGCTGCTGAACCTTCTTTCAAAAAGTACCAGGGCCTAATAAAATTTTTTACACAGGGTGATTCCATATCTGCTTGGACACAAAATTTTGAATGTATGGTTAATCACTATGAGGTCCCTTTTAAAGAGTGGTCACTAATTTACCGAAAACATCTAGGGGGTGAACCTTTGAAATTACTAGAGACAATCCCTACTGAAAAACTTGAGGATTATTACTATGTCAGGGATAGAATTCTCCAACATTTCTCCCTGGATGAAGAATCTTACAGAAATACTTTCAAAAATTTGATTCCGAAAGCTGAACAGACATTTCTGGATTACATGTCTGAGGTGGTATCCAATTTTGACAAGTGGGTAACATCTGCGAAAGTGAACAAATCATACGATTTGTTAAAAGATCTATTGATAAGAGACAAGGTGTTGTCAAGTGTCCCGAGCAGCATGATGACGTTTTTGATTGAGCAAAAACCTGAAACAGTAAAGCAGATGGAAGATGCAGGTGCTGCATACTGGAATGCACACAGAAACATTTTTAGTTTCAATAAGGGTGCAGACATCAGCTACGGAGCTGCAGTACAACCTGTATACAGGAAAAAGCAATATACTCAGAAGAAAGGAGAATACTCGAGAGAGTATAAGAGTTACAGACCTGTGAGAGATAAAGGTCCAATAGTTACATGCCTTTACTGTAAGAGAGATCATGGTCAACGACAGTGGTGTGAGCAGAATCCAAAGTATGAAGATCATTTTCGGAAGAGAGAGAAAGAAATGCATGAGAAAAGTTCAGTAAACTACCCACTCCAGTGTCGACTATGCGACTCGATTGATCATTTACAAAAATACTGTAAGATGAGAAGAAGACAGCATCAGAGTGCGGCTGCAGAAATATCTGACAGTGGCAGTGACTCTGGAAGTAGGTTCTCTGATGGGAGTATGGCAGATGTACCTACAGCAAATTCAGCTGAGCTTGTGAACTTCTCTGACACAGGATGCCAGACCTTCAGAGAGTTTAATGAAGACGGTAATCTGACCTGTGGTCACAGTGTGATAGGGGATGCAAATGCTGTAACGAGTTTCGATGGCCAGTTGAAGTTCACGAAAGGGGTTGTTAATGGAAAAGTTGTGACAATTTTACGGGATTCTGGGTCGTCAGTGTTGGGTATAAGGGAAAGTCTAGTGAATGCGTGTGATTTGACGGGTGAACATATTGTGTGTCGAACCTTTTCAGGGAAGAAAGAAAAGTATGATTTGGCATGGGCTAATCTAAAATCAGCTCACTGCACAGGTAGAACAAAATTTGCAGTGCTAGCAGACCCTGTTGCTGATATTATCCTAGGCAACTGTAAAAATGTAAAGGATGTCTCTGAAAGTGAGATAATCGAGTGGCAGAGGGACAACATAACTTGCAATGTTGTAACTGGACAGCAGTCAGTGAGAGAGAGAGAGAGATGTGAATGAAAATGTATGTATGAAAAATATTTTAACTGTCTCTTTCTATCAACTTAAACAAACCTCTACACAAATAAACATGACATTTTTACTGATAATGTTTATTCCAAAGAATTGTTCATACTCCCTTCTAAACCAACTGACAAATTAGTGGTTGAGGAGTTTCATAATAGAACTGTCATTCCTGACTCTAATGCTGTTGATACGACAGATATTCTCTTTTCTGTACAACAACACTTACCTGCAACCAAACAAATCTTGACACCTAAGATTAACAAACAAATTTCAGAAACATCTACACAGAAAGCTGAAATTGGTAATGTACTATCTGATGTACCAGGCAGATGTACACAAATGTACCATCATTTGCTGTCAGTAATCAACAAACCGGTCAAAATAAAACATGCTTTATTATTTCTGATATTGCAATGTATACTGTTGACATGTGCATGTTTATTAATGATGCCTCATAGATTATCTGATGGTCAAGGAACCCAACATTTTGGATTTACAGAAAAACCCGCAAAAGTACATATTTATTTTGAGGATTTCCCCAAATTTTTGAATTTTAAAAACCCCACCACCAATAAGGGGATCCGAAGCTTACTCGACCTCATCAATCATTACAACCAATTTACCGCGAACATCATCCAGGAAACTGTAGTTTTCACTAAACCATTAAAAAGGGTGCATTCCAATACAATTGAGTAGAACCGAGGGGGGGGGGCGGCGAAGATATTGGGAAAGCACCCAAAAATGTACCGTACAGTTCATTATGTGTGGCCTACTTCTTCTTCTTCTTCATCTCTTCTTGTACTACTTCAAGTGTCTATGGACATATTAGGTTCTGCTAATTGTTCTGTAGTCGGCGTCTGTATCTTAAGTGTTGCGAACGTGTTTCGTAATGCCGGGTTGCCGGGTCAGCTGCGGGCGGATTTGTCTTGGGTTGCTTTCGACAGTGATACCGAGAGCTGACCGTTAAGTAATCAATGGCAAAATTCTAAACGTAAAATTTGCCCAGAACAACCACAACAGCCAAAAAATGCTGGTGTGGTTCTGCAGCGTCCTGTAAAGGATACGCGACTAACTTACTTGCTCTGCTGGCCGCCTCGAACAAAGACAAAGTGTGCCGTTGTAGGGTGTCTCCGATGTTGACGTTCCATCATGTAACTGAGCTTCTTCGTACTCTACAAGCTTCAGGTTTCTCCGTGTGGGGGACAACAAGAATAGATCCACTGCTTTCCCAGCAAATATATCGAAGAATTCGACTAACTGGGAACTTTTCTCGAAGTCGGAGTGCTTCTGCCAAAGCGGCAAGGAACAACCAACTGCACACGAATAAGCCAGTAAAACGGATGTACACGCAAAACGCAGGCCCTGGCACAAAGCCAAAGTCCAAATGGACGAACAACCAGGACTTACAGCCAGTGAACAAAGAAGAAGAAGACCCTTCTGGTTTTTCGTAAAAACTAACAAATCGACATATTGTAGAGATGCAGCTAAAAGAAAAAACTCACCTTCAAGGTGATTTCAATTTTTGTTTGATTTAAAGACAAGCAAATGACCCTTTTCCACGTCTTTAGGCGTATTGGGCATGTAGTTTATAGATCTATATTTTATAGACCAGTCGGCACTCGCTGGGTGATGTGATCACACGAGCGCCTTTACTCCCCAGGACTGTACCTGTTACTCAAGTCCAGTACGGTCGGGCTCGATCCCACCTGCGGGCCATGCGCCTTGCGTTGGTTTCGACAGTGGTATCAAAGAAGCCGACCGTCCAGGAAGCAATGGCAAACTACTGGACGTAAATTTGCCTAGAAAAACCACACAACGGCCAGGGGTTGTTGTAGTTGGTTCTGCAACGTCCTGTAAAGGATACGCAACTAACCTAACCAGTACCGTCAGAACGGGAACTCACGTCCGGCTCGGTCTGGACCTAAAGACACACATACACACGCGCGCGCTCACACACACAAACACACACACACACACACACACACACACACACACACACATACATACAAACTAGGGTAATGAACCTAGAAAACAAAGGATGACAATCTCATTAATGCGTGCAATTGGGTTTTCCTGGGAGACTAAAGATGACGCGGACTACAAATAGAACATGACAGCATCAACACGAAAATAGTTAGAATTAACAAGACTACAAAACAAAAGACTGCAATAATTAACAATTACTGAAACTGAAAGATTGAATGTTTAACTAGACTAAATGTGTGTTACATTTAAAAAAAAAAAAAAAAACATTTTATGCAATACAATAAGTAGATCTATCTATCTATCTATCTATCTATCTATCTATCTATCTATCTATCTATCTATCTATCTATCTATCTATCTATCTATCTATCTATCTATCTATCTATCTATCTATCTATCTATCTATCTATCTATCTATCTATCTATCTATCTATCTATCTATCTATCTATCTATCTATCTATCTATCTATCTATCTATCTATCTATCTATCTATCTATCTATCTATCTATCTATCTATCTATCTATCTATCTATCTATCTATCTATCTATCTATCTATCTATCTATCTATCTATCTATCTATCTATCTATCTATCTATCTATCTATCTATCTATCTATCTATCTATCTATCTATCTATCTATCTATCTATCTATCTATCTATCTATCTATCTATCTATCTATCTATCTATCTATCTATCTATCTATCTATCTATCTATCTATCTGTCTGTCTGTCTGTCTGTCTGTCTGTCTGTCTGTCTGTCTGTCTGTCTGTCTGTCTGTCTGTCTGTCTGTCTGTCTGTCTGTCTGTCTGTCTCTGTCTGTCTGTCGGTTGGTCAGCCTATCTGCCCCTCTGTATGGTTGCCTATCTATACATCTTTCCACTTACCTCTCTCCCTACCTAGCTTCCTGTTGTCTGTATAAATGTGTGTGTGTCTGTCTATCTGCATACCTGCCCTTTTGCCTGTGCTAACGTCTGTAATTCGCTTCATTATAGATCTCTTATATGTCTGTTTCTCCCCTCCTTTCTCCCTCCCACAGACATAGACACACATGCGTGCTCTTTCACGAAGATAACCAGAATTGTTGCCCACTCTAAAGACAGACATTTTTCTTCCCTCAGAAAACAGCAGACAGACAGCAAGTGCTCCCCAGAAAGCCGGGTGACCAGACTGCTGTTTGCCGTGTCTGTGGCGTTCCTACTCCTGCACGCCCCTTTCCACGCTATCCGAGTCAAGGTCTTTATTCTAGCCATCACCGGAACACTTCCGTCCAGGTGAGAATACACGTGCACCTTGTATTGGTCCCATGCAGGGCTGCCGATGCTGGGTTTTCCCCCTTGATCTGGGTTTTTATTTGACTTCTTCTTCTTCTTCACTTCCTCTTTTACCGCTGTGGGTGTCGAGGGAGATATAAGGTTCTGTTTCTAGCTCTTCTGGCTGCCTCGACCATAGGCACATCGTGCTGTTGTAGAGTTTCTCTGATGTTATCCTTCCATCTTGTTCTTGGTCTACCCCGTGCTCTACGTCCTTCTTCTCTTTCCATGTATGCTTTGTATGGTATGATGTCACAAGGCATTCTCTCTAAGTGGGCAAACCATTTCACTTGCTGTCTTTGTATGTAATCCAGAATTGGTTCTGTGCCGACTTGTTCTCTTATGATCTCATTCCTGATCCTATCTCTTATGGTCACTCCTACAGCCCTTCTCAGACATCTCATTTCCGTGGTTACTAATTTTCTTTTATGGTTTGTTGTGAGTGACCATGTCTGGCACTGGTAGCACAGAGTTGGAATAAATATGCTTTGAATAAGATGTCTCTTTGTGCTGATTGGGATTGTCTTATGCTGTAAGAGGGGGGCTAGCTGTCCCAATACTTGGTTTGCTTTACTGCATCTAATGTCAATTTCTTTATCCAATTTCCCATCTTCGGTAAATGTAGTTCCCAGATATTTAAACTCAGATGCCTGTTTAATGCCTTTGTATTCTATTGCTATGTTTAGATCTGTCTTCTTTTTTCCTATTGACATTACTTCTGTCTTTTCAGTGTTGATTCTCATATTATTTGTTTTACATTCTTCATTCATGGATGTTAGATGTTGTTGCAATTTCATGGCTGTATCTGCTATCAAGGCCTGGTCATCTGCAAAGAGTAATTCGTTGATCTTACTAAAATCTTCATTCATGGGCTTGGCATTCTTGCATATACTGTCGATGTAGGTGATAAACAGCAGTGGTGATAAGACACACCCCTGTCTTACTCCAGATGTTACTGTGAATGGATGAGATTTTCCCTGATTTATTCTAACTACACTTCTACAATCCCTGTATAAACTTTTGCACACTTCGATGAGGTGTTCGCTTACTCCATATCTTGCCATTATTTTCCATAATAATTGTCTGTCGACTCTGTCAAATGCCTTCTCCTGGTCTACGAATGCCACAAATAAGTTCTTATTGTATTCAATGTTCTTTTCTATTAACTGTTTTAGTGTGAAGATTGCATCTGTGCAGCTTCTATTTCTCCTAAATCCCATCTGTTCTTCTGCCAGCTGTGGTTCTATCACTGGTCTCAGTCTTGTTTCTATTATCTTGGCATACATTTTGCCAACATGGCTTAAAAGAGAGATGCCTCGATATTGACCGCATTCTCGCCTGGGGGAAATCTATTTTTTTTTTTTTTTTTTTAATATATCCTTATATAAAAGTTGTAAATCTTTCGTTTCGTGAATATAAATTTTGTAAAATTTTAATAATCTCAGTTTTTTTATTTTGTTTTGGGCTTTGTATTGCTTGGGTTTTTTTTTGTTCAGCTGAGCTGGGTTTTTCCAATAAATCCAATTGGCAGCCCTGGTTCTAGGGCTTCCGATACTTGGGTTTTTCCTAAAGATATGGGTTTTTATGTGACGCCTTGGGTTAAGATTTTGAAATCTTGTGTTTTTGAGAATAAATCCTTACATAAAGTTGGGGCTGCGTGGACTTGATGCATGGTGTCTGCCTGGAAGTTCTGGGTTCAATCCCCGGTAAGGGTAGGATTTATTCACGTAGACTTAGACTTCTAGCTATTGCTCCTGGTCTTTGGGTAGTGAGATCAGACGCCTGTGTGCATTGTTGCGCAAGTAAAAAATCCATCGTTAGTTTGAAATCGACAAGAGTAGCCTAACGGCGCTGACCGGGTAAAATTTTTTATTAATCTTGGGTTTTGTTTTTGTTTTTCATGTTTGCTTATGTATTACTTGGGTTTTGTGGTCAGCTTAGCGTGAGTTTTGATAAAAAATCCTTTTTGCAACCGTGGTCTGTGAGTGTTGTTGGTGGCATATATTTGTACAAACGCAAACGCGGTAGACATGTCCAGGTGTGAGTTATTGCCTGAATATCGTCTCTGTTTATCATCATCAACAGTTCTCGTTATGCCTAGTGGCACACGAGGCTTCAGAGAGGACTTTCCATGCTTTCCTGTCCTGTGCAATCTTCAGTGCAGTTTTCCATGTCAAAGATGCCGCACTTAGTTCACTTTCCATCATTCGTCTCCATGTTGTTTTTGGGCGCCCCTGTTTTTTCTTTCCCTCTGGTGTCCATGTGAGAGCTGTTTTGGCAGGTATATCAGGATTCATTCTCATAACGTGGCCAAACCATTTCCATCTTCTCTTGGTTATCAGACTGTCTAAAGTTTCTTGGTTTGTGACTAAAAGTAGTTTAGTGTTCGAGATTGTATCTGGCCAGAAAGTTTTGATAATTCTACGTAGACATGTGTGGTGGAAGGTGGACAGCATGTGTGCATCCTTTTTGGTCATTCTCCAGCATTCTGCTCCATAAAGAAGAACTGGCAAAATGATGCTCTTGTAGAGTCGGAGTTTCGTTCCTCTGCAGTAATTGTTGGATTTCCAGATTTGTCTCATCCTTCCAAAAGCAGCTCTAGGTAATTAAACAACTGAATAATTTGGAGAAACGCTGAAAAAGAATGCAAGAGAAAATCAAAAGCTGTTCTGTAAGACCCTCTATAAGGAAAAGAGAGATGTGATAATGGTTTGAACAACTGATCGACATCATGGTACGAGGGTAGTAACCCATAAGTGCTCCGTTCTACTTCTAACTCAAGATTGAGTCTAAAGAATCTTAGCCCTGTCTGATACCAACTTTATTACATGGCCAAACCATTTCTTCTTCTTCTTTTTCTTCTTCTTCTTCTTCTTCTTCTTCTTCTTCTTCTTCTTCTTCTTCTTCTTTCTTCTTTGCGTTCACCAGCTGTAAACTCTGGCGGAAAGTTCTCGTTGTTCATCCACTTCTGGACTGCAGTCCTGTTCCAGAACCTGAGTGTTGCGTGTGCATCAATTTTACAGATCTGACTCATTTGTATACAGACTGCTGGTTCCTTGCCTCTCAGGCAGATGCACTCCGACTTCGAAGGACGGCGATACCATTTGATTTGTTGTCTAACTATAAAGTTCAGTATTGGTTCATGCCAATTCTCCTCCTGAATTCATCGTTGTTAAGTTCATCTTTTCTCGTTACACCTAGGACAGGTTAGTTGCGTATCCTTTACAGGACGTTGCAGAACCAACCCCAGCAGCCCCTGGCTGTTATGTGGTTTTTCTAGGCAAATTTACGTCCTGTAGTTTGCCATTGCCTCTGGACGGTAGGCTTCTTGATACCACTGTCGAAACCAACGCAAGGCGAGCGGCCCGCAGCTGGGATCGAACCCAGCATCACGGCATTACGAAGCGTTGGCATCGACTTAGCCACAGAGCCGACTACACCTAGGATAGTACGTACATATTTCATTTCTGTCACAACTGTTTTCCTTCTGTCTTCTGAAGACAGTCTAATGTCTTTAAAGATTTAACCTCAAGTGATACAGAGGGGTTTCTGTGTTGAAGAAGTTCAGTTGTTTGCCTGGCTCTGAGGGTTGGGAATTTACTTTTGGAATCTGTCAGTTGGGAATACTGAATACTCTCCAGTTTCAGCAAAGATCGTAGAGTTGGCCTGCTGGCGTTCCGGTGAAAACCAAGCTGGCTGGAGCCGTGGAAGGTATGGGTCGCATCATAGACTTTTTAGAGGATAGTGGTGGTCTCATTTGAACAACCCTGGGAGGGAGAACGAAAAGACGAAGAAGTTAGAAGGGTGCTTTATTAGTATCCTACCCCAGTACAACGTTTGAGAGTGAGGTAAGACTGGGTTTCCCGGCTTTCTAATGCTTTTAACTACCCCAAAACATCTAAAACTGGCTCTAACCCCAACCCACCTAGGTCCCACGAGAAGAGGGCAGCTTAGGTCCCGCGACTGCATGCAGCCTAGGGCCCACGACTGCATGCAGCCTATCTACCACCCCCAAAAATATTAGATTGGAGGAACCTCGCCAGTGCATTAAGAAAACTGTTTTAATACCTGCTATTTCCTCATTGTTTGGATCTTGTCTTGCGACTTAATGCGATGTTTTCTTCTTTGCCATGAAATTCATCTTAGAAACATGAGTGCTTTTTTTTTTAGCCGACCACAAACAGTGGAACTCCACTGGACACGTTTAGCGTATAGTTTTGGTTTGGGTCAGGGTTATGGTTGGGGTTAGGGTTTGGTAAACGTGCGAAAAACCTAGTAAGAAACGAGCTAAAGAATAGAAACCACATAAAACCGGCTCTTACCACCCTCTAAAATACTGGACTGTTCCATGACGTCATTTGTGGTCGGCTAAAAAGAAAGCACCGAAACATGTAGACTTCTACTAACTGTCAGCATTATTTCAGAACTGATGGCATCCTAATGCATGTATTTCGACTCATCTACAACCTGGACACGTGTGTCAGTTGCGCTGTGTACCTGATATTTGGGGATAACTTTCGGCGTGTTTTCTGCAACAAATACTTCTCCAGTTGTCAGTCACCGTCTCCTGAAAGTTTAGTGTCTCTAACTACCACAAGAAGTGATCCTTCCATGGAAGTGACCGTGCTCAAACCAGATGACAACGAGGGTCCAGAGGAGTCACAGATACACGAACGGTTGTTGTCTGAGCATGATTTATGATTAAGTGTGTGCAGTTTATTTTCTTAATATTTTTTTTTAAAGCCTTGTATCATTCCAGCGAGGCACAACTGAGATAAGCAACATAATAGGACAGGCAAAAACTGCATTTTATAAAATGAAGAACATCTTGTGCAATATATCTTTGTCATTGAGAGTTTAAAAAAAAAAAAGAATTCTTGCTTGCTACATACATCCAGTTTTAACATATAGCTGTGAATCCTGGACAATCGGTAGGCAGGCCAAACAATTTCTTCAGGCCTCAGAGATGTGGTTTTACAGACGAATTCTTAGAATACCTTAGACAACCAAAATGAGCAACCAAGAGGTTTTGGAAAGAGGCAGGAGCCCGAAGACAACTTATGACAGACATCAGAAGGAGACAGTCATCATTTTTTGGCCCTGTTATGAGAAGAGGGAAAATGGAACATGTTGTGACCACTGAAAAGATCTGTGGAAGGAGGGATAGAGGAAGACAGCGAGAGAAGATTCTTGACAGTCTTGTTGGATGGCATGGAGGTGTGTCAGCACACGAACTGATAAAAGCTGCAGGAGATCGAGGATTGTGCAGATGCATAATTGCCCACGCCAGTCGGCAAGGCACCTGATTATGATGATGATGCTGATGATGATTCTAGCAGTGTGTGCTATTCCTCACGTTTCTCCTTGATGTTTTTAAAATGCTTTGTTATCACAGTCGATGTCTCTGCACACTGAGCATTCCCATGTCCTGGCCTCAAGGATGGCATTGACTTGCCTCGCCAAGCTTTACACCCAGGTGACGCAATTGTGTTAGCATCTGAGATTCATGATTATTCGCCAGCTTCGTCCATACAGTGTTGATGATATCAGCTCTCTTCGTGTTTTTTCCCGTTTGCATTGGTGCAATACTTGCCATCTTGTCCGCATTACCCTTTACTCATGCATACATAGCTGTCTAAATCCAGGTGTCAGAGGTTAAGTCTGACTTCTGAATGCTTTCTGTCCATTGAGAGCAAAAACTAGGTTAGTTGCGTATCCTTTACAGGACGCTGCAGAACCAACCCCAACAGCCCCTGGCTTTTGTGTAGTTTTTCTAGGCAAATTTACGTCCAGTAGTTTGCCACTGCTTCCTGGACGGTCGGCTTTCTTGATACCACTGTCGAAACCAACCCAAGGCCCATGGCCCGCAGCTGGGGGTCGAACCCGGCATTACGAAGCGTTGGCATCGACTTAGCCACAGAGCCGACCAGCAAAAACTACATGTTGCAATTGTGTTCATCGAGTCTGATACAATTACCGCATGTCTGGTTGCTTGTTCTGCTACCAAAGTGAGTGCTCTAGAAGCAGCGGTTATATCAACAATCATGCTAGAACAGTGGTTCTGAACCTTTCTAATTCAGCGACCCCTTATTACAGGCCCTCATGTTGTGGCGAACATTTAACTCTTTGAGTCCCAAGGAACGCATCATACGTTCACAGGTTAATGCCTAGAAGCCCAATGAACGCATGATGCGCTGATTTTAGTCTCTTCTGACTACTTCTTGGGCCTGTGATGCTAAACTCTCTGGGACTCAAAGAGTTAATACAGTTCCCCGTGTTGTGGCGACACCCAACCCTACAATTTTGTTGGTCGTTACTTCATAACTTCAATTAATACTTGTTTTGCTATGGTCTTTAGCGACCCCTGTGACCCCTGTGGTTTAACCACCCCCCCCCCCCCACCCTCCCCAAATAAAGGGTCGCGACCTAAAGGGTGAGAACAGCAGTGCTAGAAGTAGTTGCCTGGTAAGCACCAGATTTTATACCGTGTATGCCCACGTTGACCTTAATCCATACTTCACAAACCCATCTGTGTAGACGATGTCTTCTGAGTTTGAATGCTGATCTGTCAATGCCCTTATTTCAATGTTCCCCATGATTGTTTTCCGTTATGTTTTCTACACACATTTTACCAATCATCTGTTGAATGTTAAATCAAAATCACCATCACAGCGCCGAGACATTGCCCATCTCCAGACGCAAGCATAGAATTTCCAGTCCCGATGGTATGATCTATCTATCTGATTGTATATCCGTCTCGCCTTTCCCTTGACCAGATCGCCGGGTCACTGCTCACAGCACCATTCTCCTCTGATCGTAAAGATCCTTCTGTACCTCCGTACATCAGTTCACCACCAAGTGGTGCAAAACCAGCAAGTTTATCTGCTTGTTCGTTTCCCAATCAAAGTAATCTATCTGTGCTCTGTTAAATCCTGACCTGGTTACATCCTAAGACTCTCTGCAGTTGAGCTGAGTTGAAAACAACAATGCAGCACTGGATACATCACCATAAGTGGTCTGTCCCCATCATCAGCAGCCAGCCGAGTTCAAATTCAGTAACAACAGTTTGATTAATTATCCATCTTGCTTTTTCTCTGAGTGTACACAGACAGATCCCTGGTCCCTCCCCGCTGCAAAATTCTTTTCAGGCTGTGATAATCATTATCAAATAACTAGATGCATCAATGTATGCTCGGAATCATTTTCACTAAAAGCTCTCATATGTAGATCCATCTTTTTAAGATTTCAAAAGTTAGAGCTGCTTTGCAGTTGAGCAAAAGCAAAAGATGAACACTTTGACTTTCTTAAAATTTTGAGATAATGGTTCTAAATATAATAAGCTGTCACAAAAGAGCATTGCCACCGGTGGCTAGGTTCCATAATGTTCAGATTTTTAGATCTTGGCAGCTGTTATTCAGAAGACCAAAAGGAAGACAGGAGAAATAATTTGAATTTGGCAAGTTTTTCAGGCAACCGTTCTAAATATGCAAACACAAACTCAATGCACCACCATAAATAAGCTTTGATTTACTTTCACTACTTGAAGCTTTTACATTTAGATCTATCCTTTACAATGTTAGATCTTGGCAACTGCTTTGCAGATGACCAAAATCATGACAGTAAAAGTGTTTAGAATGTCTGAAAATTGTGAGATAATTTTTCCACAGATGCCAACAACTAGCAAGATTTCGTAACAGACTGACTATGCTCTTATTAACAGATAGTCTACTGACTGACTGACTTTCTACCCCACCAGGACATCACACAAGCGATAAACACCCGATGACACAAAGTGCCACCATGTGGGGGAGGATCACCGTGGAGAGGTCCCAGAAACTGCTTTCAGCCATATTAATGGCCAGGCTATATTGCAGCCCCTGGCAAGAGCCAGAGTAGGGCTTCAAATTAAAAAAAATGTCATCCTAAAAAGGACTGAACGTACTTAGTCTACTGTGGATATGGAAAAGAGGATTCCGGCTTTTGAATATAAATACTGTAGACAACTTTTATAAATTTGTATTTTTTTAGACCATAAAACTAAAAAATATGTCAGAGACAAAATAAACAAATTAGCAGGACATCCGGAGACCCTCCTGACAGTTGTTAAACATTGCAAGCAAGCTTGGTTCTGTCACATGACACAATTGAGATGGGGAGGGGGATGAGAGTAGTCAAAGAAGAGGAGGGAAAAAACAAATCTGGAATGATAACATCAAGAAATGGACAAGTCTAGGTTATCATACATTTGTTCTACAAGCAGAAGACAGAGAAAGATAGCTGGTTTTGTGTGTTAATGATTTCATTGATACACCTCCATGACCCTAACAGGTCAAGGGTTATGTTATGTAACAGATGGTCTCACAGCTATACATTTTCTCATACAGATTCTTCTTCAAACAAAATTATAGTTGTGGCCAGTAGTTTTGCAGATGACCAAAAAGTCGGACAGGAAAAACAGTAAGAATTTGTAAAATCAACTACCAATATACTATAAGTTATCACAATCAAACTGTGTGAAAAACTAGACTCATTGCGTGTCAAATGTGTTATGTTGGCAGTTGTTTTGCAGATGACCAGAAGCATGACATGAGAAACATCTACATTAGAATGCATCAAGTGTTTCAGGTGTCAGTTTCAAATATGTTTAAGCATACTCAGTGCATCACCACGTACATTGAGTCCCCTCACAACTAAACGTTCTCACAATTGGATCCATATTTCTTCAAGTTTTATACCCTAGCAACTGTTTTGCAGATATCCAAAAGCATGACAAGATAAACATTTATAAATTATCATAACACTGTTATAATACTTCAAGAGATGTTTACACTGTTCAGGCTCTGATTTGTATTTCATAAAAAAGACGTTCATACATCTAGAATTGTTTTCAGTTAGATAACAAAAACGTGTGTGAATGTATAAAAAATATATGGAAAAAATTCTAAAAACGTGTAAATAAATTTAATATCCAAACATACTCTGATTCGCTTTGGCTAATAGAAAATGTCACTTGGATGATCAAGTTATTTTTCTGGATGTTGCCAGTTACTTTGTCAGTGATCATAAGGAAAATAATAAAATATTTGAAGATCTCTCAGCTAGAAGCTGTTGTTACTGTCTTCAGCAATTTTTAATATTGGCAATTATCCTGCAGATGACCAAAATAGCAGCTGGGAGAACATTTTGAATTTCTGAATAATACGAAAATAATGTTCCAGGGATGTCAAAACTCAGTAGTATTTAGACATATGCTCAGATTAATTTTTTGTCAATAGATGCAGCAACAGCTAGATACTTTCTAAGCTAGATTCACTATCTTAAGGAAATTAAGACGTTCACATTTATTTTGTTGGTGAACTAAGAAAAAATATGAGAAATAATCAAATGCTTTCAAGTTTCTAGGGCTACAGTTCCAAAGTTTGTCAATAAAGCGTAGTGCAACCCCCACATTCGCTCACATTACTGAAAACTGTTGAAGTTGGATCCATCTTTTTAATTTTTATGCAAGCTGGTATGTGTTTTGTAAATGATCAAAGCAGACAAGAGAACACTTAAACTTTCTGATGATTTTTAGAAAAGGTTTCCAAAGATGTTGAAGGTTACCATAATTTTGTGCAAGCTCTGAAAACTTATATCAGTAGGTACTCTTACAGATAGAAAATTTCTCAGCTAGATTCATCTTTAAACAAATTTAGTTGTTGGCAGTGGTTTTGCAGATCACAAACATGATAGGAGAAACAGTTATATTTTTTAGTGTCAGTTATACTTTTTTTTTTAAGTGTTTGATGCATGCAATGGTTCTAATTATGTCAAGACTAGCAACACAGTTATCACGTCTAAGGTGTAAAAGCTAGGACGAAAACATACTTAGAATTTATAAACCATCCATAATTGCAGTTCAGCTCTTTGAGTCCCAAGAATCCTACCTAGAAGCCCAATGAACGCATGATGCGCCGATTTATTACGTTTTTTACTAACACCTGGGCCTGTGATGCTAAACACACTGGGACTCAAAAGAGGTTATTTTAAAAAGTTAAAATTAGGCAAATAAGTTGCAGCAGACCGGCCATCATTAGAAACTGTTACAGCTAATGTAGTTCAGAGCTACATTAATATCTTTCGAGACTGTTAAATGTTGGTCGTTGTTCTACAGATGACCAAAAGCATGACCAAAAAAAACACAGTGAGTTTGTAAAGTATATGAGAAAATAGTTTTCAAAATGTGATTTAGAAAAAATAAACAAGTCATCTGACATAAGCTCTGACTTTGTAAATTTTTAACGTTTTGATGTTAACAATTTATTTTACAGCTGTTACTAGTACCAATCAGTCAGACGAATGCTAGGAATAAAGCCAATCTTACAGGTCATCAAAGAACAACAAATGAAGTAATATGGTAATCTGGTAATCCTAGCTTCAGCTTCATAGCAAACGGGTCATCCCATTGTTGCTCCGCTCCTGTGCCAACGAAAAACATATGTAGCTCACAGTGTCACACCATGCACTCAACTCAGAAGCTGGACGACGAAACTATATCGTTCCAGTCTACAAATGAAGCAAAAATGCAACAGCCACCGCCTGGCAGAAGCAAAAAAAAAACAAAAAAAAAATTTGCCACGGCTAAAAAAAAAAAGTGGCTGTGCCTAGCGTTCATTTTGACCTGAAGCATTATGTGAGGGGTAATAAATGGTCACCCCAAATAAAGTGGTTTGGACACCTAACAAGAAAGCCCTGTACTATCTGCCACAGCGAGCCACACTAAAACATTACAACGGGTATAGAGCGAGTTAAAGACCTCAGTAAAGATGGAGTGATGGCATTAAGAAATGAACATCAGTCTTAATAGTGCTCTTGACAGAGCCCATCAATGAACATTACATCTTCCCCCGACACTTCGATGAGGTACAAGATGGAAGAGAAGAAGACTAGTACCAATCATTGCTTACTTTTGTCAAAATGTTTTTGCACTCATCTGCTTATGGGAAAAAATTATTCATGACAAACAGAAAATATAGGTCAAATATGAAACTGGTTGATTATTAAGGTTGCTTTCTAGTAATCAAAAAACTGCTTGATCAAAGTGTTTCTCCTGTTGTGTATTTGGACATCTGCAGAACAACTGCCAACATCCAAAATTATTGGAACATTTGAATGAAGCTGTTAAATGTTCTAGCTTTAACTGTTTGTTGTGTAAATAATTCATGTCAGAACAGAACAAGTAGGTCAAGAATAAAACTGATTGATTCTTCTGGTTTCTTTCTAGCAATCGAATTTGATTAACTCTATGAGTCCCAGGGGGTTTAGCATCACAGGCCCAAGGGGTAGTCAAAATAGACGTAAAATAGGCGCATCATGCATTCATTGGGGCTCTAGGTAGGAATCTATAAACGTATGATGCGTTCCTTGGGACTCAAAGAGTTAATCAAAGTGTTTCTTTTGCTGTTCATTTGGTTATCTGCAGTACAACTGTTTGGTTATCTGCAGTACAACCGTTTGGTTATCTGCAGTACAACTGTTTGGTTATCTGCAGTACAACTGTTTGGTTATCTGCAGTACAACTGTTTGGTTATCTGCAGTACAACTGTTTGGTTATCTGCAGTACAACTGTTTGTTTATCTTCAGTACAACTGTTTGGTTATCGATTTGCAGTACAACTGTTTGGTTATCTATCTGCAGTACAACTGTTTGGTTATCTATTTGCAGTACAAATGTTTGGTTATCTATCTGCAGTACAACTGTGTGGCTATCTGCAGTACAACTGTTTGGTTATCTGCAGTACAACTGTTTGGTTATCTGCAGTACAACTGTTTGTTTATCTTCAGTACAACTGTTTGGTTATCTATCTGCAGTACAACTGTGTGGTTATCTGCAGTACAACTGTTTGTTTATCTTCAGTACAACTGTTTGTTTATCTTCAGTACAACTGTTTGGTTATCGATTTGCAGTACAACTGTTTGGTTATCTGCAGTACAACTGTTTGGTTATCTGCAGTACAACTGTTTGTTTATCTTCAGTACAACTGTTTGGTTATCGATTTGCAGTACAACTGTTTGGTTATCTGCAGTACAACTGTGTGGTTATCTGCAGTATAACTGTTTGGTTATCTTTCTGCAGTACAACTGTGTGGTTATCTGCAGTACAACTGTTTGGTTATCTTCAGTACAACTGTTTGGTTATCTGCAGTACAACTGTTTGTTTATCTTCAGTACAACTGTTTGGTTATCTGCAGTACAACTGTGTGGTTATCTGCAGTACAACTGTTTGGTTATCTTTCTGCAGTACAACTGTTTGGTTATCTGCAGTACAACTGTGTGGTTATCTGCAGTACAACTGTGTGGTTATCTGCAGTACAACTGTGTGGTTATCTGCAGTACAACTGTGTGGTTATCTGCAGTACAACTGAGTGGTTATCTGCAGTACAACTGTGTGGTTATCTGCAGTACAACTGTGTGGTTATCTGCAGTACAACTGTTTGGTTATCTGCAGTACAAATGCTGACATCCAAAATTCTTGGACAATATTAATGAAGCTGTCAAATGTGCTAGCTGTAACTGTTTCTAGTGGTGATCACAACCTATGATAAAACACCCTTTTTGCTCCTTTCTGGAGTTTCTTTACGGGAGTGTGGAGCATTTCTGGAAGCAGCAAAGGTGAAATGAAAATGTCCCTTAACTCTTTGAGTCCCAAGGAACTCATCATACGTTCATAGGTTCCTACCTAGAAGCCCAATGAACGCATGATGGGCTGATTTTATTACTTTCTCTACTACCGTGTGGGCCTATGATGCTTAACCCCCTGGGACTCACAGGGTTAAAAATCAGTTCAAACAAATTTGTTGTTACACTACATGTGTACAGGTTTGTGCGTATGTATGTTCACGTCTGCAGGTGTGTATGCTCGAGTGAGAGAGAGAGAGAGATATAAAGAAATATTTGCTTGTAAAAATAACAGCAAAGTAAAAAAAAAGGTCCTTTAAGACACCAGTGGCATACCGGGCATAGAAGTCTAAATTTGTATGGACCAATCGGCACCCAGTTGGTGATATGGTCCAATCAAGCTGGCTGCCTTTACTTTCCAGAACTTTATGTGGTAAACTTATAAGGTAGGGTCACTCTGGGAGCCAACGGCATGCTTTGAATTTGACAGAAATTACACTGCGGTGCAGAAAAGAAAGAAATCACAAATAACACAGTCAGAGGAAACAAATGAGCCTTTATTGTAGACAACAGCTAGAAAGCAATTACAAATAAATAAGAATAAATTTATGGAGTGCAGATGTTTAAAAACACTGTCAATCTGACAGTGAAATAGAGGTTTAAATACATCACAGTCTACAGTTAAAACAATTAGACAATTCACAGTATTTTAATCAGAAATACTTTGGTTTCTGTGCCTATAAGTGAAGTTAGGTATGTTGAACAACCGAAAGACTTAAATATCGCACAGTAAGTATAAACAGACAAAATAAACCATCTTCAAATGCAGAACAAATTAAAGGAAGGAAGAGGAAATATAAATAGTTGAATGCTAGAGTGGGGGGGAAGACAGTTAGTGATGATCCGAGCATGAAAATAAAATAAATGTAAGAGACAGCCAAAGTGGTTAAACATTAACTCTTTCAGTCTCAAAGGGTTTAGCATCAGAGACCCAAGGAGTAGTCAAGAGAGATGTCAAATAAGCAAGTCTTGCATTTATTGGGCTGCTAAGTAGGAACTCATGAACATCAGATGCATTCCTTGGGACTGAAAGATTTAAATGTACATCGTGTCAGGTGTTATTAACAAGAAAATCTGGAACATATAAGTCACAACAAGAAACTTGGGTGCTTTATTTCTATCCTACCCCAGATGACGTCACAGGACAGTCCAACATTTTAGAGGATGGTAAGACTGGGTTTCCCGGCTTTCTGATGCTTTTAACGACCTCAAAACATCTAGAACTAGCCCTAACCGCAACCCACTTATGTCCCACCAGAGGGTGCAGCCTGGGTCCCACGACTGCATGCAGCCTATCTACCACCCCCTGAAATATAGACTGTCCTGTTACCTGTGGATTTCCCCTGTTTGGGGTAAGATATTATTAAAGCACCCAAACTTGATGATATATACCGTTAAACAGACTGTTACAGAGTGGTAGCATAGCACTAGACATCAATTAAAATACAGAACATAAAGGAAGAGATAGATTATGTATGTGCGAATGCAAAAGCTGGACACATATTTCAGATTTAAATTTACAAAGAGAAAAGAAAAAAAGTTTGAAATGATGTGTAGAATAAGAGACAGGCTTGATAGAAAATGGCAAGCTTGACAAATATAGAAACTTTTAATAAATAGAAAGATAGACACTGATACTTAACCCAAGTGAGTAGTGAGATGAATGCTCAAGGAAAACAACAACAATGAAATGAACAGATCATAGACGCATGAAGTGGAAGACAGTAACGTAGGTATTACAATTCATTCAAAAGAGAAATTTAATTTGAAACAGACATATGCAAATTTCCAGATCAGGACTGGCAGATACAAAATTTAAGTACTTTATACCAAGAAATGGCAAAATATTATATACCCAGGTTAAAATTAAATGGGAAATCTTATATATTCCAAAAAAGAAATGTATTAGGAAAATCAATTAAATATTTTGGCATAAAACCAATGACATGGTAATTACCCTGGTACAAAGAAAAAAAAAACTTTTTTTTTAAATCTTGAAATGTATACCTGAATGTTGCACTTGTATCCAGTTGACACACTCTCCCAGGTCGACCCAGCCTTGAGTAAGTACCAGGTGCAGTCCTGGGAAGTAAAGGTGGCCAGCATGATGCTGACCAATTCACCCACCAAGTGCCAATTGTTCTATAAAAAATATTTGTCTAGCTCTATCTCCCAATTCGTGCCTGCGCAGAATAGAGGGAATAAAATGGTATGATAGAATAACTAATGTAGAACTTTGGGAGAGAACTAAACAGGCTCCAGTGGATCAGGAGGTGAGGAAAAGACGCTGGCGTTGGATAGGGCACACACTGAGAAAACAGGAGAAAAGCATAACTAGAATGTTTTTGCATTGGAACCCACAGGGGCATAGGAATAAAGGAAGGCCAAAAAACACATGGAGAGGGGAGCTGGAGAATGAGGTTAGAAAGATGTGGAGGACATGGGGAGAGCTCCATGTAATGGCGAAGGATAGAACGACTTGGCGTGAGTTGGTTGAGGGCCTATGCTCCATTGGGGGATAGAAAGGCAGAAGAAGAAGAATTTCCCAATTCACCTAGAGGGCATGAAAAAGGGAATTTTTTAAAGTAGACACATTAGTTTTATCTTTTATCTTTAAATGATATAATTAAATTACATGAAAACTGTAAAACCTAAACAAACTAGAAAAACCATATAACTAAATTAGATAACTATTTTACATCCTGGTATAAGCAGATAAGACTCCCAGCGTCAACTACAGGCACCATAGTGAGGGGAGGAGAAAAATAATAGACCCATCTACTCCTCCTCTCCCCGCCCCCCCCCCCTTCCTCCCTCCCCCTTCCCAAATAAATATGCTTTAAAAGTCGACTAATAATGGGTGCTTTCCTTTGAAGTCAGAATGCATCTGACCATGAAGTTGGGAACCAAAAGTCTGCATACAAATAAGCCAGACCTGTAAAATGGATGCACAGGCAGAATTCAAAAATAGACCAACAACTATAACTTTCCACTAGAGTTTACAGCCTGTTAAGGAGAAGACAAAGTATGACACACCCTCAGTGACTGATCTAGTTTACTTCAAATACATCCAGTTAAACAAAATTTTTAAACATGAAGCTAGTTTGTTTGTTTGTTTAAATATCCAGAAACCATGAGTTGTTAACCCTTCGGCTCGGTACTATGGATATTGCAAACCCTTCGGCCCTGATTCCATGATAGGTACCGTAAATCTGAGAGAAAATGTGGCTTTTCTGCCTACCCCCGGGAGTGAACCCGGACCACAAGGAGTTCGTAACCCCGTCACTGCGCAGTCCGCTTTAGCCAACTAGGCTAGCGAGCCGGGCATGAAGCACATAGTAAACACACAGAAATGTATCTACTGTGTGAACAAAGCAGTAGCCGAAAAATTGGGGAAATGGGGGAGGGGGTAGGAAAAAAAGGGGAGAGGGGAAGCAGGAACAAAAGGAAGAAGAAATTGATGTAAATTCATTTGCAAAACATGAAACTGACATTCCAGCAACAATGGGCAACGCAATCAAGTACAAATCAACTGACAGCTCCAAGCCAAAGTCAGTTAACAACAATGTTTAGCACTGTTCAACTCCTATATCACAGGTATAATTACTAATGTGAAACACAACCAGAGTAACTGCTTACATTTACTAAACTAAGACTGCCCAATGGTGAATGTTGAATCAGGAATCGACATCACAGCACTTGGGACACTCCCGTAAGTGCTCAGTCCCCATCTTCAGCAGCAAGCGAAGAGTTACGATTCCGATGGTAACAGTAACCGTCTGATTGTATATCCGTCTCATCCTCCCCCTGAGTGTTGAGCGTCGGCCAGATCCCCTGGTAACTATGACTGCCCAGAGATCAGTTTTATAATCAAATAAAATGTTATCACTTCAACAGTTTCTGTTCAGACGTCTGGATTGCATGGACAGTGCTGTCCGCTGACAGAAACAAAATCAGATGGGGCACAATTTAGAAAAACAAAGTGAATTATTTTCTTTAAAACAATTTAGGGCAAATGCTTAACTCTTTGAGTCCCAGGGGGTTTAGCATCACAGGCCCAAGGGGTAGTCAAGAAAGACGTAAAATTGGCGCATCTTGCGTTCATTGGGTTTCTAGGTACGAATCTATGAACGTATGATGCCTTTCTTGGGACTCAAAGAGTTAAAATATAACTGGACCAGTATTCACATTTCTGGTTTTACAGTAAACTATTATTAAAAACCACAATCAGCTATTCTTTTAGGATTAGTAAAGTAAATGTTTTAATTAGACTATTCGTTTAAAAAAAAAAAAGGCCCTAAAACATGGAGCACAACTGAAAGATGAAGCCTCATTGCAGGTTTTTGAAAACAGAGTCTTACAACAAATCTTTGGACCCATTAAAGATACAAAACGATGGGGAATGGAGAGTAATAAGCAATACAAAATTTCATAATCTGTTTAAATTGCCACTGATCACTGGCATCATGATAACTAATAGACTGAAATGGTTGGGGCATACTGAAAGAATGTCAGATGATAGAGAAGTAAAAACTGCATACACAAGGGAGACTAATGGTCGTAGACCACGAGGCAGACCAAGAAGAATATGGAAAGATTATGTCCAGAAAATGCAAAAACTTGGTGTCACCAACTGGAAAGAGAAGGCCAACCAGAGAAATGAATGGAGGCGGGTGATATCTGCAGCAATGAACCTCAAGGGCTCGGAATGATGAAGAAGAAGAAGAAACAGTTTTTTTTTAAAAACACTTTGGGTATTTCTGTGAAACAAAATTGTGGAACTTGTCAACAGAAATTCTGGCAATTGTGTAAAACAATATGAGGCAATTTCTGAACAGTTCCTGTTTAGAAGTTTGGATTGCATGTATAGTGCTGTTTGCTGATAGAAACAAAATTCAGACAGGTCATTTTATTTAAATAAGGGTGCTTCCCCAATATCTCCCCCCAGGATCATGTCACGGGACAGTCCAATATTTTGGAGGGTTGTAAGAGCTGGTTTACAGACTTTCTGATGAAGCTAACTATCCAAAAACATCAAGAACTGGGCCTAACACCAAACCGCCTACGTCCCACAAGATAGTGTAGCATAGATCCCACAACTGCATGCAGATTATAAAAAAAAAAAAAAAAAAAAGTAAAGATCCCTTTTCACGCCTTAGGCGCACTGGGTATATGGGAAGAGCGACCCATATTTTTCAGACCAATCGGCACTGGATGGGTAATGTGGTCAGCATTACGCTGGTCGTCTTTACTTTCCCAGGACAACCATCCTGGTACCCATTTTAGGCTGGGTCAACCTGGGATGCCCCATACCACGATAAAAATCCACGCAATAAAATATTCATCTGTCTGTTTGGGGGGAGATACTGGGATAGAACCTAAATAAGTTAATAATGTTCTTTAAAACAATGTAGGGCAAATGTTTAAAACAAGACATGATGATTTTTTTGCCTGGGTTTTAAATTGGATCATTTTTAAAAACAACGCTGAGCTGTTAAAATGAGGTTAGTAAAATACATTTTTTTAAATTTGACAACTCTTGAAAATAACTTTGGAAATTTCTGTAAAACAAAACTGTGAAATTTTTCAGTACAAATTTTTCCGATTCCATAAAGCGAGTTCGAGGAATTTCTGAACCCAAGTTTCATCAATTCATGAAAACAAGATTTAAAAGTATATGAAACCAAGACTAGAATGATCAATGGGAAAATGAAATTATATAATTACAATTTAATAAGATGAATGTACAAATAATACTGAAGATGAAAAGTTTTAACAAATAAATATGTGTAATTTTGTGACATCTAGAAAGTAAAACTAAATATTTACATATACGTGCCAAGACATTACCAGGGTCCATAAATAAGCAAGACATATTAAAACTGTAACCTATCATGCATGGACAGTTGGTAGATCAGTGAAAAACTATTTGGAAGCTGCGAAGATGTGATTTTATAGACGAATGGTGAGAATACCCTGGACAGATTTTAAAATAAAAAAGAGTAATGAGGATGTCTTCGAAGAAACTGAAACATGAAAAGAACTAATTGCCTACATCAGAAAGAGACAATCTTCCTTCTTTGGTTATGTGATGAGAAGGAGAAAACTGGAGGGAGTACATCGTAGAAAGTTGGAGGGAAGAAGAGGCAGAGGGAGACCGAGAGAACAGATGCTGGACAGTTTGACATCATAGCATGGAGGATCATCTGTGTCAGAGTTCATTGAAAGTATACGAGACAGAGGGTTGTGAACATGACTACCAATGTCACACGGCATGGACTTTAAGAAAAAGAACCTATCATGTATGTTATAACTCAGGAGGCTCGGAATATGACTGGCTAGCTCCCCCTAAAGAAAAGTTGGCAGCACAGCGTAACTGGTCATTAACAAAATCTACAAAGGGTTTGGTGTTAAGTTGTTTGAGGGTCTTTGCTTCTTTGCAAAATGAAAGGCAGAAAGGGCAAAGTACATAATGGAATGGCTTGAACTAACTCTCTAATAACAGAAGATAATTAAGAACTACCACCTCTCTAAGGTGAGGAGATAATAAAAACAATAAAATACTCTCAATATAAAGTAATTAAATGAAAACTACAGCATTCACAAATTAATAGATTTTAAAATTTACTAGCCACACCCTGATTCATTCTTGTTTTAAAAAATCACAATAATCAATAACATATGTAGATAAATAACTAGACAGCATAATAAATAGACTAAAATAGGCAGGGTGGCTCAACCATGGAAGGAAAGAGAATGCAAAAATTATAAGCAAGCATTTCCAACAAGAGTGTAAGATATAAAGCTGATACTGGTCAAATATTAAATAAGCTACAAAATAGACATCTCACAAAAAATACATACATATAGTTATAAAAATAAGTCATATGGATTTAAACCAGTACAATTAATGAACAAAAACTGTACATAAACAACAGTTATAAATTTCAACCTGTGTGTGTTTAGAAACCTTACTCCTACTTGCACCCAAAAAGCCAACTTGTAGGGCCATCAGGGTGCCATAATGAATGGATGTCTTATCGAGGTCTTCAACTGTCTCCTGTTCTTGTAGAGAACAAGTGACAAAGTTATCTGTGTTCTTTACAAGTTGAGAGATAGTGTTCTTTACAATTCAAGGAATGTTCAGTGTTATTTGCAAGTGGAAAGCATTGTTATGCAAACTAAGGAATGTTCAGGTTGGATTTTTTTTTCATAAGCCAAGAATTTTTTTTTAACAAATTGAAATACACAAAGGACAAAATTCAAGAAACAGAACAAATATCAGAATTTTGTAACAAGTTCATTTTGCCAGCCATATCTTCTTCATGTTTATTGGCTGTAAACTCTGGCGGAAAGTTCTGGTTGTTCGTCCACCTCTGGACTTTAGACTTGGTCTAGGACCTGAGCGTTGTGTGCACATCTGTTTTACAGATCTGACTTATCTGTATGCATACTGTTGGTTTCTTGCCTCTCAGGCCGATGCACTCTGACTTCCTCAATTATTGGACTCTTACAACATGCTTGTTGGGGAGACAGGGGGTCTAATCTTGTTTTCCAAATAATGGGATCTTGGAACCCATACAGGGGGTCTAATCTTGTTTTCCCCACAATGGGATCTTGGAACCCATACAGGTGTGTAATCTTGTTTTCCCCATAATGGGATCTTAGAACCCACACAGGGGGTCTAATCTTGTTTTTCCCATAATGATTTCTTGGAACCCAAACAGGGGGTCTAATCTTGTTTTCCCCATAATGGGATCTTGGAACCCACATAGGGGGTCTAATCTTGTTTTCCCCACAATGGGATCTTGGAACCCACATAGGGGGTCTAATCTTGTTTTCCCCACAATGGGATCTTGGAACCCACATAGGGGGTCTAATCTTGTTTTCCCCACAATGGGATCTTGGAACCCACATAGGGGGTCTAATCTTGTTTTCCCCATAATGGGATCTTGGAACCCACATAGGGAATCCGAGAATTATAAGAATGAACAGGTTTAAGTAGCTGTGCTTCTGAAATGAGATTGTCTAAAAAAGAAAACAAAAAAAAAGGTTTCCTATAGTTTAACTCTTTGAGTCCCAGGGGGTTTAGCATCACAGGCCCAAGGGGTAGTCAAAAGAAACGTAAAATCGGCACATCTTGCGTTCATTGGGCTCTAGTTAGGAACATTTGAACCTATGATGCGTTCCTTGGGACTCAAAAGAGTTAACAGGAACGTAATAGGATCTAATGGCCTCTCAAAAACAATACTGCAGGTCTCAGTAGAGGAGAAGGGAAGAAGAGGCAGACCAAGAAAGACCTGGTTACAGAACCTGACTGACTGGACAGGCCTCAGGCATGCAACCATGGAGTCCATCGCAACTGACCGCCAAAGTAGGACAGAGCTGATCAGACAGTCAACAAAAACTGTTAAATTAACAGAAGTCATCCATATGACAAATATTTTCCCCACGGTCTTTCAAACTACAAATTCAGAAGTATTGCAATTAAATAAATAAATGTACATTTCAGATTTAAAAATCAAGATTAAATAGCTGTTATAATTCTTGTGACACATAAATGAAATTTTAAGAAAAATCTAAGTAGGCCTACAGAAGTTTTCTTTATTCACATAACACAAACAGATTTATTTTCCAAACAATAAAATAATAATTTATAAAAAAAAAAATTCCTTACCAAAAAAAATAAACATATTCCCTTAAACAAAAGCAAATTCCTTAAACAAAGTCAAAAATTTATCAACATCGGATTTCCTCCAATTGTAAGATAAGTGAGAATTATTCTAATTACATCTAAATTGATAATTTTATAATGTGTACAGTATGTGGCTAAATTCATGCATTAGCTTAGCAATAGGTGTAGGATTAAACAAAGACATATAAGGGTTTAACATATTGAAGAAACTGTTGCCAGATTATTGATCAACAGAAACCAAATTTGCAGAGTGTTACCATCATCTTTAGTGCCAGCTGGCGCAGGCATTCATGCATCTCCACAGATCTTGGTCTTTGGTTTCTGAATCAATTCCACAGATGATATTCCTCCATGCCACTGTCTTAAGCCATCCACCATCATTTGTCTTTGTCTGCCTCTGCTTCTTCTACCAGTAATCATTCCAGTCGTCACGCTATTTTCCAGTCTACTCTTCTCATCAAATGAAGAACTTGTTTGTCTCCTTCTCATTGTTGTAGATAATGTTCTACTTTCATTACCCATTTCCAGACAATCATTGTTAGTTATTCTGGCAGTCAAAGGTATTCACAACATTCTTCTCCAGAACCACATATCTTGTTTGCTGAGTGAAGCAGTGTGGAAACCAAATACACCTGTCAAGGCAAGCCCCATCAGGTATTAGTTAGTTAGTTAGTTGGGATCCCTGCACTCCAGACACGTCCATAGGTGCTCAGATCCTTTCCTCAATATCAACCTCAGCCTTCTGTGACTAATAGTGCCAGGTTTTTGTTGATTAAGTCTTTCTGAATACCCGGTGTGCCTCTCGCTTTTGGCTATGTTGATCTAAACTCCTGAGTCTTTCATTCTGGTGAGTGATGTGGAATCACTGTCTCGAAAGCCGCATCATCTATGTAAACAGCTGCCTGCCATCAATGATCAGTCCCTGAAGTATACCCATAACTGACAGCATAGAACTCTGGTCTTAGTCAGCTGTGTATCTTTTACATGATGCTGCAGAACTAACGCCAGCATTTACTGGATGTTTATTATTTTACTGGGCAATTTTACATTCAATGGGAACTCTGGTCTTTTTCATCTTTTCTTCTTCCTCTTCTTCTTCTTCTTCTGCCTATCAAACCCCCATGAAGCTCAGGCTCTCAACCCATGCCAAGTCGTTCTATCCTTTGTTATCACATGCAGCTCTCCCCATGTTTTTCCCATCTTTTTTAATGTCACTCTCTAACTCAATCTCTAGGGGGATACCATCATAATGTCTTTATAAATTTTGATTTGTTTAAAACATACGAGGGCCACTTCCACCACATGTCTAGACTTTTCAAGAGTAATGAGCTCATTACTTTTATAGTTGTTATTCCATTCCTTCCTTGATGTAAGAAAAGCAAGTTCAAAGGATTATAACTCCACCGAAAGTGTACTTTTACCCACTGTTGTAATAAATAAAAGAAATTTAGAATAACTTGGCTGCTAATATGACTGTTAAATTAAACTCTGTTTTTTCAAAAGTAATGAGCTCATTTTTATTATAGTGGTTATTCTACTCCTTCCTTGACCGCCTGCTGCCAAACCGTCTGGAATTGAAAGAAGTATGGGGTTTGTGATATCATTTACAAAAACTTCTGAATAATCCTTTTCGCCATTCGAATATTTGTAAATTATAATAAGTTCACTATTAAAACATGTGCAGTATGTGGCAGATCTTTAAAAAAAAAAAAAACAGGAGAGGTCTGGTGTTATCAGTCACCACTTGCTGAAGGATATACTGAAGATAGGATCTGAGCACTAATGAACTTGTCCGATGTACAGTGTTTATAATCTGTCGATTAACTAACTAACTAAACAAGAGAGGTCCGCAAGTGTTAGCTAACAGAAACCACTAATATAGGTCACTGTACGCACGTTCAGTTTGGGGGTCGCGTTAGCGCAGTCGATAAGACACTAGCTTTCAAATCCAGCTGCGGCTTGCTGCAGCCCAGGGTCGGTGTTCGAATACGGGCGGCTCCTGGGGTTCACCCAGCCTCTAGGAAATGGGTACCAGAGTTAACAATCAGGGGTAAATGGAGGAACGTCGCTGTAGCTACAGAGTTACGTGCGGACGGCGACACAGGTGGACAATTCTTATCAGCTGTCCGTACTGGTGGCAGAGCACTTATGGTTTATAACCGTGTGCAATGACGCTGGTTCACATCTCCCGACTTTACCTTTTTTACTTTTACATTAAGTCAGTTAAGTAAAGGTTCTTCCAGAGATTCTTTTCAAAATTTACCAAAGATGCAACAACAACAAAAATTTTGTGATTTTCTGATTTTAAAAAAAAAAAACATCTCCTGCTCATAAACACAAAAGTAATAATTTCAAAAACACAAAACAGAACTGTCAACTGAAAACTACAAGATTTTTAAATGCTTATTCCATAGGCATGACTCCAGCCACAAACATTCCACAGGCATGACTCCAGCCACAAACATCTTTAAGCAATTCCTACACAATCTTAAGAATATATATTCCTCATAAGACCTCTAATACTGGAGCAGAAAAATATTGAATGTTGAATTAAGAACTGACATCACAGCACTCGGGACACTAACATAAGTACTCAGTCCTTATCTTCAGCAGCAAGCGAAGAGTTCCAATTCCAATGGTACCAGTACCTGCCTGATTGTATATCCGTCTCATCATTCCCCTGGGTGTTGAGCGTCGGCCTGATCTCCTGGCAACTCCTCGCAGTGCCATTCCCCTTAAACCATAATAATTTATCTGCGCCTCCGCACTGTTCACTCGCTCCCTAAGGGTCCTCATGATCTAGCTTGTCATAGATCAATTCACCACTAAGTGGTGCAGAGTCAGCCAGTCTATCTGCCTGCTCATTTCCCAATACACCTGGAGAAAATATCTTAAGGATGCTAACTACCCAGGACCTCTGAAGTGATGCTTGCCACTCTGCTGGCATACACATACTCATACTGGAGCAGAAAGAGACAATTAACTCTTTCAATCCCAGAGGGTTTAGAATCAGAAGCCCAAGGTATAGTCAAGAGCGACGTAAAATCCGCACATCTTGCATTCACAGGGCTTCTAGGTAGGAACCTATAAAAGCATGATGCGTTCCTGGGGGCTGAAATAGTTAAGTTTGGGGCTGAAAGAGTTAAGTTGGGGACTGAAAGAGTTAAGTTTGGGGCTCAAAGAGTTGAGCCACTTCTTACAAACAGTGCACCTTGCACATGTACCTTCCCAAACCTTGTCACTCCAGCAACAGTTTCAAAACTGAGTCACAATATCGTGGGCATTCCTGAAAAAGAATCCATTTTAAAACAATACAACAATTTTACACAGGTCATCAATAAATTTCTTTTACATTTATTTATCCAAATTTCAAACTTTTTTCAAAATATATAAAGATATAATGAGTGAGTAACCAATCAGTATGAACAGAGTTAAGCATTAAATGGAATACATTCCCCTAAAAAAATGTGTGTACAGGGTGCCTGATGCTAATACCCTGTGACCTCTAACACTGAGGCTTACAGGAAAATTTGACACTAATTTAGTTTTTAAAATAAGCTATCTGGTCCAAGGAAAACCCACTAAAATGCTATTTTTAGTTTCTATATTCATATCCTTGCTTCCCAAAAGTGTGCGCAGGTGCAAACACAGCCAATAGCATTAGTTATGCACTCTGTATGTAAATATCACTGAAAACAAGCCAGAAAGGTGACACTTATGATAAATTGGACCTAACTGTATGTGATGATATTAGAAATATGAATGTCTCAACTTCTTATACTGTGTTTGCTCTTAAAAGGGCAACTGGGATGTTGTATTGCGGTTTACAGCTAGGCTTTAATGTTTGCGCCTTTTAGCCCAGCACATTCAATTTCGGCAAACCCTTAATTACTTTCCTTTTAAATCATGCTCGTAAAGCAGCGTGGGTCTATTCTAACCCTCCCCCAACAGAAAGAGGTTTGGGAAACCTACACTGGAAAATGGGTCAGCGATACAGATAATGTCTGGTTATAGAATCACCCACTTTCTGTCTCTCGTTACATCTCCATGCCCTAATGATTACAGCCTGTTCCAAAATTATTTTAAACAGTGATCATTCAAAATATAGTGTTTTTATAAGTGAATGTTTAAGTTTTGATACCTCATGCTGAGACATTCTTGTGCAAGAGAACCAGACTGCTAAATTTAGTACACAAACAAATGACCAATAATAAAGTGCAATAGAACACCAGACAACAGAAAGGAAGAGACAACATTCAGATTTCAATCACTGTGAAGTGTGGTCAACTCGCAAAGTTGTGGAGCAATCAGTTAGACAACTACGCCACTTGCTCATACTTGGCCTTGTTGATAGACTTGGCTAGACAGAATGCTAGCACGGCTCCGAGAACCTGCAAAACACAACAATGAAAAATGAAAAAGTTAACTCACAGAGATTTGATTTGATTTGATTCAAGAACCGAGATCACAGCACTCGGGGCATCCCATAAGCACTCCCTCCCCATCTTCAGCAGCCAGCGAAGAGTTCCAATACTAATGGTGCCAGTAGCAATCTGATTAAACGCTGCATCAATCTCACCAGACCGTGGTGATCCATCTGCTCCTCCGAACTGTACACGCTCTCCCACAAGGCACTAACCACGTCTGCCTTATCATGTATCAGTATTACACCAAATTGTGCAGAGCTAGCCAGTCTGTCCGCCTGTTCATTTCCCAACACACCGGCGTACCCAGTGAAAAAATCCAGACAATACTCCTCACTCGTGTCCTCCGCAGCGAAGCATGCCACTCTGCACGAAGCATACCTGTTCTGATCTTCCTCAGCATGCTTTCTGAATCAGTTACAATCACTAACTCAAAGAGATGACAATGAAGTCATACGGTTAAGTTATTTTTTTAAAAGTATATTTCTCAGATATAACAATGAAAAACTATATGCAGCAGATAAAACAATGAAAAACTATATGCAGCAGATATAACAATAAAAAACTATATGCAGCAGATATAACAATGAAAAACTATATGAAGCAGATATAACAATGAAAAACTATATGCAGCAGATATAACAATGAAAAACTATATGCAGCAGATATAACAATGAAAAACTATATTCACCAGATATAACAATGAAAAACAATATGCAGCAGACATAAAACAATGGAAAAACTATACGCAGCAGATATAACAATGAAAAACTATATGCAGCAGATATAACAATGAAAAACTATATGCAGCAGATATAACAATGAAAAACTATATGCAGCAGATATAACAATGAAAAACTATATGCAGCAGATATTACAATGAAAAACTATATGCAGCAGATTTAACAATGGAAAAACTATATGCAGCAGATATAACAATGAAAAACTATATGCAGCAGATATAACAATGAAAAACTATACGCAGCAGATATAACAATAAAAAAGATAACATTACATATGTAACAATGAAAAAGTATACGTAACAGACGTAACAGTGCACACCGAGCAGCTAAAGTTAAATCATAAGAAAACAGGAATTATGGTCATCATCGAGAAGAAAGAAATACCATAATGTAAAGTCCATGCAAACAGAAAGATTTCTAAACAAGTCAACTAGTAAAACTATCTAGCAAACAAGATTAGAACAAAAACTGCCCTGGCAAAAGTAGCCTTTAGCGAGATGATGCGGAAGTGGCCTTCAGAAATAAGCAAAAGTGGCCTTAAGCAAGATGCAAAAATGGCCTTTAGCATTATGTAAAAGTGGCTTTAAGTGAGAGGCAAAAGTGGCTTTTAGTGAGAGGCAAAAGTGGCCTTTAGCAAGATGTAAAAGTGACCTTTAGTGAGATGCAAAAGCGGCCTTCAACGAGATGCAAAAGTGGCCTTTAGCAAGATGTACAAGTGACCTTTAGCTAGATGCAAAAATGACCTTTAGTGAGATGCAAAAGTGGCCTTTAGCTAGATGCAAAAATGACCTTTAGTGAGATGCAAAAGTGACTTTTAGCGAGATGCAAAAGTGGCCTTTAGCAAGATGCAAAAGTGGCATTTAGCAAGATACAAAGGTGGCCTTTAGGAAGATGCACAAGATGCTCAACATAAAGATACCAACTGCAATGAGAAAACAGTATTAAGGTACCATACAGAACCTGTATTATGAGACACAAACAGCTGTGTGTGGGTTCCAGAGCCCCATTGTGGGGAAAAACAAGAATAAACCCACTGCCTCATCAAAAAGAATGTCACAGCAGTTGACAAACTGGGAACTTCCTTCGAAGTCAGAATGCATCTGCCGGAGTGACAAGAAACAACCAACTGCCCAGAAATAAACCAGTAAAACGGATGTACACGCAAAACTCAAGCCCTGGCACAAAGCCAAAGTCCACATGGATGAACATTCAGGACTTTCTGCCAGAGCTTACAGCCAGTGAACAAAGAAGAAGAACAAGAAGATGAAAGAGAAGAGGACACAAACAGAAGAGCCAAACAAACCCCTACTGGCAGCAGAAATGTGTCTCTAAATAAACAATTGCAATGAGGATCATGCTGTAGCTGCTTCTGATCATCCTCCTCCTTCCACAAGATTGTTATGTTATTACAATTGACGTCTTTGCCCATTGGGCATCTCCATGCGTTGCTCAGTCCTCCGATGCAGCAGCAGCATCTACTGATTTTTTCCCATTAGGAGTTGGTTATAATATCTCCTGTCTTTACCTCAAAGACGGTAGTTCTGTCTTTACCTCAAAGACGGTACAGTCGTGCTTCACTAAGCTTAGCTCTTCAGTCACGCAGTTGTGTTAGCGTCAGAGATTCGCCATTATCATATAACCTAGTCCGTACAGCATTGATCAAATCAATTCTGTCCATACTTCTTCCCATTTGCATTGGAGTATCACTTGCCAGCTGGTCAGCTCTTTAGTTACCATTTACTCCTGCGTGCCCAGGTGTGTAGACCCAGATGATGGAGGTTACCTGCGACTTTTAAATGCTTTTTACCCATTTGGAGCATACACTACCTGCAGCGAATTTCTAAAACATGTTCATAGATCAACAAGAATGTTAAACAACATCAATTATAAACGCAAATGACAAGACACAAACAACAGAAGACACCCACCTGGAAGAAGGAAATACCTAAAGCAACACCTCCAATAGGTCCCATGTTTCCATTGATAAAGTTGACCACAAACTTATGGCAGCCCTGGGCAGAAATCAAACAATATCACTTTGACGACCCCAAAACATCTAGAACTGGCTCTAACCCGAACCCACCTACGTCCCATGACTGCATGCAGCCCATCTACCACCCCCTGAAATATTAAACTGTCCCGTGACCTGAGGATTTCCCTGTTTGGGGTAGGATATTAATAAAGCACCAATTATATGTGTATATGAACTGTGTGGGTGAGTGTGTAATAGAAAGAAAAAAGACAGAACAGGACAAGACATGACAAAACTAGACAGAACAGGACAAAACATGACAGAACAGAAGCATGACACATCATCAGGATAAAACAAGGCAGGATAAGATGAGACCAAGAACAAGACAGGACAGGACAAGACAGGACAGAAAAAAAGCTATACATCGTCATAAGGATAAGACATGACAGAACAAGACGGGACAGGAGAAGGACAGGACAAGAAAAGACAGAAGCTACACATCATAAGAATAAGACAGGAGAGTACAAGACAAGACAGAACAAGACAAACCAGAACAAGGCAAGACAGAACAAGCCAACACAGAACAAGACAAGACAGAACAAGACAAGACAGAACAAGGCAAGACAGAACAAGCCAACACAGAACAAGACAAGACAGAACAAGACAACACAGAACAAGACAGAACAAGACAACACAGAACAAGACAGAACAAGACAAGACAGAACAAGACAACACAGAACAAGACAACACAGAACAAGACAGAACAAGACAAGACAGAACAAGACAACACAGAACAAGACAGAACAAGACAAGACAGAACAAGACAAGACAGAACAAGACAACACAGAACAAGACAGAACAAGACAAGACAGAACAAGACAACACAGAACAAGACAGAACAAGACAAGACAGAACAAGACAACACAAAACAAGACAAGACAGAACAAGACAGGACAGGACAAGACAGGACAGAACAAAAGCTATACATCGTCATAAGGATAAGACATGACAGAACAAGACGGGACAGGAGAAGGACAAGACAAGAAAAGACAGAAGCTACACATCATAAGAATAAGACAGGAGAGTACAAGACAAGACAGAACAAGACAAACCAGAACAAAGCAAGACAGAACAAGCCAACACAGAACAAGACAAGACAGAACAAGACAAGACAGAACAAGGCAAGACAGAACAAGCCAACACAGAACAAGACAAGACAGAACAAGACAACACAGAACAAGACAAGACAGAACAAGACAACACAGAACAAGACAGAACAAGACAAGACAGAACAAGACAAGACAGAACAAGACAGAACAAGACAAGACAGAACAAGACAACACAGAACAAGACAGAACAAGACAAGACAGAACAAGACAACACAGAACAAGACAACACAGAACAAGACAGAACAAGACAGAACAAGACAAGACAGAACAAGACAACACAGAACAAGACAGAACAAGACAAGACAGAACAAGGCAACACAGAACAAGACAAGACAGAACAAGACAACACAGAACAAGACAAGACAGAACAAGGCAAGACAGAACAAGCCATCACAGAACAAGACAAGACAGAACAAGACAAGACAGAACAAGCCAACACAGAACAAGACAAGACAGAACAAGCCAACACAGAACAAGACAAGACAGAACAAGACAACAGAACAAGACAAGACAGAACAAGGCAAGAAGACATGGCAGAACAATACAGAACAGGAGAAGGACAGAAGCTATATATCATAAGAATAAGACAGGAGAGAACAAGATAAAACAGACCAAGACAAGACAGAACAAGACAATACAGAACAAGACAAGACAGAACAAGACAACACAGAACAAGACAGAACAAGACAAGACAGAATAAGACAACACAGAACAAGACAAGACAAAACAAGGCAAGACAGAACAAGCCAACACAGAACAAGACAAGACAGAACAAGACAAGACAGAACAAGGCAAGACAGAACAAGCCAACACAGAACAAGACAAGACAGAACAAGACAACACAGAACAAGACAGAACAAGACAACACAGAACAAGACAGAACAAGACAAGACAGAACAAGACAACACAGAACAAGACAACACAGAACAAGACAGAACAAGACAAGACAGAACAAGACAACACAGAACAAGACAAGACAGAACAAGACAAGACAGAACAAGACAACACAGAACAAGACAGAACAAGACAAGACAGAACAAGACAACACAGAACAAGACAGAACAAGACAAGACAGAACAAGACAACACAAAACAAGACAAGACAGAACAAGACAGGACAGGACAAGACAGGACAGAACAAAAGCTATACATCGTCATAAGGATAAGACATGACAGAACAAGACGGGACAGGAGAAGGACAAGACAAGAAAAGACAGAAGCTACACATCATAAGAATAAGACAGGAGAGTACAAGACAAGACAGAACAAGACAAACCAGAACAAAGCAAGACAGAACAAGCCAACACAGAACAAGACAAGACAGAACAAGACAAGACAGAACAAGGCAAGACAGAACAAGCCAACACAGAACAAGACAAGACAGAACAAGACAACACAGAACAAGACAAGACAGAACAAGACAACACAGAACAAGACAGAACAAGACAAGACAGAACAAGACAAGACAGAACAAGACAGAACAAGACAAGACAGAACAAGACAACACAGAACAAGACAGAACAAGACAAGACAGAACAAGACAACACAGAACAAGACAACACAGAACAAGACAGAACAAGACAGAACAAGACAAGACAGAACAAGACAACACAGAACAAGACAGAACAAGACAAGACAGAACAAGGCAACACAGAACAAGACAAGACAGAACAAGACAAACACAGAACAAGACAAGACAGAAACAAGGCAAGACAGAACAAGCCATCACAGAACAAGACAAGACAGAACAAGACAAGACAGAACAAGCCAACACAGAACAAGACAAGACAGAACAAGCCAACACAGAACAAGACAAGAGACAGAACAAGACAACAGAACAAGACAAGACAGAACAAGGCAAGAAGACATGGCAGAACAATACAGAACAGGAGAAGGACAGAAGCTATATATCATAAGAATAAGACAGGAGAGAACAAGATAAAACAGACCAAGACAAGACAGAACAAGACAATACAGAACAAGACAAGACAGAACAAGACAACACAGAACAAGACAGAACAAGACAAGACAGAATAAGACAACACAGAACAAGACAAGACAAAACAAGGCAAGACAGAACAAGACAACACAGAACAAGACAAGACAGAACAAGGCAAGACAGAACAAGACAACACAAAACAAGACAAGACAGAACAAGGCAACACAGAACAAGACAACACAGAACAAGACAACACAGAACAAGACAACACAGTACAAGACAACACAGAACAAGACAAGACAGAACAAGACAAGACAGAAAAAGACAAGACAGAAAAAGACAAGACAGAACAAGGCAAGAAGCTGCAAACATCACAGAAGTCGTGTCACTGATTCACACCTGGGTATAGATGTCCTCTACGGTGGCATTGCCGCCAGACAGTCCTATGTGATGACACTCCCTGACACTGACACGACAGCAGGACTCTGGCACAGACTTCTCTTCCTGGGCTCTGGAGTACGGGGTGTTGAACCAGTCTGTGTAGTTGTCGATGCCGCAGCACACCAGCTGAAACAGAAACAATGATAGGTGACGGCACAGGTAACAAGATATCTGCAAACTTCAGGTGCAACTTCTGTTCACCCTTTTGCTAGAGAACAAGACGCATACACATGTTGTAATTGTAACAGACTGAAAGCATGCTGAAAAAGGTGAAGACAGAGATGCTTCGAGCAGAGTGGCAAGCTTCGCTGGGAAGGTCACGGGTAGTGAGCATACTTTTGATCTTTTCTCCAGGCCATGCCGGTGTAGTGGGTAATGCAGAGGCAGATAGATTGGCTGGATATGCACCACTGGGTGGTGAATTGATACATGACAAGGTAGATGTGATCAAGGCCCTTTGGGAACAAGCAGTAGAGAAACAAGACTTTTACCCCCTGGAGAGAATGAGGCACCTGGGTGTAACCAGAGGGTCTGGCAGATTTACTACACTCAGAGGAAAGGCAAGACGGACATATAACCAGATTGTGACCGGTACCATCAGTATTGGAACTCGGCGCTGGCTGCTGAAGATGAGGATGGAGCACACATGGGAATGCCCCGAGTGCTGTGATGTCAGTTCTTGTCTCAACTCAACTCAACTTAGCCCTTTCACCCCGGAAAGCCACAAAACTGAAACTTGCTGGTTGATACTATTTCCCCGTTGCACCTAGGTGTGACCAGAAAAGTTGGCCGGTTCACTACACTCATAGGAAAGGCAAGATGGACAAATAACCAGACCACGACCAGTATCATTAGTACTGGTACTCTGCACTCGCTGCTAAAGATGGGGACAGAGCACATATGGGAATGCCCCAAGTGCTGTGATGCCAATCCTTGACTCATCTCTACAAATTCCCATAAAAGCCGCTTTCCCAGCTCGCTATGCAGATATGTTTAGGAAAGATAACATAATTTTTGCATCTGGGTCTCCACAAACGTTATGTATGTATATATGTAAGTTGTACCCCACCAGGACATCACACAAGGGATAAGCACCGGGTGACACAAAAAGCCACCATGCCGATGAGGACCACCGGTGGAGAGGTCCCGGAAACCTCGTTTAGCCATTTTGCCATATTTCAGGCCCGGCTATATTTGTGAGTTGAATGGAGGAGCTGAATGGAGTAGCTGAACAGAGAATTAATGGAAGAGTTAAATGGAGGAGCTGAATGAAGGAGTTATATGGAGGATTTGAACAGAGGAGTTGAATGGAGGAGCTGAATGGAGGGGTTGAATGGAGGAGCTGAATGGATGAGTTGAATGGATGAGCTGAATGGAGGGGTTGAATGGAGGAGCTGAATGGATGAGTTGAATGGAGGAGCTGAATGGAGGGGTTGAATGGAGGAGCTGAATGGAGGGGTTGAATGGAGGAGCTGAATGGATGAGTTGAATGGAGGAGCTGAATGGAGGGGTTGAATGGAGGAGCTGAATGGATGAGTTGAATGGAGGAGCTGAATGGAGGGGTTGAATGGAGGAGCTGAATGGAGGGGTTGAATGGAGGAGCTGAATGGAGGAGTTGAATGGAGGAGCTGAATGGAGGGGTTGAATGGAGGAGCTGAATGGAGGGGTTGAATGGAGGAGCTGAATGGAGGGGTTGAATGGAGGAGCTGAATGGAGGGGTTGAATGGAGGAGCTGAATGGAGGGGTTGAATGGAGGAGCTGAATGGATGAGTTGAATGGAGGAGCTGAATGGAGGGGCTGAATGGAGGAGCTGAATGGAGGGGTTGAATGGAGGAAACTTGAATGGAGGAGCTGAATGGAGGAGTTGAACAGAGAATGAATGGAGGAGTTGTATAGAGAATAAATGGGGGAGTTGAATGGAGGAGTTGTATAGAGAATAAATGGAGGAGTTGAATGGATGAGTTGTATACAGAATAAATGGAGCAGTTAAATGGATGAGTTGAATGGAGGAGTTAAATGGATGAGTTGAATGGAGGTTCTTCTTGTGGGTTCCAGGCTTGCATGTTGGAGAATAAAGAACAGACCCACTGACCCCTAACAAGTAGTGATTGCCTGTGTCACATTCACAGGCATGCTTCGTGCACAGTGGCATGCCTCACTGCAGGGGACACGGGTGAGGAGTATTGTCTGATTTTTTCACCGGGGGGCACGCCAGTGTGTTGGGAAATTAACAGGCAGACGGGCTGGCTGGCTCTGCACAACTTGGTGGAATACTGATGCATGGTAAGGCAGATGTGGTTAGTGCCTTGTGGAAGAGCGTGTAGAGTTCAGAGGAGCAGATGGATCACCACAGTCTGGTGAGATTGATGCAGGATGCAGGGGGGTGGGGGGTGACGAGAGGTTCTGGCAAATGCTCGAGGCTCAGAGGAACGGCAAGACGGATGTTCAATCAGAATGTTACTGGAACCATTAGTATCGGAATTCTTCGATTACTGCTGAAGATGGGGACGGAGCACTTATGAGAATGCCCCGAGTGCTGTGATGTCAGTTCTTGAATCAAATAAAATCAAATAAAATTAGCCACATTCAAGACTGGCGCTCTGAATGAAACATTTGGTGAGACAGGAAGTGAGCAAATGTGTGTATGCATGAGCGAGAAAAAGGATGGGCAGCCAAAAGGGAGTCAGAGAGATACAGAGAGAGATAACCTGTTGAAATGCATTTTCTGTTATCATCCTCATCATTATCATTAGGAAAAAAAAAATCTTGGTTCGTCAGTAAAGATTCTATGAAAGAAAACCCAACTTCCATCACCATTATTTATATGATTTTTTTTTTATTTTTGGATGTATTTTTGCATATGTCAGAAACATAAACAAATAGCATCACCTTGAAAAACACAAAGAAAAGAAATTTACTGCCCCTTGTATATATGAGCGGTGTCTGTGGCTTAGGCGTTGCGAGTCTGACTCGTAATCCAACGCACCACGATCGAAACTCACTGCTGGCTGCGTGGATTTCTATTGTAGTATGGGGTGTCGCAGGTCGACCCAGCCTAAAATGGGTACCAGGATGGCTGTCCTGGGGAAGTAAAGACAGCCGGTGTAATGCTGACCACATTACCCATCCAGTACAGATTGGTCGGTAAAAATATGGGACGCTCTGCCCATATACCCGATGCGCCTTAGGCGTAAAAAGGGATTTTTACTTAACTTTCTTGTATATATGAACTGTTGTCTTGAACAAATATTTTAAAATAATGATAATAATAAGTAAGGAGGTGACTAGTTAGGTGTATTTCTTTCAAAGAGGAACTGCATTTGCCTGAGAGGCAGGTAATCAACAAACTGCATAAAAATAAGCCAGATATGAAAAATGGATGTGCTTGCAAAACTCAAGTTCTAAATCAAGAACAAGAGTGGACAAACAAAAAGAACTTGAAACTATAGTGCAGTTATTTGTGTCTTTTTCTTATATAAATTCAGGGGGCTGCGTGGTCTCGAGGCATGGTGTCCACCTCGAGGGCTAGAGGCTCCGGTTCAATCCTCAGTAAGGGCTGAGATTTTTTCCCGTGGACTTGGACTTCTAGTAATTCCCCCTGGTCTCTGGGATGTGAGATCGTGTGTATTGTTGCCCACGTAAAAAATCCCTTGGCAGTTGGAAATCAAAAAAAGGAGCAAAACGGCGCTGCTGGGCAAAATGTGGAGTTGAAAATCTACCCAAAGTATTTCCGGATCCTTGCCGGTACCTCATAGCCTGTGCACTGTGCTGAGCTTCTTCGGACTCAGACTCGAGTTAGAAGAAGAACGGAGCACTTATGGGTTACTACCCGTGTGCCATGATGTTGATCCATTGTTCAAAAACCAAAAAAAAACGTATAAATCCCAGAAGATTCTTTATCTGCTGTATCGAGAATAGGTCTTAATGTAGATTCTGTGAGAGCTACCATGGTGTAGCGGCTAGAGTCCGCCTGCGGATGGGAAGGTCACGGGTTTGGGTCCTGATGTAGGACTTTGTCTGTGCCAAGGTTTCATACATCAAACAAAAAATGCATAAGGAAACTAAAAAGTACAAAAGTAAAGATTTTAAATAATGCTGACACAAACAATACATTGCACAATTTACTGCCAGGCATATTTCGCTGTAACTCATCAGGTGCGTTACTACAGAGTTACATCAACATAAAATAAAGCACAAAACTGAATAAATCCAACTAAAATGCAAACAGTTTCTTCCGATACATTGTGTGTGTTTTATGGCTGCTGGAAGCTCACCATAGTCACATGACTTACCAGCTGGTATGTGACTTATTTAAAGACAAGGAAGATGGTAAGTCTTCTTCTTGTTCTTTTTTTTTTTAAATGATCTTGGCACTTGAGGTCAACTAAACCTTGAGTGGGTACAAAGTACAATCCTGAGAAGTAGAGAAGGCTGACATGATGTTAACCACATCACCCACCCAGTGCTGATTGGTCTATAAAATATAGGTCTAGCCCTATATGCCCAACACGCCTAAAGGTGTGAAAGAGGGTCTTCTACTTTTACTTTACTGTATTTTCTGTTGAAGTTCTCTCATCTCATGCAGAATTTTCTTCTTCTCTTCATTGTCTTTGTAGAAGTTTGCTGGGCTTTCCTCTTTTGCCTTTCTGTTTTTGTTTAAGTCCCCAAATGGAAAGAGAAGGCCAATCACAGAACAAATGAACAAACTTTTATTTTCAAATGGTCTTGAATGTTGAATTAAGAATCAATATCACAGCATTCGGAACACCCCACACGCGCGCCGTCCCCATCTTCAGCGGCAAGCGAAGAGTTAAAATTCTGATGGTACCGGTAACTGTCTGATTGCATATCTGCCTCGCCTTTTCCCTAAGCTGCGGATAGACGCCGTCAGGACAAAACTTGGGTGACCGTTTACTTTCTGTACTAAAAGATTATTTTCTATGGATTTTGTATTTAATAAATGGTCGCAAATAGGGCGTGCAGGCCTGTCTTACATTTGGCCCTACAAACCAACATGAATGTAAGCAGGTGATATCTGCAGCAGTGGACCTCAAGGGCTCGGAATGCTGAAGAAGATGAAGAAGAAGTTCACTGTACCTCTAAACCAGTGGTTCTTAAACTTCCTAAAGCCGCGACACTTTGATACAGTTCCTCATGTTGTAGCGACCCTCAACCATACAATTATTTTCATTGCTACTTTATAGCTTCAGTGAATAAGTTTTTTCAGACGGTCTTAGGTGACCCCTGTGAAATGGTCGTTTGACCCCAGAGGGGTCGCGACCCACAGGCTGAGGACAGCCGCTCTAAACGGTAAATGAGGAAAGGTGTTGATGACCACATCCTGTAAAGTGTATGCTGGCTTTCCAGTGCATACCACAACTACAAGACATTCCTACTTGAAAGATCGATTTCCACTTCAGGTAAAAGCTAAGAATGTTGAATGTTGAATTAAGAATCAACATCCCAGCACTCGGGACACTCCCAACTAAGTGCTCTGTCCCCATCTTCAGCAGCTACTGAAGAGTTCCAATTCCGATGGTACTAGCTCCGACAATAATAAAAGCTAAGAAAATCATACCTTTCTCTGTAGTTCATCAAGGGCATTGGTAATCTCATTTTCTCCTTTCTCGTCGTACTTCTGCAGGGCATTGGTCAAGCCTTCTTTGAAACCTCTCTCAAGCTGAGAACAAGGAATAATACAAAACTGATTGTCTGTGCAAAGTTTTAATACATCAAACAGAAAATGCCTAAGGAAACTAAAAAGTACAAAAGTAAAGATCCCTTTCCACGCCTTTAGGTGCATCGGGAATATGGTAAGAGCACCCATATTTTTACAGACCTATCAGCACTAGGTGGGTAATGTGGTCAGCATTACGCCGGTCGTCTTTACTTTCTCAGGACAGCCATCCTGGTACCCATTTTAGGCTGGGTCGACCTGTGACACCTCATACCATGATAAAAATCCACACAACCAGCAGTTGATTTGGCGCATGAAGGAAAGGGATGAACAATCAATGGAGATGACCTTAATAAAGATGAAAAATAATAAGAGAGATGGCTGATTGTCTGTAAAAAGGTTTAATACATTAAACAAAAAATGCCTAAGGAAACTAAAAAGTACAAAAGTAAAGATTTTAAATAATGTGGACACAAACAATACATTGCACAATTTACTGCCAGGCATATTTGGCTGTATCTCATCAGGTGCGTTACTACAGAGTTACATCAACATAAAATAAAGCACAAAACTGAATAAATCCAACTGAAATGTGAATAGTTTCTTCTGATACATTGTGTGTGTTTTATGGCCGCCGGAAGCTCACCATAGTCACGTGACTTACCAGCTGGTGTGTGGCTTATTTAAAGACAAGGAAGATGGTAAGCCTTCTTCTTCTTCTTCTTCTTAGTGTTAACCAGCCGTAAACAGCAGCAGAACGATCTGGATGTTTATTAGACTTTAAGCTTGTTCCAGAGCCTAAGTTTTGTGTCCATGTGCAGACACTTGTATGTAAACTTGTTTTTGTTTTCTTCCTCTTAGGCAGATAACCGTGCCTTAGAAGAAAACAAGACTAATTAGTTGACTCTTATGATGAGGCAGTGGGTCAACTGTTTTTCTTTATAATGGGGCACCCGAACCCACACTGGGAGGATGGATTAATGCAGCCGAGGAAATAAGAGGAATGGCCGGATAATCACTTGCAAGATGACAAAGATAAAGCTGAGGGGCTGCGTGGTCTCGAAGTATGGCATCTGCCTTGAGTGTTGGAGGTCCCGGGTTCAAACCCCAGTGAGGGCTGGGATTTTTTCATGTGGACTTCTAGTAATTTCCCCTGGTTTCTTGGTAGTCAGACCAGACGCCTGTGATGCGCACGCAAAAAATCCCTTGGCAGTTGGAAATTAAAAAAGAGTAGCCCTGGCAAAATTTGGAGTAAAAATCTACCCCAAAAAATTCAGGATCCTCGGTGCTACGGAGTTCGTGCACTGCGCTGAGATTGTTTAGACTCAGACTTGAATCAGAAGTAGAACAAAGCACTTATGGGTTACACCCATATGCCAAGATGTTGATCTAATCAATAAACATAAACATAAAGACAAAGAAGATAGTAATTAATTGTGCACAAAGAAGATGGTAAATAATTGTGCACATTATGAGAAGCTGACACAGAATTGCAAAACAGCTGCTGCAATGGGAAACAAGTGAAATTTAGTAAACAATAACATCCAGGAGACAACCTAAGATGTTCATTGTCTAGGCAGGACAAAGCCATGATACTGAAAAGATTGCTCAGGACAGGGCAAAATGAAGAAACACACTGAGTCCTGTGCAATGGACACAGCTCTATACAATGATGATGATGATTCTCCAGGTCATGCCGGTGTGCTGGGAAATGAGCTGGCAGATAGACCGGCCGGTTCTGCATTACTTAGTGGTGAACTGATGTATGACAAGCTGGATGATGTGATGTGAGGGCCCTTTAGGAGCGAGTCAACAATGCTGAGGCACAAATAGATCATTACTGTCTGAGGAGAATGGCACCGCGTGCAGTTACAAGGGGTTCTGGCCAAGGCTCAACACTGAGGGAAAAGGCGAGACGGATATTCAATCAGACAGTTACTGATACCATCGAAATTTTAACTCTTCGCTGCAGCTGAAGATGGAGACAGAGCACTTATGGGGGTGTCCTGAGTGCTGTGATGTCGATATTTAATTCAAAATTCAACAACAATGATAATGATTATTGTCTGTGCTGCATGCAGAACTAAGTGATACATATGTCCTCAAAACATGATTCATCTGTATTCTCTCTCTACTTAAAGGGAGTCGCCGTGGCCAAGCGGCTACAAGCTCATCGCGGATCGGAAGGTCGTGGGTTCGCTCCCTGGCGGAGCCGGACTTTTTCAAAAATGACCTTGTCTTCCAGGTCGACCCAGCCTTGAGTGGGTACCGGGTGCAGCCCCGGGAAGTAAAGACGGCTGACTTGATGCTGACTACATCACCCATCTTGTGCCAATTGGTCTATAAAAATATAGGTCTAGTCCTATATGCCCTATACGCCTAAAAGGCGTGGAAAAGGGTCCTTTACTTTTACTTTTCTCTACTTAAACTTAAAGCTGACACAGATATTTAGTCACAGACATCAAATCTTGCTCCACAAACACTCCATCCATCCTGTACTGCAGAAACACTTTATTGCCTAAATGGGAATTCCCCATCCCAAAGACCTCAGTTCCAAACTGTTGCATGCTGTAGGTTATTTCCTTCAAATTCACAGAGCATCTGTCTGAGAGGTAAGGAACCAACAGTCTGCATACAAATAAGGCAGAGCTGTAAAATGGATGTGCATGGAAGAAAATTCAAGTTCCGGATCAAGACCAAAGTCAGCGAGTGTATGAACAACCAGAACTTTTCACCAGAATTTACAGCTGGGGGACGCCCCAAAAAAAAACACAAGAGTAGTCATTAACTTTTCTCCTGTAGTGTTTTCTTTTTTTAAACCAAACACCCATATGCATGCACAAACGTACATGCATGCACACACATATACATAAGAGGACTGACTGACCAACCTTGCTTCTCTAGATCCATACACACCCACCCACACATGCACGCATATACATACACAGACACACACAAATGACCCACCTTGCCAATGAAGATTTCACACCCACCCACCCATGCACACACACACACACAAGAGACCCACTTTGTCCCTGCAGATCCACGCACATATATACACACACACACACACACACACGCGCGCATCCACCCACCCACACACACAAAAGACCCACCTTGCCCCTGTAGATCAACATAGCAATGCCAGCGCTGAGTTCTACAATAAAGATGATAAACAGGAAGCCAGCAAACTGTGGATAGAAAACCGTTTCAGTGTTAGTGTGGGGAACTTCTGTGTGTCAGTGTGTGAGAGTTTCTGTGTGGGTGTCTGTATGTGAGAGACACTAATGTGTGGATTTTTTGTGTCAGAGACACATCTAGATGGGTGCCTGTGTGTTAGAGACACTTCTGTGTGGGTGTTTGACTGTGTGAGATGCATCTTTGTTGTTGTGGGTATCTACTTGTGAGAAACACTTCTGTAGGGCTATCTGTGTGTGAGAGACATCTGTGTGGCTATCTGTGTGTGAGAGAGACATCTGTGTGGCTATCTGTGTGTGAGAGACATCTGTGTGGCTATCTGTGTGTGAGAGAGACATCTGTGTGGCTATCTGTGTGTGGAGACATCTGTGTGGCTATCTGTGTGTGAGATGTAGAGGCAAAAACGTTGTATTTCACTGAAGGGGTGGGGGGGGGGGGAGAACAATAAAATACAGTGTTTATGAAAAGATTCAGAATTAAAAGAGAGCTGATGAAAGAAAAAAAAAAACTATCAAGATATTTCAACAATATTTAAACACAACATGCTTTTAATAAAGATACCTGAGGGTATAGCTAAAGAATCCGGGCAAAAGGTAGACAATGATACAAGTGAGAAGACAACATCAAGAGACAGTCAAACAGCAGTCTGAAAGAGTGTACAACAAAGACAAGAGATAGAAAGTGTTGGAGATCCATTTCAGCCAATCTTCATTGTGGAGATGGCACCTGATTGTTTAACTAATTTTTAGATGGCAATGTTAAAGTAAAGGACCTTTTTCCTCCTTTACTTCTTAGGACTTTATCTGGTAAATATTTCAGGCTGGGTTGGCCTGGCCGCCAAGATCATTTTTGGAGAAGAAAATGTCCATCATCCATCCGGATTTGAACCCATGATCTTAGGATCCACTGGTGAGCATCTAGCTACTACACCATAATGCAATGGGTTCTCCTCTTCGATCCTTCTGTCAGAAAACTTATATCAGCGCTGGTAGCATTTATGAAAGCTATCATGCAGTCCATTTATTCACGTGTACCATACAGCTTTGTCTTCACCTAGGTTGGAACAGGCCAGAATGTGTCTTTGCTGGCAACATACAGGTGACAGTGTTGAATCACATGCTCAGCATTTTCTGATGCCAAGCTGCAGGGACACATGTCTGTGTTTCCTACACTGACAGATTTGAACATATAAAGGCTATTTCAACATCAACCTCCTATGAAACAGAAAAATGACCCTTTTCCATGCCTTTCAGGCATATTGGATTTCTTCTTCTTCTTCGCGTTCACCAGCTGTAAACTCTAGTTGTTTATCCACTTTTGGACTGCAGTCCTGTTCCAGAACCTGAATGTTGCATGTGCATCCGTTTTACAGATCTGACTCATTTGTATGCAGAATGCAGGTTCCTTGCCTCTCAGGCAGAGACACTCCGACTTTGAAGGAAGCTCCCAGTTAGTCGACTCTTACAACATACTTTTGGGTAAGCAGTAGGTCTATTCTTGTATTCCCTATAACAGGGCCCTGGAACCCACACAGGCAATATTGGGTATATAGGGCTAGACCTAAATTGTATAGACCAACGGCACTTGGTGAGTGATGTGGTCAGCATTACATTGGCTGCCTTTTACTTTCCAGGACTGTAACTGGTACCAACTTAAGGCTGGGTCAAACTGGAAGCCAAGGTCACTTTTGAAAAAAGTCCAGCCCCCATCAGGAACTGAACCCACGCGCATCTGATCCGAGGCAAGCATCTAGACTCTAAACCCGGGTGGCTCCCAAACTCCTATTGACTGGTTTTAAAAAAAAAAAAAAACATCTGCCATAGTGACACCATTCATTGCCTGCATGCTTACCATCTGCTTAAAATAAAACTTAGGAGAAGAAACACTAAACACAAATGTTGACAACAATGGTGCTGAAATCCAATGCTATAATTATGGAAGACTTTTCTTGACACGGGCGAGTCTTGCTAGTCACACTCGCCATCGCCATGGGCTGTGAGTCCCATGCCTCCTCATAGCGCTATATAACACTATTGTCTGGAAAGATGGAAAGGTGCCATACCGTTTAAAAAAAAGTAATTACCCCACAAATTTCACAGCTAGGCTACTGAAGGACGCAAGCAATGAACGGTATCACTATGGTAAACAGTTTATTTTTACCAGTCAGTCAGAAGGAAAATAGTCACGATAAAAATGACATGTTTACACACTATGCTAGGTGTAACGAGGAAAGATTGACTTAGGAATGATGATATCAGGAGGAGAGTAGGCAAAGAACCAATTCTGAACTTTATAGGTAGACAAAAAATCAAATGGTTTGGCCATGTAACAAGACTGGCAGCAGACAGGGCCCCACAGAGAGCAATGTTTTGCAGATACAGTGGTAACAGACCCAGAGGTCGACCACGCAGAAGATGGGCAGCATAAATTTCAGAGACACTGAAAAGTACTACAGACGAAGCAAACAGAAGGGCCCATGCTAGAGATCTCTTCTTCCCCTGACGCTGCAAGGCATTCCAGGAGTAGAGAAAAGAAGAAGAAGAAAAATCAGAGGTTGATTTTGGAATAGCCCTCTTTTGCTGGGGAATTCTCTTGTGCCCTGTCCTTAGTCTGAATATAACACAGTGTGCCTCTCTATAATCTAAGAGAAGAGCAAAGAACACAATATAACACAGTATGCCTCTCTATAATCTAAGAGAAGAGCAAAGAACACAATATAACACAGTGTGCCTCTCTATAATCTAAGAGAAGAGCAAAGAACACAATATAACACAGTATGCCTCTCTATAATCTAAGAGAAGAGCAAAGAACACAATATAACACAGTGTCCCTCTCTATAATCTAAGAGAAGAGCACAGAACACAATATAACACAGTGTCCCTCTCTATAATCTAAGAGAAGAGCAAAGAACACAATATAACACAGTGTCCCTCTCTATAATCTAAGAGAAGAGCAAAGAACACAATATAACACAGTGTGCCTCTCTATAATCTAAAAGAAGAGCAAAGAACACAATATAACAGAGTGTCCCTCTCTATAATCTAAGAGAAGAACAAAGAACACAATATAACAGAGTGTCCCTCTCTATAATCTAAGAGAACCTTAAGAACTTGCCTCAAGAAATCGCGCAGCACTGCTCCAGGCCCTGACGGCATCCGATACAACGACATGCTGATGATGTCGAATGCTGATTTGAAAAGCGTGGCAAAGGAATTCAATATCAGCATCCAGAGTGGCCAGATACAAGAGGAATGGCTCCATAGTTATTTGTTCCCACTACCAAAGCCTAATAAAGACCACTCAAAGATCTGCGGCTACAGAATAATCTCGATGCAGAATACTGTTGGCAAACTTTTGGAAAAAATTGTCGCACAAAGATTGACCACCTACTTGGAACTACATGATAAGTTCCCACCAACACTTGGAGGGTACAGGTTAAATAAAGAGACATGGTTCAATGCTGCAGTTTTCGCCTACGATGTGTACGAGGGATTTCAGATTAAAGAAGAGACATGTGCGGCAGTGTTGGACTTAGAAGATGCCTACAATAAAGTACCATACGATTATTTAATGCAATTACTGCTTAAACTAGAAGTTAATCCTATTCTGATCCGCTGGATTGCTGCGGTCCTGTTCCAGAGAAAGATTGTACTAAGATGTGGTAGCTGGTCCTCCGAACCGCAAATGATATGTCCAGGCTTGCCACAGGGATCACCGCTATCACCAGTCTTATTCAACGTTTACACGGTGATGATCACTGAGCAGCAGTTGAATGGAAAGGGAAGGACTTTGTCATTTGCTGATGACATTTTGATTTATCGACGAGGGCGTGATAGACAGGAGATCGCCAGCACTATGCACAAAGAACTCGATCGAATTGCCGCCTGGTGTGATGGTTCCAATGCCTATGTCAATCCTTCGAAGGCATCAGTGTCATGGTTCTCTTTGAACAATCACATTGTCAAGTCGGACTTACCAGAAGTGAAAATGCGTGATAATGCATTGATCAGAACCAACGTTATGACGTTTCTCGGGGTGAGGTTCGATCGCAGCTTGTCATTCAGGGAACACGTTGACCATGTGATAACAAAAGCACGCAAAGGTCTATCTGCAATGAGGATTATGGCTGCTTCCAATATTGAGCAAAGACTACTAATACTTCTATTCTACGGTCTGGTCCTTTCCCCCATAGAATACGCTCTGGCCATCCTCACTGTCAGTGCTACCCAGATTGAACGACTCGAAAAGGTGCAAAATGAAGCCATGCGCATTATTTTGGGATGTACTAGAGACACATCCTGTGGAGCAATGAGGTATCTACTTGACTTTCCAACAATGAACTAAAGGATCAGGATGTGGAGGGCTCGGGCATATCTCAAAATATGCGCTGATAAGAAACACCCACTGCATCAAGCGCTTTTTAGTGAAAAGGGCGACAGACTGAAGAGGGGGAAATCGTGGCTAGGTCGGGCAGAAGATGTCATTAGGCAAATATGCAGCCTAACCGACATCATACCTGGTGCAGAATGGATACCTGTGCCTCAGGCGTTTATTTGTACATTTTCCTGTATTGTCACACTCAACAGGCGATGTAGAGAAGAGAATCCTGTTGCTGTTAATGCAGAGGTCAACGCTCTCATCGGTGAAAATTCAGACGAAGCAGATGCAATAATCTATACAGACGGATCCGTTATACGCCAAAGAAGAAGCGCATGGGCATTTACAGCACGCTCAGCGGGCAGAACAGTCAAAGAAGCCAACGGCGCCTTCTCCATGACAACCAGCAGCATGACGATGGAGGTGATGGCAGTGACACAAGCGCTTGCCTGGCTTGAAACACAAAAATACACCCGCGTGTGTATACTCAGTGATTCAATGAGTATGATCCGGAGGGTTCAGGCAGGTTCAGTGCGAAGACAATGGCTTGAATCATTACAGAAATCCACTGTTCGTGGAGTCACCTTTATTTTTGTTCCGGGACACGCAGGCGTCGATGGAAATGAAAGAGCTGACAGGTTGGCTGGATCCGCTATCACTACCGACGGTCAGCCTATGGATCATGCTGATATTATCAATGCCCTCAGAGAAATGGGAAGAATAGAGGACTTTGGTGGCAGTGAATCCACATCACTCGCCAGAATGGCAGACTTGGGAATTAAGATCGGCACAGCAAAAAACGAGACGCACACCAGCTACGCCAGAAGACTTGTTAATCAACATAGAACTGGTACTATTAGCCATCGGACGTTGGGGTTCATACTGAGGGGAGGATCTGAGTACCTATGGACATGTCCGGAGTGCAATGAGGATAACCCAACTAACTAACTAACTAACTAACTAATCTAAGAGAAGAGCAAAGAACACAATATAACACAGTGTCCCTCTCTATAATCTAAGAGAAGAGCAAAGAACACAATATAACACAGTGTCACTCTCTATAATCTAAAAGAAGAGCAAAGAACACAATATAACACCGTGTCGCCTCTCTATAATCTAAAAGAAGAGCAAAGAAGACAAACACCCTTACCATGTGCAGAAGGAAGGAGTGACCCTTGATCGTGCAGCAACATCCTAGAGACCCAATGAGGACAATGACGGCACCGACACCAATGAGAACATATGGGGCCTCCGGCTGGTAGATGGAGGACAACTCCAGGTACTTGTACAGGTCAACCTTGGTCCAGATGCCAATGGCCAGAATCACAATTCCAGTGACCTGTTAGGAGAAAAGGGGGTCACATATTAGACTGACATTTGAAGTGGACAATTAGTGATTAGAAAGGATTATCATCACAGCACTGCGGACTGATCCATAGGTGCTCCGATCTCCTCCTCAAAAGCTCCACAAGTGTAAAACAACTGATGACGCCTGTTCTGTGTTGGTTAATGAAACGTCTTGTCCTCTAATTGAAATGTTCATTTCTTGCAGCTCCAGGCAGCTCCATCTGTCTAGAGAGGGATACAGAGCCATGTCCTTTGGCATGCTGCTCGGTTCAGTAAGTGCAGCGCATGGCATTAATAACATCACTTCTTCTGTCCAGTACTTTGCCAGCCATAGCAACTGCAGTGTCAGCAAGATAGTCTGCACGCTCGTTTCCTTAAACACCCGCATGACCTGGCACAAAGACAAAGGTTAGGGCAGATATTCGTGAAGTGCTTAGTGTTGCAATCCATTCTTGCCTGATAAATCCAGTTTGGATTTTTTTAAGCATATTTATCGAGTCACTAAGAATGCATACGTGTGTGAACTTTTGAGTACCAAGCCGTTGAAAATCTACCCAAATTACTTCAGGATCCTTGCCGGTGCTACAGAGTTCATGCACTGCGCTGAGATTCTTCAAACTCAGACTTGAGTTAAAAGCAGAAAGGAGCACTTATGGGTTACTACCCTTGTGTCATGATGTTGATCCGTTATTTAAACCGTAAACCTTAAGATCCCAATAATAACAACATTAGTCATAAAAAAAACAGAACTGCTGAAGGAAAAACAAACAGAATAATATATTTGAAATATCATGACATGTATAAACAAACATCTAAAAGGAGACTTTCTATACATGGTTTGGGGCGGGGGCAGAGAAGGGGGGGGGGTGAGCTTAGTCTGCTTACAAATTTTGGAATGGGTGGGTGGGGAGGGGGGCCTGGCGCTTGAACAGTCAGCTCTTGATAAAACTGTCGATACCAATGCAAAGTGATATGCTGCCAAAGAGCCTGCTCCAGGGATCGAATCTGGTACCTCTGCATCAGGAAGCATGTTTGCAAGGCCTTAGCCATACACATCCATTGTGGGAGAGGAAGAAGACAGGAGGAGGACAGGAGGGAGACTGGAGGAGGACAGGAGGGAGACAGGAGGAGGACTGGAGGGAGACAGGAGGAGGACAGTAGGAAGACAGGAGGAGGACAGGAGGGAGACAGGAGGAGGACAGGAGAGAGACAGTATAAGGAAAACAGCATGAATGTAAAGGAGAAGACAGGAGGAGGGAGCTAAAAAAAAACATGTATGCAGGAGGGTAGGTAATAAGGATATATATGAGACTAATGAGCAAAGATGTATAGGAGTTACGGCAGGATGGAAGAAAGAAATTAGGGAAGATGCACAGGCGGGATACAGGATGAGGAAAATAAAGGCAGGAGGATGTGTAGAAGGAAAATAGGATCCAAAAAAGAAACACAGGAGTAAGATAGGATGCAGAAAAAATAAACACGGGAGGTGGACACGAGAGAGAGAGAAAGTGGACAGGTGGATAAAGCAATCAGCTGAGTTAATCTATGAATGTGTTTGGTCATGTAGAATTGTCTCTTGCTTGAGGAAATATGAATGAAAGCTCCAAACTGACACTAAACGTGTGGCTGACCAGTGATTATCTTTCGGCCACTGAGAACAGTGATCCCAATCAATGAATCCGGCTCATCCACACAATCATTAGCACCTTCTTTTCTTCTTCTTTTGTCCAAATCTGCTTGTGCCGCTAGGCGTCGCAGTCTATCAGATGATCGGCAACCGAGCCAGGGCGCGCTCAGTCGCTTCAAATGCCGTGATGTTATGAAGTCTCAAGTTGTCCGTGACTCCTTCAATCCATCTTCTTCTTGGTCTTCCCCTGCCTCTTGGTGTTTCGATTTTCATGTTGTATGCTCTTGATGCTGGCATCGTTGGTTCCATTCTCACTAGGTGACCAAACCATTTCATTCTTTGCTTCTCAATAAATTTAACGATGGGTATCACATCATTTCTCACTCGATCTCTTCTGGTTTTATTCGCAGCCATTCTCAAACATCTCATTTCACAGGTGGTTAGTCTTCTCTCGTGTTCTTTTGTTAATGTTCAAGTCTGACATTGATAACCTAATGTCGGTATAAAGATTGTATTTATAATCATTAGTACCGGAGCTTGTAAAAGACGACACCGAGTACCTGGCAACTATTGCCCTGTGTTGTGTCACGCCCGGAAAAAAATTGGGAGTTAAAAATCTACCCCAAAGTATTTCAGGATCCACTGCCTACCCAAAAGCATGTCGTAGGAGTCGACTAACTAGGAGCTTTCTTCGAAGTCAGAGTACATCTGCCTGAGAGGCAAGGAACCAACAATCTGCATACAAATGAGTCAGACCTGTGAAACGGATGTGCACGCAACACTCAGTTTCTGAAACAGAACTAGAGTCCAGAAGTGGACGAACAACCAGAATTTTCCGCTGGAGTTTACAGCCGGTGAACGCGAAGAAGGTTCTGGCTAAAGCAATGGTTCTCAACCTCCCAATCGCCACGACCCTTTAATACAGTTCCTCATGTTGTGCTGACCCCCAACCACAAAATTATGTTCTTTGTTATTTCATAACTTTAGTGAAATTGTGTTTACCGATGGCCTTAGGCGACCTATGTGACAGGCTCGTTCAACCCACAAAAGGATCGCGACCCACAGGTTGAGAACCGTTGTGTTAAATGAAATACACAGGAAAGAACAGAATAGAACGTATAGACTTCAGTACCTCATGATGCATAAGGGTACAATGGAATGAATGAATGAATGATTGAATGAATGAATGAACCAGCAACACCTATGGGCAACAGTCGCATAATTCGCGAGAGTCTGGCAAAGTTAATGAATGTGTTTTGGAGACTATACCCTTCCCTTCCCCCTCTTCAACCTATAAAAAAAGAAATTTTAAATAAACGAGAGAACACAGATAACAGATGATGGAAAAGACTAAAAAAGAAAGAAATGCAAGCGACAATGATAGAACGAAGATGGAAAGAGAGAGAAGAGCACTATGCCACAAGAAAGAAAGAAACAAACAAACAAACAAACAAACAAAGAAAAGACGTCAGTAACAATCACAGCAACGCTGATTCAGAATCTCACACTTTCCTAGCCCTACTCGAGAACCTCCACACATCCTTACCCACAGAGGGCTCAAGCTGACACAGTTGAGTTGAGTCAAGAATTGACATCACAGCACTCCAGGCATTTCCATGCGTGCTCCGTCTTCAGCAGCCAGAGCAGAGTTCCAATACTAATACTGCCGGTCGTAATCTGGTTAAATGTCCGTCTTGCATTTCCTCTGAGTGTAGTGAGCCGGCCAGATCCCCTGGTGCATCATTCTCTCCAGGCCATAATAATCTTGTTTCTTTTCTGACTTCGTTGCGAAGGCGACATATGGCTGGTATAACCGTTACCGTTTCTAAAACAATCACAACTTCGCTGGGCAGGTCATTTAGTCCGCATGCCTAACCACCGACTAGCAAAAGGAATTTTCTATTGTGAACTACTAAAAGGTAAACGCTCTCAAGATGGACAGAAGAAACGTTTCAAGGACAACCTCAAGACCTCACTGAAAGATTTCTGTACTGATCCTAAAACCTGGGAAGTCGCAGCATGTGACCGCTCACCCCGGCGATCCTCTCTTCATAGAGGAGCTGTGGCCCACGAAGCTGCTAGAACTGTAGCAGCAGTTTAGAAAAGACAAGCCATGAAAGACAATGAAGCAAATCACCAGAGAGATGCGTCTTCTATTAGCTGTCCACGTTGCTCAAGAACTTTCAGTACTAGAATTGGCCTTATCAGCCATCTGCTCACTCACAAAACCCAACCCAGTCACCATTGGATGAAAGGACTGGTTATCATCAATTGTGATGGACGAACAACATAACCGTTACCAGTATCCTAATTAATAACTTCTCTGGGGGTATCTAAGATCTGCCATCTTGATTTGTCAACCACTAGCTGCTGCCGCTCTTATGAACGTTCAGCTATTTTAGGATAAAGCAGTCGTGGCGAAGCCTCATTGGGATCAAATGAACAGTGCAAAAGAAAAGATAACAGAAAAGAACAGATAATCCATACATTAAAAGACCTTTTCAACTGTGGGAGGGGGGAGGGGGGGAGGTGGGGGTGAGCAGGTGTTCTGGCAAAGATTCAACACTCAGGGGGTAACAAAGGCGGACTTTTAATCGGATTGCAACTGATACTATGAGCACTGCTACTCATAGCTGGCTATAGAAGAAGGGGACTGAGCACGTGTAGAAATGTCCCTAGTGCAGTTATGTCGATTCTTGATTAAATCATTCATTTTGCCATTCGTATAACACTATCGTCTGGAAAGGTGGCAATCATTCATTTTGCCAACAGGACTAAGATGTTATCTCTGGGTGGTTAGCCTTCAGACAGTTGCTGCTTGGAGGGGTCAAACCGATGGAGATCGCAGCTTGTGGAAAGTCATGATCACCCACGCCAATCGACTAGGCGCCTGATGATATAAAGGCCTAATTAAAATATCCAGGCGGCGGGAATTTTCTCGTCTGCAATCCCGGATGTCAGCAGGGAAAGACGAGGCGACAACTTCATCACAAACGCCAGAACTTTGACTCAGACGCCGCCACACGCACGGTAACCCAAACCATAATGTCAATCCACTTCTACGGTCTCGGATTTCGCAGCAACCATTCAAGGATTAGGAACAAAGGATTCCAAAATCCCCATAACAAACAATTCATTCTCTTGCAAGATGCAACCGTGTGAAGCAGAGCTTTCAAGACTGTGTGCCGGAATATTAGTATGTCGACTGCAGTATGAAACTAAACTAATCCATGTCATCCCTCTTGTGGGATGCAATTTTTCGTTATTTGAAGCCCCACCCTGATTTTTGCCAGGGGCCCTAAATATAGCCGGCCATAAATACGGGGTTTCTGGAAGCTCTCCACGGGTGATCCTCATCCGCGTGGTGGCACTTTGTGTCACCGGGTGTTTATCGCCTTGTGTGATCGATGTCCTGATGGGGTACAACTCACATACCTACCTAACCTAACCTAACCTAACCTAACCTAACCTAACCTAACCTAACCTAACCTAACCTAATCTAACCTAGCCGTGCCGTGGCGACCCGACCCGACTCTCCCCCCCCCCCCACACACACACACACACACATATATATATATATATGAAACTACACCCACTCGAGTCCCAATGTGGGAGGACATTTTTTGTTGGTTTAAAGACCCACTTCGGCTATTGGCTGGGGCCCTATATAGCCCAGCCTATAGGTTGAAAGGGGTTTCCGGGACCTTTCCCCGGGTGATCCTCATCCGAATAGTGGCACTTTGTGTCGCCGAGTGTTTAACGCTCGTTGTGATGTCCTGGCGGGATTAAACGTCAGGCAGAAAAGACGCTGGCGTTGGATAGGGCACACACTGAGAAAACAGCATTACTAGAATGTATTTGCATTGGAACCCACAGGGGCATTGGAATAAAGGAAGGCCAAAAAACACATGGAGAAGAGAGCTGGAGAACGAGGTTAGAAAGATTGGGAGGACATGGGGAAAGCTCCATGCAATGGCGAAGGATAGAACGAGTTGGCGTGAGTTGGTTGAGGGCCTATGCTCCATTGGGGGATAGAAAGGCAGAAGAAGAAGAAGACTCAGTATGAAACTATGTCGGCGAACGGTAAGCATTAACTTTTTCAGTTTTTCCGTAGATTTTACAACAGATACCTAAAAGGACAACAATTTCACAGTTATAGAACTCTTCATTACATAAATACACAAAAGACGGGACCACTGGGGGAAGCCAGGTTTCTTTAGCGTACTCTGACCAAATGTAAAATATATATGAACGCGCGGCATTATGGTTGGGTTTCATAGTGAAGAGACTTATCATACATCAAGCGTTGCTAGCGACCGAAAGGGTTGAACCGAAGCATCAGTACGCAGTGTTAACCTTTAACCTCTAGGGTTTTTTATCATCATTATCACATAGCAGGTCCCTCGCAGAGCGTCGCTCTTACCACGGTCTGCCTGAAGGAAACTTGGTCTCTCGCCAGCTCTCCCACCTCGTGCTTTTTCAAATCCAAGTTATATCCGTGGAACAAATGTATGCTGGTCGGCCCCTGCCCCTCCTTCCTTGTACCATGTATACTCCTACTATGGTCGATATAGCCACACTATTTCAGCTTCGGACACAAGATGCTGTTTATTAGCCAATCTTCCTTGACGTTCAGATCTTGTTGAATGTCAGTATTTCTTGTTTTCTTTGTTCCTTGTATTCCGATAATCTTTCTATAGCAATTCAGCTCAAAAGAGCACAGTGTCTTTCATTAGGGCTGAAAGGTAGTCCTGACTCACATTCATATGTTGTTCTATTTACTTAAAAGCTAGTTGCGTATCCTTTACAGGACGTTGCAGAACCAACTCCAGCATTTTTTGGCTGTTGTTTTTCTAGGAAAATGTACGTCCCTTTCGATACCACTATCCAAACCAAAGCCAGGCTCGCAACTGGGATCGAACTCGGCATTTCGGCATTACGAAGCGCATTCTCAACGCCTAAGCCACAGAGGCCACTACTATTTGCTAGTAGACTAAATTACTGTGTCGCGACAGTATGCTTGTCTGAACAAAATGTGTCACAAACATGAACCATTTGGAAATCTCTGATATAAAAAAAAATCAATGATTTGTTTCTGGCCAACCTCTCACACACAATCACAGGGCTACTGTCACCAGATTGCGTCAGCCTATCGACCGCCCCTTCCCCCCCCCCTGCCCCCGGCGCCCCTGTGAGCAGACGCTGCGCTGTCATCGATCTGGTGATGATATCTCGGCCATCAAATAAATGATTGAGACTTTCTCGCCTCTTGCATAATTCTGTCGGATATACACAGATCAGGCGTTGCAGCTCTCAATTATCAACACATTAAATACACGTGACTGCAAGTGTATGTGTGCGTGCGTTTCTTTATGCGCGTGCAAGTGTGCATATGTGCGTGCGCGCGCGCGCGTGTGTGTAGCCGAAAGATGGGGAATTCTGGACTTGTTAAACGTCATAGTGGCTGGACAGAACAGTGATGGGGAGTACGGTCATCGGAAAACGAAGTAGAGGTAGACCTCTGTGACGGTGGATACACGACAATGAAGATGTACTGGCTGTGAAAGCACACAGGGCTGAAGAATTGGCCAGAGAAAGTACACTTGCGGGCGTGCCGTGACGAGAGCGACGTTTTGCACAGGACCTGGTGTCTGATGATACTAGTTTCAGGAACTGAAACTCAAGAGTGTGGCGGGTGTGTCATAGCAGTGTTTCTGCACGTTACTTCTAGCACTGTTTTTTTATCAGCTCTGTGTTGTGGTGCCTTATGCTATTAATTACGTGTGCAAATACTGATCGGTTGTAACTGCTGCTTCCATCGACTGCTACACCACACGAGATGGCGGTGAGCAGTCCTTTTCCTCGTGGATTCCCCCAAGGCCCCACATTAAAAGGACCCCTTTCCGCGCCATCGAGTGTACGGGGCATATAGGGTTAGACAGATATTTCATAGATCAGCCAGCACTCGATGGGTGATGTGGTCAGTTTTCCAGGACTGCACCTGGCACCCACTTAAAGCTAGCTCGACCTGGGAGCAAAGGTCATTTTTGAGAAAAGTCCAGCGCTGTTCGGATTTGAACCCACGACTTAAAAATCCGTGTGCGATCGACTAGCCTCTACACCACTTTGGCTCTCCTCTTTCCATATTACTCACAGTATTTTTCTCAGGTATCATTATTATAAGGCTGAATTGACTCCAGAGTGAGGGAGTGGCGTCCAATCCCCACCAGGACTGCACAACGAGGAATAAACGCCAGGTGACACAAAGTGTCACAATTCGGTTGAGGATGCCACAGACACAGTCACAGAAACCCCGTTCAAACCTTAGGTTATATATTAGGGCAAACGATTACAGACGGGGTGGGACTTTAAAATAACAACAAATTGAGCCCCATGTGGTTTGGAGTTGCACATGACTCCAGAAAGGTTCTGGAACACGACGAAAGTCCAAAGGTGACGAAGAACCAGAACTTTCTGCCGGAGTGTATAGCCGGTGAACGCGAAGAAGAAGAAGATTACAGAAAAGAACTGGGGTTTGTTAAAGGCAAGGGGAAGAAGGAGGCGGGATGGGCGATAGAACCAACATTATTCTGTCTGTTAAAACTAAAATGGGGACATACACAAAACGGATGGTTTACTGTATGTTCATGTTAGTGGTTAGCCAGTAGGTCAAGTCTATCTGCCCGGCCCCGTGCCTGCTCTAGCAAACAGCAGTCATGTCGTTGAGGCGGCAAATATAGGCACAATTGCTGTCATTACAGGAGACATTACTACCACTATTACACATCGAGGGACCATTATGCTGAGTCAACAGCCGGGGGGTCGTAGGTTTCTGTTACATCGTTGACTAGGGCAAGACTGCAGCATGGTTGTGTTTTGTTACAGAACAGTGGAAACTTTATATCCCAATGTGGTGGGGGTGGGTGGCAGAGAATAAATTCACTGCTCAAGAATGTCGTAAAATGCAAGAAATCAAGCATCTACTAACATCGTATTTGTCTAGTGAAAAGGTCTAACTGTACATCACAATACAAAGGTGCCAACAGCATTTTAAAGGACAGGAAAGAAGGAGAAGAAGGAATAGGTGGAGGAGGGGAGAAAACGAAGAAGAAAGGTAGGGATGGGAGGCGTGGAGAAGTAGGCGGCGAGGGAGACATAAAAAGGACGATGAGGGCGAGGAGGGTGGATGAAGAAGAGGAGAAGGAGAAGGAAAGAATAAGATAAAAAATGAAAGAACGAAAGAAAGAAAGAAAGAAAGAAAGAAAGAAAGAAAGAAAGAAAGAAAGAAAGAAAGAAAGAAAGAAAGAAAGAAAGAAAGAAAGAAAGAAAGAAAGAAAGAAAGAAAAAAAAGAAAGAGAGGAGAAGAACAATGTATCACAGAAAATGTCCACAATTCAAACGCACACACGCCAACAGCTAGCTATATGACTAACAACGACAAGATCAACAAACATGAACACAGCAGCTCGACGACTAATAACAGGGACATTTCAGATCAAATCAGAGCCAGACTGGCCACAGAGATGACGAGGGTAAACAACATTACCTCTCTAGGGTATGACATTAGTCAACGAATTTGGACGGGTATTGGGAGAAAAGGCATCTTTCCCGTGCTCAACATACGGATGTGAAAAATTGAGCGATGACTGTGGTCGTAATGCTGGTGGTGCCGTTGTGTGATTAAAATTGATCGCGTGTGCAGCTGCTGATCTGTTGGTGACTTCTGCTACCATCGATGATGAACTGCATTTCTAATGTCGGACTGTTTGTGTTAGCCCTTCTGGTGGCTACCGTATGCTTTTAATGCGTGTATATGCTAGTGCATATGCTGGGACAGCAGTCTGTCAATCTTTCCACAAGGGACTGTGATGAACATTCTGTGTGTTTTTCGTTGGCACGGGAGTGGAGCAACTATGGGGTGACCCGTTTGCTATGAAGCTGAAACTAAGACTACCAAAATATGCATGTGACTCATCGACTACTAAACAGAAATGCCAGGCTGACAGTTAAATGTTACCTGGTTCTTATTTTTCTTGTGGTCGCTTTATGATTTACAACGACAGACAAGTTCTTGAGAAACAAAATGCTTTTAGGAGTTCCCTTTTAGTTCCCATCCAAGTTTGAATACAGTGTTGACTCATTGGGCCAGTATTCCATTCTTAGTGGGCTGTACAAAGGACATTCTTGCAGGACATGTTTTGTAGTTTGCAAACACAGCCCATTATGGCACAATAGTGGATTTCTTAGACGTAGCTTGTGCAAATACTTGTTTGTTATGTCCTGTCCTGAGGCGCCGATAGTCAACTGCCCTTAGTAAGTGATGGTCATCTCTGGCCAGACTGATCATTTCTGATATACTGGATAACCCTTTTCTTCTCATAGTATATTACTGTCAGCTCTGTGGCTAAGTCGATGCGAACACTTAGTAATGCCGGGGTGCCGGGTTCGATACCAGCTGCGGGCTATGCGCCTTGCTTTGGTTTCGACAGTGGTATCAGGGAGCCGACCATCCAGAAGCAATGGCAAACTACTGGACGCAAATTAGCCTAGAGAAACCACACAACAGCCAGGGGCTGCTGGGGTTGGTTCTGCAACGTCCTGTAAAGGATACGCAATTAACCTTAGTATATTACTGCATTCTCTTCCTGTTCACATTATGTCCCTTTCTTAGCAAAATGTTACCTAACGTGTCCTTTTATACCGCTAATCTAGAAACCCACCAAAATGCAGACATTGAAGAAACTGCTCGGAAAAACGGTATCAAGTCTCAAAAACTGAAATATTCTGATGCCATTTTGATTTTTTCAAGAACAACAACAAAAACCGTTAGCAATGTATGTATTAACCCCCCTCCCCCCCCCCCCCTTTTGCCACTTCTGTGCTGGGGAGGGGGTGAGGGCACTAAGCGCCGCAACCGGGAGGCCCAGGTACCTTGAGCCCTTTCCCCTCCAACCCACCCAATACTTGTATGGTCCCTCAATCCCACTAATGTGTGTGAACCGGGGCCTCACCCTACCGCCATCATATGTAAATGTTCTCTTTGTAAGCATCAATTTACATTTTTTTTTATATTGCCATTATTTAGTTAGTTAGTTGGTTGGTTGGTTAAATATTTTAACCAACATTTTTAATTCTAATGTCAAATCAGTACTATTGTATGGGGCGGAAACATGGAGAACAACTAAGGCAATTTCTAATAAATTACAGACATTCATTAACTGGTGCCTGCGCAGAATAGAGGGAATTAAATGGTATGATAGAATAACTAATGTAGAACTTTGGGAGAGAACTAAACAGGCTCCAGTGGACTAAGAGGTGAGGAAAAGATGCTGGCGTTGGATTTGACACACACTGAGAAAACAGGAGAACAGCATAACTAGAATGTTTTTGCATTGGAACCCACAGGGGCACAGGAATAAAGGAAGGCCAAAAAACACATGGAGAAGAGAGCTGGAGAACGAGGTTAGAAAGATTGGGAGGACATGGGGAAAACTCCATGCAATGGCGAAGGATAGAACGACTTGGTGTGAGTTAGTTGAGGGCCTATGCTCCACTGGGGAATAGAAAGGCAGAAGTAGAAGTTGGTTGGTTGGTTGGTTGGTTGGTTACTTAGCTAGCTAGCATTCAAACCTTTTGGCCAGCCACTCTTCCTATTTATTTATTTATTTTTTTTAGTTCACATTATTTTAGATATACTAGTTTGCTTTACCATTAGGCACACAATCGTTTTACTTTACTTTTTACACAATAATAATAATAATGAAAATAATAATAATCTAAAATTAATAATAATAATTGTTACTGTTAACATCATTATTATTGCACAATTAAACAAGGCTTCTGCCTCTGCCCGCCTCTGGGAAATTATTAGAGTGGGGAAGGGGAGGGAGCAATGTTTTCTCTTTGGTGATATAATGAGCTGGTGATTGTCTTGTTTATTGATTCTGTGCTGTGATTGATCCTCTCACTTACACAGTCACAGAAGTGGGTCAGCCACAGATGTACACTAACTACATATTTGGTGGGTAAAAATTTGCTACAGTTGTATCTATCAAATATTTGTTTCAGCTGTATCTATCAAATATTTGTTTCAGCTGTATCTATCCAAATATTTGGTTTCAGCTGTACCTATCAAAATATTTGGTTTCAGCTGTATCTATCTAAATATTTGGTTTCAGCTGTACCTATCAAAATACTTAGTTTTAGCTGTATCTATCTAAATATTTGGTTTCAGCTGTACCTATCAAAATGTTTGGTTTCAGCTGTATCTATTGAAATATTTGGTTTCAGGTGAATCTATCGAAATATTTGGTTTTAGGTGTATCTATTGAAATATTTGGTTTCAGCTGTATCTAACAAATTATTTGGTTTCAGCTGTACCAATTGAAATATTTGGTTTCAGCTGTATCTATTGAAATATTTGGTTTCGGCTGTACCAATTGAAATATTTGGTTACAGTTGTATCAATTGAAATATTTGGTTTCAGCTGTATCTATCAAAATATTTGGTTTCAGCTGTATCTAACAAAATGTTTGGTTTCAGTTGTACCAATTAAAATAATTGGTTTCAGCTGTATCTTTAGAAATATTTGGTTTCAGCTGTACCTATCGAAATATTTGGTTTCTACCAAAACGTTTTAGAGCAATTGATTCATGCATACAAAATGAGAACTGATGCACCAAGGATAGATAAAGGATAGTGAGCTTGGTTACCAGGGAAGTGGTTGTGGTTCAATCCCAGGTTGTGGTATGACAGGATAGCATCTACACATGGACATGTGGCTGTCAGAGTGTGGGAGGGGGAAGGAACGGGGGGGGGGGGGTTCTAAGGCATGGCTGGAGAGATAGAAAGAGGGACATAGACTGAAGGAGGTCATGGGAGACATAAATGAATGCAGAGAGACAGAGACAAAGAAAGGGAAGCAGAGAGAGGACAAAGTGAGAAAGGAGAGAAAGAAAAAATAGAGAGAAGAAAGAAAACAAGAGGACAGAGAGAGTGAGAGAGAGAAGATAGAGGAGAAAGAGAGATAGAGAGAGAGAGGCCTACGCAACACACATAAAGAGTCAGAGGGAAACACAGAGAGAGGAACACAGAGATGGGGACAGAACTATGGGACCACAGTGAACAAGAGAGAGAGACACAGAGAGAGAAAGAGAGAGAGATACAGAGAGAGAGACAGAGAGAGAGACAGAGACAGAGAGACAGACAGAGATAGAGAATCAACAGAGATATCATGGAACTAAAAGTTCCATGGTTCCCCACATATCTCCAAGAGACAGAGAGAGAATCAATAGAGATGCCAAGGAACTGAAAGTTTCACAGATTCCCCACACATCTCCAAGAGACAGAGAGAGAATCAATAGAGATGCCAAGAAACTGAAAGTTTCACGGTTTCCCCACACATCTCCAAGAGACAGAGAATCAATAGAGATGCCAAGAAACTGAAAGTTTCACGGTTTCCCCACACATTTCCAAGAGACAGAGAATCAATAGAGATGCCAAGAAACTGAAAGTTTCACGGTTTCCCCACACATCTCCAAGAGACAGAGAATCAATAGAGATGCCAAGAAACTGAAAGTTTCACGGTTTCCCCACACATCTCCAAGAGACAGAGAGAGAATCAATAGAGATGCCAAGAAACTGAAAGTTTCACGGTTTCCCCACACATCTCCAAGAGACAGAGAATCAATAGAGATGCCAAGAAACTGAAAGTTTCACGGTTTCCCCACACATCCCCAAGCTGACAATGCCATAAAAGAAACAAATAATCAAACAAATACCAATTTCAGAGCCTCTTTTCACAGGTCAAGCTGAACAATGAAATACACAAACACAAATGAACATTACAGGATCATTTGAGCAAATGAGACAGACATTAAGCAAGACATCTCTTGAATGTAATCATGAGACCTCAGACACCAGAGAAAACAATCAAGCCCCCCCCCCCCCTTCCCCACCACCACTTATTTTCTAGGTCACAACAAAAGACAGAAGAGACCTAATTCTAGTTTAAAAACATATAATACTATTAGTAATAATACTAATATTGATAATAAAAAAAAACAAATAACACTGCGCTGAATGGTAAAGAGAACAAGTTTGAAATAATATGAAATGCATAAACAAATGTCCGCGGCTTAGGCAATGCGGAGGGGCCTCATGCCAGGTTCGATCCCAGCTTCGAGCCTTGCACCGGTTTCGACAGTGGTATCGAGAGCCGACCGAGCAGAAGTGATGGCAAACTACTGGATGTAAATCTGCCTAGAGAAACCAAACAGCCCCCCAAAAAAATGCTGGAATTGGTTCTGCAACGTTCTGTAAAGGGATACAACTTGTGCATAAACAAATTCTTGTAAACATAATTTCTATACAAGGTTAAACAGGGGCTGCATAACACCCCCCCCCCCCCCCCCCCCACCATTTCCAAACATTACTGAGGGGACCTCAGCCTACAATTTAAACAATACTAAACAATAATAAATTCAACAACAACACTGTGCTGAGTGGTAAAGAAATATAATACAGCTGAAATAATCATTATCATCATTATCAGGTGCCTTGCCGACTGGCGTGGGCGATCATGCCTCTCCATAATCTACGATCTCCTGCAGCATGTATCAGTTCGTGTGCCAACACACCTCCATGCCATGCAACAAGACTGTCAAGCATCTTCTCTCGTTGTCTTCCTCTATCCCTCCTTCCACAAATCTTTCCAGTGGTCACAACATGTTCTATTTTCCCTCTTCTCATAACATGGCCGAAAAATGATGACTGTCTCCTTCTGATGTCTGTGATAAGTTGTCTTTGGGCTCCCGCCTCTTTCAAAACCTCTTGGTTGCTCTTTTTGGCTGTCCAAGGTATTCTAAGCATTCTTCTGTAAAACCACATCTCTGATGCCTCTAAAAATTGTTTGCCTACCGATTGTCCAGGATTCACATCCATATGTTAAAACTGGATGTATGTAGCAAGCAAGAATTCTTTTTCTAACTCTCAATGACAAGGATATATTGCACAAGATGTTTTTCATTTTATAAAATGCAGTTGTTGCTTGTCCAATTCTGTTTCTTATTTAAGTTATGCATCTTCCATCTGATGTTATCCATGTGCCCAGATACTTGAATTTCTGTACTTTTCCTTAAAAAAATACCATTGACTTTTATTACACATTTAGGAATAATTTGTTTCTTTGATACCACCATTACTTCTGTCTTCTCATTATTCAGACTGAGGGCCATTCTTCCACTTTCTAACACCACAATGTCTATCATTTCCTGTAATTCTTTCTGAAATAATACAAAACATATATAAACAAATGCTTTCAAAGAGAATTTCTATATTCAATTACAAGTCTAGGACACACCCCCCCCCCCCACTCCACCCCACATTCCTAACTACTAAAGTGCAGGGGAGGGGGGGGGGGCGCTCAGTCTACCCTCTAAACATGTCTGTGGGAGTCCCATGTGACCCGAGCCCTCCCAGGTTCCAGCACCCCTGCAGGACTTCTACAGAAAGTTCACCACAAGAATTTTGCCTGTGATGATAAATTTCTACCAGCACGGACCAGGGAGAAATATTTGCTCATTTCCGAAAGCCAATATTTGTTGTTCACATTATTATGTGCAGAGACAATATTTCAGGCACTCCATGTCTCTGTTTGTCCTGGAGACAATTCACTGCATCATGTTGATTAAAGAAAGTTGGTGGAAGTGTCCTTGACTCTAGAATTAGCTGAGGATCTCACTACAGCAACATCACACAGTGGTTATTCTGAAGTGCTACCAAACTTCTCTCCTAAGGTCAAAGGCAGGAAAGCAAGAGGTGGGTAACGATACAAGTGGGAGGTCAATATCATGAAGTGCACAGGCAGAAGTCTGAGAGAGTGTATAACCAGGACAAGAGACGTGGCGTGTTGCAGATCCATTGCAGCCAACATTCACTGTGGAGACAGCACCTGATTGACTGACTGATTCTCTCTCTTAACTCACTCTTTCACTATCAGGCCAGACTGAGCCTAAGTCAGTGGTTGGAGTCCCGGAGGGTCATTGCTGACAAAGATCAATTTCATTTTCATGTCTGGGTATGCAGGTGTACACTAAGGGCATCCTTTATAGTGAATTACAGATAGGTAGAAGATGTTGAGGCCGACCTCTACTATGATATAAGGGTGTGTGCAAGCAGGACATGAATGATACAGGTACTGAGGTAAACTCATTAAAAACAAAATGCCAACAACCGTGTTGCAGAGAGAGGGCAAATCAGTAATGGAATGAGAACGAAGGAAGAAATGACATCAGAAAGGGTGAGAGCTAAGCGTCTGAGAAGAAACACACTTTATACATAAGATGACAACAACGGTCCTGAAATCCCATGCTGTAACTGTGGAGGACTTTTCTAAACGCGGGCGGGCCTTACTAGTAACATCACCATCGCTATGGGCTGTGAGTCCCATGGCTCCTCATAGCGCAGTATAAGAATACCGTCTGGGAAGAGGGAAAGATGTCAACAAAAACACTATGCAGGTGTATAAGGAAATTAACAAGCTGATAGGCTTGAAGGTAAGGCTACTGTAGAGGGTAGATAAGCAATGGATTAGGCTAATATACTAAATGCTCAATGAGAGGTCAGATGTTTACAAGAACCAAGTGATGACTGCGAACCTGCAACAATGATCATACTGCAAGAACAGGAAGGGAGTCGCTGTGGCGTAGCTGCTAGATGCTTGCATGCAGATCGGAAGGTCGTGTGTTCGCTCCCTGGCGGAGCCAGACTTTTTTCAGCCTTGAATGGGGTACCGGGTGCAGTCTCGGGAAGTAAAGACGGCCGGCGTGATGCTGATTACATCACCCATTTTGTGCTGATTGGTCTATAAAAATATAGGTCTAGCCCTATATGCCCTATACGCCTAAAGGGTCCTTTACTTGACTTTACAAGAAGAGGAAGTTACAAGAGGCCTGGCCAGAGAAGAGCCTTATGCAGGAATAGTAAACCAGCACAGAACTGATGCTGTCAGCTACTGCTGAGGAGGGGATCTAAGCATGAATGGACTGAACAGGTCGATGATCAGTTGTATAACTAATTTCCAGAATCAGACAGTGCTACTTTAACCTGTTATATATCATTAAGTCTGAGGACAATGGCGCTGCGAGGAGTTACCAGAGGATCTGGCCGACGCTCAGCACTTAAAGGAGCGGCAAGATAGATGTACAATCAAACAGTTACTGGTGCCATCGGAATTTGAACTCTTCGCTTGCTGCTGAAGATGGAGACAGAGCTCTTATGGGAGTGTCCCAAGTGCTACGATGTTGATTGCTTATTCAGCATTCAACCTGTTTCCTCTTTCCTCAATCCATCTGTTGCCCTCCTTTCCTCAATCCATCTTTTGCATGCCTTTCCTCAATCCATCTGTTGCCCTCCTTTCCTCAATCCATCTGTTGCCCTTCTTTCCTCAATCCATCTGTTGCCCTCCTTTACTCAATCCATTTGTTGCCCTCCTTTCCTCAATCCATCTGTTGCCCTCCTTTCCTCAATCCATCTGTTGCCCTTCTTTTCTCAATCCATCTGTTGCCCTCCTTTAATCAATCCATTTGTTGCCCTCCTTTCCTCAATCCATCTGTTGCCCTCCTTTCCTCAATCCATCTGTTGCCCTTCTTTCCCCAATCCATCTGTTGCCCTCCTTTCCTCAATCCATCTGTTGCCCTCCTTTACTCAATCCATCTGTTGCCCATTTCAGTGCCTATTTGGTGGTTCTCTGCTTACTCCTCCTCAGGATGTCTTCTGGTTGGTTGGTAGTTGTACCCCACCAGGACATTACACAAGCGATAAACACCCTTTGACACAAAGTGCCACCATGCGGATGAGGATGACCCAAGGAGAGGTCCCAGAAACTCCGTTCAACCATTAGGCCATATCTATGGCTAGGCCATTATTTATGGCCCGGCTATATTCAGGGCCCCCGGCAAAAGCCAGGATGGGGCTTCAAAATGACAACAAACTGCATCCCACGAGGGAAGGACTTATAGTCTTGACATTCTTCTCTGTCTTCTAATTGTTGTTACCTGGGGTTGCTCTGGCATTATGGATTTTACCACCATTCTTGAATTCATCATGCATAAAATAAAGACTGTACAGTCCCCACGGTGTGTCTGTCAGACAGGACCACAAACACCTGAACACATTCTGCAGATCTGCCCACTATACCTACAACTTCACAAAGAATTCTGGCTTCAAGAGCAAAGTGTGCAGAGTAAGCTATGGGGAACCATGAAGGACCTGCAGCTGACATACAAGTTCATAGAGGCAACCCACCTGACAGTCTGACCTGAGCATATGAAACCGAATGCAGAGAAGAAAAAGAAGAATTCATCTCATTATGTGTGAACAGAACTTGAGTTTTGCATGCACATTCATTTTACAGGTCTGGCTTATTGGTATGCAGTCTGTTGGTTCCTGGTTTCTCAAGCAGTTGCACTCTAACTTCAAAGTAAACACCCCTAAATTGTTGATTTTATATTCTTCTCCTTATTATTAATTGGGTTATACTTAGTTCTTTTGTCTATTTAAGTATTGGTTTTTATGCCTCAATCAATTACCTTTGGTTATTTAATCTTGCATAGATTATTTACTATTTGTAATAGACTGTAGGAGTATAGATTTAACTCTTTGAGTCCCAAGGAATGCATCATACGTTCATAGGTTACTGCCTAGAAGCCCAATGAACGCATGATGCGCCGATTTTACTCTCTTTTGACTACCCCTTGGGCCTGTGATGCTAAACCCTATGGGACTCAATGATTAAAGTTTAATATATTTCAAGTGTCCTGTTTAAAATGGTAGTGGCTGTGGTTTAGTGACTAGATGCTTGCCTGCGGATTGGAAGGTTGGGGGTCGGGTCCTGGCGGAGCCGGACGTTATTTTTTTTTTAATAACCGGTCTTGACCCGGTCTTGAGTGGGTACCGGGTGCAGTCCTGGGGAGTGAAGGCAACCAGCGTGATGCTGACCACATCAAGTGCCGATTGGTCTATAAAATATAGGTCTAGCCCCATATGCCCAATATGCTTGAAGGTGTGGAAAATGGTCCTCTTCTTTATCTTACTGCTTAAAGCAATTATGATAACCACATTGTGTAAACTACCCTTACAAACTGCAAAAATGTTTTATTGGCACTCTTCCCAATACCGGTCCCAAATTATTTACTGTTTAGAAATCCCATTAAGGGCCTCAAGAGGTCATATATTTAAAAATCTGGAAACGGAACACTACGAACTTTGCTTCACATTATCATATAATTTCATGTGAACCAAACGCTCGAGTCTTCGGTCGTACAGTTGTAAGTATTCGGCCTGTCACGCTGGTGACCGATGTTCGATTTCCTGCTGGGTGATAGAATTTTACTTTGCCCTTATAATGGCGGCTGGCATGTTGTGTTGTGGCTTACAGAGAGGCTGCGATATCTACGCCTTTAGCCCCAACACATCCGCTTCCAGCAATGTTCTAATTAGTCATCTTTGACATTAAGCTTTTTAGGTGACAATGGGTCTATTCTTTTTTGTGTCCTAAAACTTGTGGCCTTGGATCCCACAAGGGGAGTCACGGGGATTGTGAACAATGGATCAAAACCATTCCTCCACACATCTCTTTAATGGATCGAAAATTACTCCTCCCCCACGGCGCTTAACTCTTTTAGGACGGCATTTTTTCTGGAATTTGGACAGCATTAATTTTAAGCGGAATTTTTTTTAGTGCAACACGACAAAGCTAAAACCTTCCTGAAGAAAAAGTATGGGCTGTATCGGGACTTATAATATATCAAATAAAAGATAAATGAGTGCAGAATAAATCTAAACTACTTAAATATCAGTATAACATCAAAATATTATTAAAATCACACAACATTCAAGGATGTTAGACACATATGAAAATTTTTAACATAAAAAATTGTGTGCCAGCCTTTTTTTTTTATTAGTTCAACAACACTGCTTTCCAATTCTAAGAATACACATGCCTTCTCTGTTCAATTATGTATTAGCTAGTCTTTATTTGAAACAATTAATTCAAATACTTTGGATTTTATAATCATTTTTGTATGACATGTCAATTTTCACAACAACCGAAAATCGAAAAACAGCTGATCGAAACATTGATCTGATTGAAATATTTTGTGACATTTTCATATCCTAAACTAAATTATCGCTAGTAAATTTGTCCCTTAGATATCAATCATATCAAGACTGTTGTCACCATCTGGCAGGGATTCATCAACGATAGAGCAGTATGGGCAGTTGTAGACCTTTTCCCATATCATTTAGTATAGAAAAATCACGTAAAAATTGTATCCCATCTAGATTATTTTGTTTTTTTAATCACAAAATAATTCACCGACCACGATGAACATCGCAAATGAAAGTACAAACTGTTGTTAATCCTAATTGTTAAAAAACTTGTTCATAAAAGTTTGTTTTCCCTACAAACGTAAACAAATTAGAGTGTCTCTATCGTGAGCCAGTAAACTGGCTTAACGTCTTTAAGGGATAGACTTAATCACCAGTATACTGGCTAAACGTCCGTAAAGAGTTAAACAATGGATCAGGAATCTATTTCTCCCCACTTGGCTTTAATGGATCAAAAACTATTCCTCACCACGGTGCTTAGCTTACCGTCTAAAGATTGCTATCCATCCAGCAATAGCGGCAGAAGTGGAAACTGATGATAATAGCCAAAATGTATTTACTACATAACCTCTTGAGGCTCTCAAAGGGATGTGTTTCGCATTGAATAATTTGTGACCGGTATTATGAAGAGTGTTAAAGTATTTATTGTATAACACATTAAAAAATCAATGAACTCTTCATGTCCAAATTATAACCCCGAAGGGTTAAACGAGATATTTTTAATAGTAAAAACTGCTACTACTACGTAATATATCTTTAGAAATATGGTACTGAAAGAGACGTAAAGGGATCTGGGATAATAGTAGGTCTTGGGGGAGGGGCGTAATCAGAGATCAGACGTTGTGTGTTGAGTAGAGGCACTTTTCTTTCTAGTAAAGAAGCTCTGTATAACAGTTTTTGCGTTATCCAAACTATAATGTGTGTTTTTAATGTGTGTGCGTAGTTCTAATTTCGACACTCCAGGCAAACTGCGATCTTTCATAAATTAGTCAGCCAAACATCAGACGACCCCAAGCGAACCAATGACGTGGGTAGAAGAAATAAATTGTCGACTGAGGTCTGGCACCGGGCGAGAAATGTCCCCCTCTCTGCTAGATGTTGTTGTTCTCACGGTGACAAACATAACGGGGTTGACAAACTTGAACATGTACTCACCCAGAAAATGAAGTTGAACACCATCATCAGCGTCTTCATGCATGTTACCACCGGAGCGGTAGATAAAGCAGAATCCACGCGTCCTTTCGTCATGTTTGTTGTTGATGTAGATGTGGAGACAGAGAAAAAAATCCTCAAGCGACTAGACCGACGGTGTAGAGAGAAGAACCTGCCTGCCTGTGACTGCCTGAGCCTGGCTTCTCGTCTGCTCACCCACGGCTATCTGCACGGCGCCCGCTACACGGACCGTTTCACTCCTCACACTCCGTGTTGTTTGTCGTGGGCCCTGACATCTCCATTCACATCGATCAATACATTAACTCTTTGTAGTTAGTTAGTTAGTTAGTTAGTTAGTTAGTTAGTTAGTTAGTTAGTTAGTTAGTTAGTTAGTTAGTTAGTTAGTTAGTTAGTTAGTTAGTTAGTTAGTTAGTTAGTTAGTTAGTTAGTTGGGTTATCCTCATTGCACTCCGGACATGTCCATAGTTGCTCAGATCCTCCCCTCAGTATGAACCCCAACGTCCGATGGCTAATAGTACCAGTTCTATGTTGATTAACAAGTCTTCTGGCGTAGCTGGTGTGCGTCTCGTTTTTTGCTGTGCCGATCTTAATTCCCAAGTCTGCCATTCTGGCGAGTGATGTGGATTCACTGCCACCAAAGTCCTCTATCCTTCCCATTTCTCTGAGGGCATTGATAATATCAGTATGATCCATAGGCTGACCGTTGGTAGTGATAGCGGATCCAGCCAACCTGTCAGCTCTTTCATTTCCATCGACGCCTGCGTGTCCCGGAACAAAAATAAAGGTGACTCCACGAACAGTGGACTTCTGTAATGATTCAAGCCATTGTCTTCGCACTGAACCTGCCTGAACCCTCCGGATCATACTCATTGAATCACTGAGTATACACACGCAGGTGTATTTTTGTGTTTCAAGCCAGGCAAGCGCTTGCGTTACTGCCATCACCTCCATCGTCATGCTGCTGGTTGTCATGGAGAAGGCGCCGTTGGCTTCTTTGACCCTCAAGTTTGTGTGTGTGTAGGTGTGTAGTAGTAGTCATCATCATAAGTTTCCATTTCTGCCGTTAAGCGTTGTTGGGAGGAACAGTTTGCGATCCATTTTGCTTGAATGGCTACTGTCAATCCGTGTCGATTTAGAAGCTCTTTAATGTCATCAATCCATTTCTCCTAGGACGGCCTCTTGCTTTGACTTCAGATCATTTTATGTGTAGCGCCTGCATTGATGGTTGTTCTGGTTGCATTCTTACTTAATGACCAAATCATTTTTATATCTTGTTTCTCAGTGAATTTGTTGCATGGTGTTGTTCCTACAGTCTGTCCGATAATATAATTTCTAACTTGGTCTCGAATGATTAAGTTGGCGGCTTTTCTCAGGCATCTCATTTACAGGTGTTAATTTCATCATCATCATCATCACTTCTCGTTATGCCTAGTGACACATGAGGCTTCAGAGAGGGCTTTCCATGCTTTCCTGTCTTGTGCAATCTTCAGTGCAGTTTTCCATGTCAAAGATGCCGCACTCAGGTCGTTCGTCTCCATGTTGTTTTTGGGCGACCCTGTTTTCTCTTTCCCTCTGGTGTCAATGTGTGCATACCTTTCTTTAAAATGAGTGCCATGCCTGCATAATTTAGGTTATCATCTCTTCCAGGGTATATTATGGTTTCTCCTGTACCTGTTGTGGATTGTCCAAACCCTGTCCACCTGCTTTCACTAATTCCAAGAATATGCAGTTTATAGTTCTGCATTTCTTTAATTACTTGGGCGGTTTTGGCCGTTTCAAACATGATTCTTACTTTCCAGAAGCCAATTCTTAATTTGGTTTTGACATCCAGCAGACTTGTTTTCCTATCATGAGCTTCCTTTCGGCTTTCACCCATCTTGTTATTACTGACAGAGAAACTCTGTCCTAAGACCGCCGGACGTTTCTAGCACTTTTTCCTCTTGAAGTTAATTTGTGTTAATTTGACGCAGGTTAATCTTTGATAATGTCCACTCTGGCACCGGTAGCACAGTGTTGGTAAAATTTATGCTGGTTATAATCTGTTTCTTGGCGCTCATGCATATGTTTGGGTGTCCTAATAATGGTTTCTGTTGGTATATGTGGACTGGCTCGTTGGCATCTTGTTTGTATTTCCCGATCTCCCCCGTGTGGGTTCCGGGGCCCCATTGTGGGGAAAACAAGAATAGACCCACTTCCTCCCCAAAATCATGTCGTAAGAGTCGAATAATTGGGGAGCTTCCTTTGAAGTCGGAGTGCATCTGCCGGAGAGGCAAGGAACCAACAGTCTGTATTCAAGAGGATGAGATCTGTAAAACTGATGCACACGCAACACTCAGGTTCTGGAGCAGGACTGCAGTTCAGTAGTGGACGAGCAACCAGAACTTTCCGCCAGTTTACAGCTGGTGAAGGCGAAGAAGAAGATTTCCCGATCTATTCTCCCATCTTTCGGGAATATAGTTCCTAGATTTTTAAACTCTTTAACTTGCTTTAGACAGATAACATTCACGGTAGCGGACTAGGAATTCTGCTAACATGCATGACTTCCGTTTTGGTAATATTTATTTTGTTTCATGTTATATATTTTGCATGTGTAGTAGTAGCAATTTTTCAAAAATATCTTGTTCCACCCTCAGGTTTGTAAGTGGGAACATCATCATCATATAATTGGAATATCAGAGTATATATTTATGATTTTCTGTCATATACGTTAATTATGTATGCAATCAATGTGTAATTTGTAATTTTCCACATTTTGTTTTGATTTGGATTGTGATTATGATAGAAATTGTACTATGAGTTGGCTCAGTAGCCTTCACATGCGATGCCGAAGAAGAATACTTGGCATTAAGTGGCAGGACAAGATAACGAACACTTAGGTACTGGAAAGGTATTACAACATACTTTTCAGTACTTATTCTACGAAGGCCCAGGTAGCTGAGTCACACCTGGAGAATGGTTTGAGGTTTGAACAACGGATCAACAGCATAGCACACGGGTAGTAACCCATAAGTGCTCCGTTCTTCTTCTAACTCCTGAGATACTTTGGGTAGATTTGTTTAATTCCTAATTTTGCAAGGGCAGCGCCGTTAGGCTACCCTTGTCGATTTCAATCTGCCTAGGGATTTCTCAGATGAGCAACAATGCATGCAGGCGTTTGATCTCACTACATAGAGACCAGGGGAAATTACTGGAAGTCGAAGCCCATGTGAAAAAATCCCAGCCCTTACCGGGGATTGAACCGGAACCTCTAGCACTCGAGGCGGACGTCATGCCTCGAGATCACTTAGCCCCCTCTGGAGAATGGAAGATGGCAGAGTCTTTAAGGACATCCTCTATGGTGAACTAAAGACGGGTAGAAGATGTCCAAGCCGGCCTCTACTATGATATAAGGATGTGTACAAGCGAGACATAATTGATACAGTTATTGAGGTGAACTGATGGGAACAAATTGTCACGGACTGGGTTGTGTGAAGGGGACTCATCAAGAATGGAATGAGAATGAAGGAAGAAATTATTGTAGAAAGGATGAGAGCTGAGCGTCTCAGAAGAAACACTCTAAACACAAATATTAACAACAATGGTCCTGAAATCCCATACTATAATTGTGGAACTCTTTTCTTGACGCGGTCGGGTCTTGCTAGTCACACTCGCCATCGCCATGGGCTGTGAGTACCTTGCCTCCTCATAGTGTATTTATTACACTATCATCTGGAAAGACGGAAAGATGCCAATCCTACTATGAATAATTAGACAATATTACTAAAACTATCATAAACATAGTGTATGTATTGTCTCCTTAGAGTGTGAACATAAAATGAGCTTAGTGGAGTTAAGTTAAGTTATGACATCACAGCACATGCGTGCTCCGTCCTCATCTTCAGCAGCCAGCGCAGATTTCTAATACTGATGGTACCGGTCACAATCTGGTCTTGCCTTTCTTCTGAGTGTAGTAAGCCGGCCAGGCCCTCTGGTTACACCCAGATGCCTCATTCTCTCCAGGCCATAATTAACGTGTTTCCCAAAATCAAACCCTTACATGTTTGAACCCGCGCCGTTCTGTTTTTCGCCTAAATCTCCTGCCCTTCTATTTATCTGTTTTCTTCTCTACCATTTCCTCGTTTTCTCCTCTTCACTCTCTCATTGCTGCTCGCTGAAGATGACGTCAAGCGCAGAGCACGTGCTCCATAGATCCGGCGACAATTCTTTTGAAATGAAAAAATCAATAAAATGAGCCTAGAAAAACCAAAGCTGCCAAAATATGGCTATGGTTGGTTCTGCAACGTCCTGTAAAGGATCCGCAACTAAATTTTTAACAGTGTGTGAGTGTGTGTATGTGTGTGGATTGGTGGGTGTGTGTGTGTGTTTTAGTAGTAGTAATTAATACAACGTTATCCTTTTCAACCCTTTTGCGGTTTGTCCCCTCTAGGATTGTAGTCCACGAAATCAAACTTCTGAAGGATCAAACTCCTCATGGAATAGATCTAGGTAAGTGCCGTTTAAGCATAAGGGGCTGAGTGGTCTGGAGGTAAGGCATCCGCCTCGAGTGCTGGAGGTCCCGGGTTCAAACCTCGGTGAAATGTCCTGGGATTTTTCCACGTGGACTTCTAGTAATTTCTCCTGGTCTCATGGACAGTAAGACCGGACGACCGTGTGTATTGCTCTGCACGTAAAAAATACCTTGGCAGTTGGGAATCGAAAAAATGTAGCTTTGTAGGTTTTTTGGTAACGTTACCAAAAAACCTGGCCAAGACCAAGCAATAACGTTCACGGAAACCCATCTGGGATGCACAGAGGGCGCTGTGTTCTATTTCGATATTAGACACTGGATATTTCATCATCATCATCATCATCATCATCCCGTAACACTACGTGTCGTTGGGTCACCAGTTTCTGTTGACTGTCTGATCAGCTCTCTCCACCTTTGGTGGTCAGCTGCGATGGACTTCATGGTTGCATGTTTAAGACCTGTCCAGTCAGTCAAGTTCTGTAACCAGGTCTTTCTTGGTCTGCCTCTTCTCCTCTTTCCTTCTAATGAGCCCCACAGTATTGAGGCCGTTAGATCTTATTACATTTCCATACCATTGCATGTTTCGCCTTTTCACTGAGGTTAAAAGAGGTTCCAGTTTTCAATGTGCTGTATAATTTTACGGTGAACCTCTTCGTTTGTAATGTGGTCTCTGTATGATATGCAAAGAATTTTTCTGAAACATTGCATTGGATACTAATGTGTAATAATTATCTTTGGTAATCTAATTTTGCACTGATTGTGTATTAATATTATATTAATATAATGGAAATGAGATGCCTGAGAAGGGCTGTAGGAGTGACCATAAGAGATAAGATCAGGAATGAGATCATAAGAGAACAAGTCGGCACAGAACCAATTTTGGATTACATACAAAAACAGCAAGTGAAATGGTTTGCCCACTTAGAAAGAATGCCTTGTGACACCATACCATACAAAGCATACACGGAAAGAGAAGAAGGACGTAGAGCACGGGGTAGACCAAGAACAAGATGGAAGGATAACATCAGAGAAACTCTACAACAGCACGATGTGCCTATGGTCGAGGCAGCCAGAAGAGCTAGAAACAGAACCTTATATCTCCCTCGACACCCACAGCGGTAAAAGAGGAAGTGAAGAAGAGAAGAAGAAGAAGTGTATTAATTAACAGTGAAAGAGTCTAGTGGTATAGTTTCATAGGAACAACACACGAACTCGGGCTCAGAAAGAGAGTGATTTCCCCTGCCATTTATCCCTGGTCGTGTCGTACGATCTGTCCTATGTTGCGGGGGTGTCACGCTTAGTGAGCATCCAGCAACACCACGTATTTTATGCGTTGTTGTCATGGGCTGCATGCGACTTAGGCTGCACTCTCTCGGGGGACGAAAACTGAAGCTGTGGCGTGGGGGAAGAAGGGGGCGGGGGGGGGGGAGGTTTGAGTTAGGGCCAGTTCTGCATGTTTCGGGACAGTTAAAAGCGCGAAATCTAGAAATATTTTAAAATGTCAGTATTTCTTTTCTTCTTTGTCCGTGGTATTCTGATAATTTTTCTATAGCATTTCAGTTCAAAAGCCCCTTTTTCTTATTAAGGACTAGGAAAGAGTCAACAGTCCACATCCGTGTGTCGCCACAGGGAAGATTCATGCTCTCTGAATTTTTATTAGGATCTCCTTGCTGGTGCTTAATGTGATAGGCTGGAAACTACGAAGACTACTGTTCAGCAGCTCAACGATTTTGATTTAATCTGGTTTAAAAATGACCAAGAGGTCACAGGAACAGCTTTTAGTCTTAGACAGTAAAATGGAAAAAATCTAGCCACTGGGTATAAAAACGAACTGACTCAGTATTTGGCTCCGTGCGAAAAAAGAAAAGCCTAAAAAAAGATGTTAAGTGGGAACCCTGAAAGGGGCCTTGTCTTTAGTAACTCAATAACGGCAACAATTTCTTGCGAGACGGTGTGCCTGGTGGATACCCTGATAACGAAAACTGCAGCGTGCAGACTAGATGGTGACCAACTAAGCGTTACAACACGCAGCACATAAACGTTGCCAAGATAGAGTCACTGCTCATTATAGGAGCTGACTGAAATTGGCAGGAATTTTTTTTTTTTTTACGACAACCATACCATACCATATTTGGCTCCTATTTGACTTTCGGACGCACCCTGTGAAGACCTAACCGGCTGTTGTAGCTCTGTACGCAGCGCTCGCCAGCATGGGTGTAGGCGACTACAGGGGAAGACCGGTTGTCTGACTAATTACCCTGGCTGATCTCACGGTATGTTTCAATTGTTTAGGCGTTGGTAGATTTGATTTCTATTGTATATCCTCGCTAAGAGAAAGTTTAATGGCAGGTCGCTATAAGTGATTTGTTGGTCTGCTCGCAGCTGTCAGTATTTTGTTATTCATTGGTTTACCAGTTGCTTGGTTAGTTTTCTGCTGGTCTGCTCATATACCTTCTAGTTGTTCTTTAGTATACTTAGTGTTTGGAGTGTGTCATCAAGTATTATTGTTTTATGTCATCAAGTAAATAAAGTTTCTGCATTTGTTGACTTACATTCTTGTTATTTTAGTTAGTGTGCCTAGGTTTTACTGTTACACTATATTAGACCCCACACAGAAGATTTCCTGTCAGGGTGAAATATTTTTTTTTTCTTGTTACTGGGGCAGCTTAAGGTTGGGTTTTGGCTCCCCCTTGCCACGTCACATTGTAAGAGCTCTTGCAGGTTCGGAGTCGAGGAGATTTCAAGGAGTAGATTTCCATATTATTCTTTATAGTTATCTCTTCTCTTTCTTCGATTACAAGATCCCCACCCTCCCTCCCCCCTTTTTAACTTGAATGCTGTTTAATCTTCGCATGGCTATGGCCACCACGGGCGGATACAATAAATGCCCCAATTCACTTTTACACAGGGATTGTGAAATTAAACACTGTTGACAAATATTGATTTAGTTCTCCTTTTGTGATGGACAACAATGGAGAATGTGTGTGTGTTCATCTATTTGTATGGAAGTTGGATTGTGACTTGGGGGAAAAGGGGAGGGGGGGGGGTGAAGGTGCAGTTTGTGAGAAAAACGTCTTTCTCTCTGTGCGACTTCCTAGACCCAGTGGGGTGGGGGTGTTAGATCTACTGCTGAGAAGATTGTCTTCAAAGATGATTTTAATTGCAGATTTGCTGAAATTGAATCGGTTGGACCGAAAGACGCAGATAATACAGCTTAGCGGTAAACCACAATATCACATGCACCCCATTCTTTTGTAGGTAAAGGCTGAAGAAGAAGCGAAGATAAGGAGTGGGAAAGGAAAAAACATGCGAAGAAGAAGCAGAAGGAGGGGGAGTGAGGAAGAGGATGTGAAGAAGAAACGAAAAAGAGGTGAGGAGTAAAAAGAAGAGGAAGGAGGAAGAGAACAAGGAGAAGAAGAAGAAAAAGAAGAAGAAGAAGAAGAAGAAGAAAAAAAAAGAAGAAGAAGGAGGAGGTTGAGGAGGGGAACATCGAAGTATTTTTGTCAAGATAATAAACGGTTAAGGCGGTGACAGCTGTAGACGACAATAGATCTGCCCACACAAAGGAAGATAAATGAAATGTAGGGGTTACATCATCACAGAACGAGGGATTAGCAAGATTAGCTCAGTTATAAATACTGCACCGGAGAGAAATAGACAGGATTAAGAAAATATGTACGCGAAATGTTTCAACAGTTTTGAGCGGATGTTAATGTTAAAGGTTAATGTCAGAAACACCGTTAAATATGAGGCAGTGGAAAGTTATGATCAATATAGTCTATTCCTGACACCATGGTTGTTCATTCTCTCAGACTGCTCCTTGTCTATCTCTTAGTGTTGTCCTCCCACTTGTATCGTTGTATAACTCTTGTCCTTGATCTTTATCCCAGTATAGTATTTTAAAGAGTATTATGTCTTTTAATATGGTCAACATATTTTAGTTTAAAAAAAAAAATTTATTTATGTTTTTATTTAAGTAATTCTCTACCTACTAGTAGTAACAACAGCAGCAGTAGAAGTAGCACGTGTAGTAACAGCAGCAGTAGTATTAGCAACAGTAACACAAGTAGTGACATTACTATTAGTAGTAGCATCAATAGTTGCAGTAGTGTTCATAAGAGTAGCCGCAACAGAAGTAGCATATCAGCATTAATAGCTGCAGTAGTGTTCATAAGAGTAGCCACAACGGAAGTAGTATAGCAGCATTAATGGCTGCAAAAGTGTTCATAAGAGATGCCTCAACAGAAGTAGTATAGCCGCATTAATAGTTGCAGTAATGTTCAAAAGAGTAGCCGCAACAGAAGTAGTATAGCAGCATTAATAGTTGCAGTAGTGTTCATAAGAGTAGCCGCAACAGAAGTAGTATAGCAACATTAATAGTTGCAGCAGTTTTCATAAGAGTAGCCACAACGTAAGTAGTATAGCAGCATTAATAGTTGCAGTAGTGTTCATAAGAGAAGCAACAACATAAGTAGTATAGCAACATTAAAAGTTGCAGTAGTGTTCATAAGAGTAGTCTTAACACAAGTAGTATAACAGCATTAATAGTTGCAGTAGTGTTCATAAGAGTAGCCACAACAGAAGTAGTAGTAGCAGAATTAATAGTTGCAGCAGTTTTCATAAGAATAGCCACAACAGAAGTAGTATTGCAGCGGCAGTAATAGAAGTGGTAGTGTTGGTGGTAGTGATAAAGGGCTGGAAAAATGTGGAATTAAATCCAATGTTATATTGTGAAGCTTGCTGATCTTCTTTTCGTTCAGTTTTATATCTTTTCTTCTGATGTGGGAAATCAGTTCTTTTTGGGAGTCAGGAGAAAACAAGAACAGACCCACTGTCTTTCTAACAAGAATGCTACTATTTAGGGGTTTCTTTTGAAGTCAGAATTAAATACATCTGCCTGAGAGGCAAGGAACCTACAGTATGCATATAAATAAGCCAGATCTGTAAAACGGATGTGCATGCAACACACAAGATCTGGAACAGGGCTAAAGTCTAGACGTGTGCAATCAACGAGAGCTTTCTGCCCAAGTTTACAGAAGATGAAGTATTAAGGTAGGCAGTAGGTAAGAATGTAGGTAGGCGGACAGAAAGCATATTAAGTATGTAGACAGGTAGAAGCTAAGAAGGTAGGAATGTATGTAGGTAGCTAATCAGCTACCACTTGGTGGTGAAGTGATGTATGACAAACTGGTTGTTGTGAGGGCCCTTTGGGAACGAGTGAACAGTGCTTAGGCACAGATAAGATTATTACGGTCTGAGGAGAATGGCACTGCGAGGAGTCACAAGGGGATCTGGTCGATGCTCGACACTCAGGGGAAAGGGGAGTTGATATACAATACAATCAGACAATCGGAATTTTGTTTCTATGCTTGCTGCTGAAGATGGGGATGGAGCGCTTATGGGAGTGCTCTGAGTGCTGTGATGTTGATTCTTAATTCAACATTTAGCTAGTTAGGTAGAAAGACACATATGCATGCATGTGTACGTGTACATAAACAAAATTTTAAACAGACACACACGTATTTAAAAAAAAAATACACACACACACACATACGAGCAAACGACAACACACAAGGTAACAAGGCATATGATTTTTTTTTAAATTACACTGAAACCAATAACTCTGAACACTTTGTGATGGTAACCGCTAGAATACAAACTAACTGTATTGCCAACACAAAATACAGCAACAGAAATAACTCATCGATAAGCACTGAAATAACAACAGCAATGTTAAACCAGAGATAAACATAACATCATCAATATATTTGTCTATCTACCAAACACACTGACAGATTGTGTGGTGTGGCTCAAATAGCAGAGATACATTACATACTGACTACATACAAGGTCTGCTTAAAAAGTATCTGACCTGCAGACTCAAAGATTAGATTTTTCTCAACGTGACGTCTTAAACCTAACACTTTTGATGTAGTCTTTTTGGATCTGTATGTAAGAGAGAGATAAACACTGTTCTCTGGCCACACAATGAGAAGAGAGACATTGGAGAAAACTGTGACAACTCGAAAGATCAGTGGAAAAGGGAGTAGAGACAGACCAAGAGAGATAATGCTGGATGGGCTGAAACGATGGCATGGAGGGATATCATCAAGAAAGCTGTTCCAGGCAACCAGGGATCGTGATCTGTGGAGACGCAAGAGCGCCTACGCCAGTTGGCAGGGCACATGATGATGATGATGTATCTCCCAGCAGAACAACTCTGCAGAACCTCTTCATCATTTTCGGTATTTGCTCTCAATGGGTAAATCTGTGTAGCACATACTAAGGCTCCCACTGGATGCCTTTTCAAAACCTGATGCTGAAAGGCAATACGGGACTAGAGAAGAAGAAGAAGAGGAAGCAGCTCTAAACAGGGCAGTTTGTTGTTGCAGTTCACAGCTGGGCTGTGATATCTGGGCCTCTCGATCCAAAACATCAAATTTCAGCAAACTCCCAATTTGTCGCCTGTTAAGCCTTTTATGACATGCTTGTTAAGGGGGCAGTGGATGTTCTACCTCCACCCCTCTCCCCCTTTCTAAGATGGAGCCTGAAACCTCGTACTGGGGAAAAGAGGCAAGTATTTCATAATGTTGTCTGGAGAAAGTTGCAAACTGCAAAAGTTGTGTCATCACTGTCCATGTTGTGGGATGCTGATGAATGCTTTTTAGCAGCAACATTCATTTCGTTATTCAATTTTTAGTGATGCTACTGACTAGACCTAGTTCTCATCTGAACCCTTGCTGGAAACGTATGCGGCCTAACGAGCCACAAGCATGTTTTGTGTAGATGAAGCAATCTCTGTGTAGAAGTGTCACCTATGTAGAAAAGACAAGTGTAAAGAATGGGCAGGTATGTTGTGTTGAGTCGAGTAAACTGACATCACAGCACTCGAGGCATTCCCATACGTGCCCTGTCCTCATCTTTAGCAGCCAGCGCAGAGTTCCAATACTGATGGTGCCGGTCATAATCTGATTATATGTCCGTCTTACCTTTCCTCTGAGTGTAGTGAGCTGGCCAGACCCTCATTCTTTCCAGGCCATAATAATCCTGTTTTTCTACTGATTCTGTTGCTTGTTCCCCAAGAGCCTTGACCACATCTGACTTGTCATCTTTTAATTCACAACCCAGTGGTGCAGATCAAGCCAATCTGTGTGGTACGTATAATGGGGCAAGTCTGAAGAATGAGTGTCAAAGTGTCTGAGCAAGAAATGGACTTGTGTAGGCTTCTAACCACACAGGGTTATAAGTGCAGGGACTGGCCAGCTGGTGCTGCAGAATCAGAAGTTAAAAAAATGATTCAGACAATTCCTGCCCAGGTATTTGATTATCTATACTGACGACTCTGTTTTGAGAGGCAGACAAAGTCCATGAGGTTTCTTAAAAAAAGCAAATGAACATCGCTTATTGCAACAAAGCCTAGCATATGATGTTGGAGGCAGTCAATGCAGTTTTCTGCTGTCTTGAGAACTAGCTGTACACATGTCATAATTGTAACCGACTTACAAAGAAATATTGAGATAGGTGGAGACATTCATGCTCCATGCAGAGTGGCAAGTATCGCTTCAGATGTCCTGCATGTTAGCATCCTTTGGATATTATCTCCAGGTTATGCCAGTTTGTTGGGAAATTAACAGGCAGATAGACTGGCTGGCTCTACACCACTTGGTGGTGAACTGATGTATGATAAGCTAGATATTGTTAGGATCTTTTAGGAGAGAGTGAACAGTGTTCCAGAGGCCGACGCTCAACACTCACAGGGAAGGATGAGAAGGATATACAACTAGACAGTTACTGGTGCCATTGGAATTGCTGACAAAGATGGGGACAGAGCACTAATGGGAGTGTCCCAAGTGCTGTGAAGTCGATTCTTAATTCAGCATTTGTAGAAAAGTACAGGTGTGGGAAAGTGAATTAGGTTTTCCCACCTTGAGGTAAGACATTTTATTGTTCTCAGTTACAGTTTAGATACTTGTTATATTTTAGATACTTGTTACAGTTCAGAGGCTTGTTACAGTTCAGAGGCTTGTTACAGTTCAGAGGCTTGTTACAGTTCAGAGGCTTGTTATAGTTCAGAGACTTGTTACAGTTCAGAGACTTGTTACAGAACAGTGACTTGATACAGTTCAGAGACTTGATACAGTTCAGAGACTTGATACAGTTCAGATACTTGTTACAGTTCAGAGACTTGTTACAGTTCAGAGACTTGTTACAGAACAGTGACTTGTTACAGAACAGAGACTTAATACAGTTCACAGACTTGATACATTTCAGAGACTTGTTACAGTTCAGATACTTATTATAGTTCAGAGACTCATTACAGAACAGTGACTTGATACAGTTCAGAGACTTGTTGCAGTTCAGATACTTGTTACAGTTCAGATACTTGTTACAGTTCAGATACTTGTTACAGTTCAGATACTTGTTACAGTTCAGACACTAGTTCAACAGACCTTGTATACATATATATATATATGCTATTAAATTAACAAGAAAAATTTAACATAATCACATTAAAGAATACAGGCATATGTAGATATAATTCTGACTATGTGAAGAAAGCAAAACCAGGGGGTCATGCATAGATATCTATGTATAGAGGTGCATAAGCTTGTCTGTGTTTGTGTCTTCAGTCTCCGTGAAGTAGATTCGATCTTTGCATATCGTAAGCCAGCTCAAGTGGCACGCATTTTTGTCCACACATTTTTGAAGCCACTTGAATCGATTTGCAAAGGGGTGGCATTTCTCAAGATACAAGAAAAGTCAACAGCTTTCCGTGGCAAATAAGATTTTTAAAGACGGGTTGCTACGTTCTGTCCTGTGAATTATTAATTAAATTCAGGTTGGCTTATTGCCGCTCCCCCTTCAATTTAATCTCAAATTTAGAGTATTCGTTCGTCAATTAAAAAAAAAAGGAACAAAAAAAAGAAATTCTGTCAACTGTAACTCCTCAATTCCAAGCATTTACTTTCCCATTGGACAAGGAGTGGTTATTAAGTTATGGGCAAAAGTGATTTATCCAGTAAAAAGGTGATTTTTTTTTATGTTTATGTAAAAAGATAGTTCACCACTATAAAAGGTGACATTTCTCCAGCTAATAAATGTTTTTTTTTTCTGGCAGAAAAGTTTAGGTTCTTTTGTAATATCCTACCCCAGAAGACGTCACAGGACAGTCCAACATTTTAGAGGGTGGTAAGACTAGGTTTCCCAGCTTTCTGATGCTTTTAACGACCCCAAAATATCTAGAACTGGCCCTAACCCCAACCCACCTACGTTCCACGAGAGAGTGCAGCCTAGGTCCCACAACTGCATGCAGCCTAGGTCGCACCACAGCATGCAACCTATCTACCACCCCCTGAAATATTAGACTGTCCCGTGACCTGTGGATTTCCCCTGTTTTGGGTAGGATATTAAAAATGCACCCAGAAAAGTTTATTCTTTCCCTGCAAACCCATTTCAATCTAGTGCAAAAAAAAAGTGGTTTTTCAAGCTTGTATGCTAAAAGCTTCAAGTACATTTCATGTAACACAAACTCCTCTTTATAAAAATTAAGTTCCCACATTCAAACAGATTAAGGAGACCATTAGACTCGCTCTGCTATGTGACAATGCTTGGCTGGGAAAATTGCTAAAGCTGCTAAAAGATGGAAACAAATATCACATGACTGTACAAATATAATATCAAACATCGATAAATAAATAACAAGAAAATATTTACAAGATAATGAAACACCAATCAATGCATAAAGTGGGTAACATGACAGATCATCATAAACGTGGCCATAATACAAACTAAACATAAATATGCAATGACTCCTGTGTGTGTGGTTTCTGATTCTCATTTGCATTAGCATCCTTTGGATATTTTCTCCATGAAATGCTGGTGTGTTGGGAAATGAACAGGCTGTTAAATTAGCTGCTTCTGCACTACTTAGTGGTAAATTCTATTTCTTCTTCATTCGTTCGCTTTAAATTAATTACCTATATCTGCAGTGTTGTCTCTAGTATGATCTTCACTGGCTTTTGTAATTCACTCAGCGACCCATAAAGTTTTACTTGCACTGATGTTTTTCTTGGCCAAAAGTTTGGCACGGATATGTTGTATTTGGGGTAGTCTTTGAGGACATTTGGAGTGTTAAACTGATGCATGACAACCTAAATGTTGTATTTGTGGTAGTCTTTGAGGACATTTGGAGTGTTAAACTGATGCATGGAAACCTAAATGTTGTATTTGGGGTAGTCTTTGAGGACATTTGGAGTGTTAAACTGATGCATGGAAACCTAAATGTTGTATTTGGGGTAGTCTTTGAGGACAATTAAACTGATGCATGACAACCTAAATATTGTATTTGGGGTAGTATTTGAGGACAATTAAACTGATGCATGACAACCTAAATGTTGTATTTGGGGTAGTCTTTGAGGACAGTTAAACTGATGCATGACAACCTAAATGTTGTATTTGTGGTAGTTTTGAGGACAATTAAACTGATGCATGACAACCTAAATGTTGTATTTGTGGTAGTCTTTGAGGACAGTTAAACTGATGCATGACAACCTAAATGTTGTATTTGGGGTAGTCTTTGAGGACAGTTAAACTGATGCATGACAACCTAAATGTTGTATTTGGGGTAGTCTTTGAGGACAGTTAAACTGATGCATGACAACCTAAATGTTGTATTTGGGGTAGTCTTTGAGGACAGTTAAACTGATGCATGACAACCTAAATGTTGTATTTGGGGTAGTCTTTGAGGACAGTTAAACTGATGCATGACAACCTAAATGTTGTATTTGTGGTAGTCTTTGAGGACAGTTAAACTGATGCATGACAACCTAAATGTTGTATTTGTGGTAGTCTTTGAGGACATTTGGAGCGTTAAACTGATGCATGGAAACCTATATGTTGTATTTGGGGTAGTCTTTGAGGACAGTTAAACTGATGCATGACAACCTAAATGTTGTATTTGGGGTAGTCTTTGAGGACAGTTAAACTTATGCATGACAACATAAATGTTGTATTTGGGGTAGTCTTTGAGGACAATTAAACTGATGCATGGCAACCTAAATGTTGTATTTGTGGTAGTCTTTGAGGACAGTTAAACTGATGCATGACAACCTAAATGTTGTATTTGGGGTAGTCTTTGAGGACAATTAAACTGATGCATGACAACCTATATGTTGTATTTGGGGTAGTCTTTGAGGACAATTAAACTGATGCATGACAACCTAAATGTTGTATTTGGGGTAGTCTTTGAGGAAAGTTATACTGATGCATGACAACCTAGATATTGTAAGGGTCATTTATGAGCGAGTGAACAGTTCGGAGGAACAAATAAATCATCACAGTCTGAGGAGAATGGCGCTGCAAATATTATTAAAATAATACAATCGCAAAAAAAAAGGAATGTATTCTAAAGCTGGGTTATCTTTTCATGTAAATTACATTTCATTCTTGAGGGATGGCTGGCCGAATGGTTAGAGCGCTGGCCTCTCAAGCAGGAGACCTGGGTTCAAATCCTCGGTAAGGCGGGGATTTTTTTCTGTCGGGGCAAAATAAAATCCTCATCTGCACAGTCCGTGGTGACAGCACTAGCCATGCGGCCGTAAATCCTCAGACTCAAAGCCCCCCGCCCCCCCCCACCTCCTACACTGCAAAAGTGGAAAATAAAGGCAGTAATTGGCAGGTTTAAAAAAAATATATATTTCATTTTGTGACCATAATAAATCTTGGGATAAGACCGTGTCTGAATTATATTAAAAGACAAAAGATTGAAATAGTTTGACCATCTAGTGAGAATGCAACCAGACTAAACTGCATACGAGCTTTCTTTTTGTTTAATAGCAGAACATCTGGGCGCAAGGCAAGGGGAAAAAAAAACTAAGGAAGAGAAGGATATGGTGTAGCTGGAATCTGTAAAAAGATAAACAAATTTACCACCCGAGAAGAACAAAACAAATACAGAAAACCACGATGCTGGGCTACAACCTGGTATAGTGGGACGACAAAAGAAGAAGAGGAAGTAAATGTTTTCACAGGCCTCATAGATTTGATTCGCTGAACAACCAAATGGGAATGACTGCATTAAATAATAGAAACATGAGTGATCTGAATTCATAATTCTGAGTAACATTTGCTGAAGTTTCTGACCACTGACTGACCACCAACACACAGTTCAATCATCCATCCCAACCAGTATCCATACTAACAATGACCAGGTCTATCATCCATCTCAACCAAAATCCATATTAACACTAGCAAGGCCTATCATCCATCTCAACCAATATCCGTATCAACACTAGTGAGGCCTATCATCCATCTCAACCAATATCCACATCAACACTAGCGAGGCCTATCATCCATCTCAACCAATATCTGTATCAACACTAGTGAGGTCTATCATCCACGCACATTCTAGCATTTGTAATCATAATTTAGTTGTTGGTGATGTGTTTTTTGTGTGGTTTGTTTTGTTATACCTAATAAAAGATGTGTGAATGAAATCATGTATGACAGGAGTCAGGCCAGAAGAACTGATTGTAGAACAGGCCCTGCATGCACAATTTCTAACTCTTCGAAAATAAAGTTTGGGCGCCTGCTTGCCTAGTTCTTCATCATCATCATGTAGCAGGTCCTTTGCAGAACGTCGCTCTCATCACAGTCTGCCTGAAAGACACTCGGTCTCTCGCCAGTTCTCCCGCCTCATGCACTTTCACACTCAAGGAGTCACTTATATCCTGTGCCCATCTTCATGTTGGTCGGCCCCTGCCCCTCCTTCCTGGTACCATGCCTTCTGCTATAACTTTTTCCAATTCGTCGTGGCGCTTGATATAACCAAAATATTTCAGTTTTCGAGAAAGGATGCTGTTTATTAGCCAATCTTCCTTGATGTTCAGATCTTTTAAGATGTCAATATTTGTCATCTTCTTTGTACAAGATATTAACCTTTCAAAATAAAGCTTCAGTAATTGCCTCTATCGTGCAGTTAGAGTCAGAAATCTGATTCTATAACAATTGGTGGTTTTGCGATGACAGCTTGTCGGACCGTCGATCAACCGATATGCGCCGAGCTAGAGAGAAACACGTCCCGCCATCTTGACACAAACCGGAAACAAAGATGCTTAGCAAACACACAAAACTCAAGATCTTCAATTCTTGTGTGATTCCAGTACTAACCTATGGATGCGAGAGCTGGAAATCAACGAAAACTCTAGACACAAAATTAGACAGTTTTGAAAATAAATGCCTTAGAAGAATACTAAATTTCAAATGGTCAGATTTCCGAACCAATACACAAATAAGGCAAGAATCCAGGCAAGAGTATGTGTCAAATTTTATACGAAAACGCCGCTGGAACTATGTCGGCCACGCCCTTAGAATGGATAAATCAAGACTTCCTTACCAAGCCCTCATTTTGACACCACAGGGGAAAAGATCTCGTGGAAGACCAAGGGAAACCCTACGTAGAACTATCGTCAGGGAAGGCTCGCTCATGGGCCACTCAAACATCCAAGACCTACAACGGATTGCAACGGACTGCCGTGCATGGAGAGTCACGACCTCTGCCCTATGTGCCGCACTCGACACAAGAGGAAAGACTAACTAACTAACTAATTGCCTCTATAAAGTTCATCACTGCCTTTCTCCATAAAATGTTGTGGGACATATAAAATTCAAATATACTAGTGGGCATTCAAACAACTTCAAAAATGGAAATGGAGGTGGAGGCAGTCAATGCAGCTCTGAAGTGGACAGCAGAAAATAGTTACCAGAGGAATTATAGTGTCTGATTCTCTGTCTCTCCATATGGAGCCCGGGGTCCCATTTTTGGAAAAACAAGATTAGACCCACTGCCTCCCCAACAAGCATGTCATAGGAGCTTCCTTCAAAGTTGTCGTTGTTGTCGATCCGGCGGCGCATAAGCTTTCGCCCTTTGGCCCAATGCCATGTAGTGAAATTTGAATTCTTTCACAAGCTGTTCTTTTCCTCCGTATAAGGTGTTCTGGTCTCAGAGGTAGTAGCATTCTTCTAGTCTCGCTGAGTTTTGGGCACTCAAAGAGATGATGGTCAACAGTTTCGTAGGGGTAGTTACATAGCTGGCACTCTGGGGAGTGTTGTGGCTGTATTCTGTTTAGATGTCCACTGAGTGGAATATGTTGTGTTCTAAGAATTCAGAGTGCATCTGCCCGAGCGGCAAGGAACAACACACTGCACACAGCTAGTATAACGAAGGTACATGCAAAACTCAGGTCCTGGCACAAAGCCAAAGTCCAGATGGTTGGACAACCAGGACTGCCATGTATGGCAGAGACTACAAAAAGAAGTTACCGGACTTGTAGTCAGATTTACAGCCAGATAACAAGAAGAACATTGTACATTTATGGTTTAACTAGTGTGGTTCTTAGGGGTTTGTAAAGATACAGCAGCATTTCTACAAGTGAAACTTTCAGGTAATCATTTTATGTAGGTTGAGTGTGAAAAGATCAGGTGAATAAGAAACTATCAGGCAAATTGTGGGAACGACACCTTGTACTAGATTCATTGAGAAACAGCAGATCAAATGGTTTGGCCATCTGGTTAGAATGCAGCAAGATCAAATACCATCACAAGCACTACATCTCAGAAGATCAATTACAAGAGCAAGAGGACGGCCGTGGAAAACATGGATCGACAACATTAAAGACACTCTATGCCTTCACGGCATGACAATAGCCAGTGGCAGCCAATGTGCACTGGATCCCAAATTATTCCTCCCCACAACACTTAACGGCAGAAGTAGTTTATGATGATGATGATGATTATATGTAGGTCACCAAAGAAGGACTAAGAACAATGGTAGGCACAGTACTGCTAAATGGTTTCACAGAACATCAAAGAATCAAAAGGTCTGACAAACCAAATCAGCCAGCAGTTAAAGCGTACTATATAAAAACAGCAAGCTTTTTGTCAAGAAAAAGAGGAGTGGAAGGAGTAAAAGAGACACTAAAGAACTGCAATATGACGTTAACACAACCTACGGAACTAGCAAAAGACAGAAACCTACATCTAACTCCTCTCTGTGATGCTTCATGGAACAAGCAGTAGGACAAAAGACAGGAAGCTCATCTAATTCTTCTCTGCGAAGCTTTACGGCAGGGTTGTTCAACAGGCGACCTGCGGATCATTGCCATCTGTATGGCATTAGTGATCTTTCTATGCTGGGGCTCCAGCCCCTGGCGACCCCCATTTTCAACACTCTGGCCCCTCTGTAAAGTTAATTAAATGGTCCTGATTTGCAGAATAAGTAGAAGAACAACAGAAGATGAATTATAATGTGTGAGTTGTGTTCATAGTGAAATACAAGCACAACGTTTTACTTAGCAATTTAATTAAACCTGTACACATATGATTTTGGAAAAAATAATAGCAGAAGGCATGGTACCTGGAAGAAGGGGCAGGGGTTGACCAACACGAAGATGGGCACCGGATATAAGTGACTTCTTGAGTACAAAAGTATATTAGGTGGGAGAGCTGGCGAGAGACCAAGTTTCTTTCAGGCAGACCGGGATGCGTGCAACGTTCTGCAAAGGACCTGCTGCAAAAAATATTCAGGAAATATTCACATACCGACAAAATAGAGTTATCTCAACCAACATAGATACTTGCAACATAAAATAGAAAGCTCAACAGTCACAGATACTTGCATCAACAGAACTTAACACAAGGAAATAAATTACGCAACATGAAATAGACCTCTCAACAATGGCAGATACTTGCATTGACAAAATAAATATCTCAATACGCAGAGATACTTGCAACAGAAAACAGAGCTATCGCATACACAACACGCCCACAATGCACTACTGGTTACTTTGTAACCGGGGTTTTAGCGCCCCAATATAACTTCTTCTTCTTTGCGTTCACCATTCGTAAGTCTAGTGGAAAGTTCTGGTTGTTCATCCAGCTCTGGACTTTAGACTTGTTCTGGAAACTCAGTGTTGTGTGCGCATCCGTTTTACAGATCTGACTTTTTCACATGCAGACTGTTGGTTCCTTGCCTCTCAGGCAGATGCACCCCGACTCTGAAGGAAACCCCTAATCAGTCGACTCCTAGGACATGCTTGTTGGGGAGGCAGTGGGTTTATTCTTGTTTTCCCCACACACAGGGGTGTCAGAACTCACATGGGGACCGATTTAACAGTTCTATGAGGCTATTCGTCGGCTCTCTGGCTAAGTCGATGCGAACGCTTCGTAATGCTAGGATGCCAGGTTCAATCCCAGCTGCGGGCACTGCACCTTGCGTTGGTTTCGACACTGGTATCAAGAGAGCCGACCGGCCAAGAAGCAATGGCAAACTACTGGACGTAAATTGCCTAGAGAAACCACACAACAGCCAGGGGTTGTTAGGTTTTTTATTTTTTTTAGTCGGCTCTGTGGCTAAGTCGATGCGAACGCTTCGTAATGCTAGGATGCCAGGTTCAATCCCAGCTGCGGGCAATGCACCTTGCGTTGGTTTCGACACTGGTATCAAGAAAGCCGACCGTCCAGAAAGCAATGGCAAACAACTGGACGTAAATGCCTAGAAAAACCACACATCAGCCAGGGGCTGTTGGGGTTGGTTCTGCAACGATACGCAACTACTTTTTTGAGGCTATACGGTTGAATGGCATTTCCCGGATTTGTACCTGCTTAATTCTCACCCTTGAGATGTTATACCTAAAGGATTCAATCCTGAAGGGACAAGAACTTAAAAATATAAATACAAATACAAAATAACAAAATGTCAATACTTATAGATACTGCATAACAAAATAAGAATTCTTAACAGTCACAGATACTTGAAGCAAACAAGATATCTCAACATTAAACATCTAGAATATCATCGGAGGCATAGACTTGTTATATTTGTTTATAGCGCGCAGAATGCATCGGTACGGAAGTGCCGGGGTCTGGAGAATACTACGGTCATATTCAGTCATGTCGGCTCTGTGGCAAAGTCGATGCGAACGCTTCGTAATGCCGGGGTGCCGGTATCGATCCCAGCTGCGGGCCATGCGCCCTGCGTTGGTTTCGACAGTGGTATCAAGAAAGCTGACCGTCCAGAAAGCAATGGCAAACTACTGGATGTAAATCTGCCCCAAAAAAACCGCACATCAGCCAGGGGCTGTTGGGGTTGGTTCTGCAACCTCCTGTAAAGGATATGCAACCAACCTATTCAGTCATATCATTTGTGTTTCAGAGCTATATAGTGCTACAGGCCAAACATTTATAGTGATTATTCATTTCCACAGCCAGGGAATGACATTTTGTGATTTCTCAGAAACAGATTTGACTGTATGAAGTTTGAAGAGAAGTAGCTTTTGTAAAATCTCTGTGTGGGTTCCAGGGCCCTACTATGGAGAAAACAAGAACAGACCCAGTGCCTTCCTAAAAAGTATGTTGTATGAGCCGACTAACTGGGGCTTCCATCAAAGTCAGAGTTGTTTTTGCCTGAGAGGCAAGGAACCAACAGTCTGCATACAAAATAAGTGAGATCTGTAAAACGAATGTATATGAAAAACTCAGGGGTTAAAGTAACGTTAATCTCCCCAAATAGAGTAGGTCCCTTTTCATTCACAATTTTGTTGGTTTGGTCAATTTCCCTGAAGGTTACGGGTGTGTCCCGCTCTGTTGTTTGCTTTCTGCATTGTCTTGCATTTATGCATTCATTCTGAGTAAGAGAATGCCTGTGACATCATTAGCAGCACTCTCTGGGGGGGGGGGGGGGGGGGGGGGGGGGGGGGGGGGGGCGCTGTGTTAGGGCCATGTTTTTGGATTGTTAAAAGCTCTGACATGCTGAAATATACAACACGCGATATCAACGGCATTGTGGAACACCCCGGTAACCTTGTGCCAAGGTGACAGGTTCAGGAACTACCAATCAGAATTGAGCTAGTGTGAATATGGGTGGGGCGTGGGGAAACTAACATTACGTGTACCTATTCAGGTTCTGGAACAAACTTAAGTCCAGAGGTGGATTAACAACCAGCAATTTTCACTGAAATTTACAGCCAGTGAATGTGAAGAAGCAAAAAAAAAAAATTTTTTTTTTAATATGACCTAAAATAACCCCCCCCCCCCCTTTCCCCAAGTGTCAGCCATTGCAAGTCAGTTCCACATGACAGGATCTGACATATTTTCTTCTTCTGCATTCACTGTTGATCATGTTGTGTTGTGGTTTACAGCTAGGCTGTCATATCTGTGCCCTTTTACCCAAAACATCTGATTTCAGCAAACACCTAGTCACTCTTTATTGCTTGCTTTCTAGGTGGAAGTGGCGCTCCCCCATCTATAAGCCACCATGTCTTTAACGCATCAACTGCAAGAGATGTGGCATGATATACATTGGTGAAACCGGTCTATGACTAGCTGACAGGTTCAGACAACATCTTGTGGATGTGCAGACCGGTGCCTTGAAACCGGTACCGTTGCACTTCAACTCCTAGGATCACCAAGGTGTCCATGACATGGAGGTGACAGCCATTAAATCTAGCCACTCCAGCGTCAGAGCCCGCAAGTCACTTGAAAATCACTTTATTTTCATTTTGGGAAGTCACACCCAGGGGACTGAACTGTTCACACAGTTACACCTACAATTTTGGAGTTACAGACCTTGACATTCCACCAGCTTTATATTCTCAGACCCCATACTGGCTGTTCATTCCGCTGGCAAGACAACAACGTGGCTGCTTCGGGATACATCAGTTCAGTGATTTTTGTATTTTCGTGTGGTTTTGTTTGATGTATGTATGTGCTGATAAAGGCTCTACAGCCGCAACATTCATGTTTCATTTGTGTTTGTTGCTGATCTACTTTTCGCTCAGTTTTATACCTTTCCATCTACAAGGAGCCTCCCAGAAACCACACAGGTAACATTAACATGTCTAAAGGGAAGGAAGTCTCTGTCTGGATATTAGATGAAAAATTCATGCCAAACTGGTTGTGATACACATGGATAATGATACACATGGATAATGATACACACAGATAACATTTGAGTGATTATGATATTCACATGAGTGATGGACAGGGTATGATATTTGTGTATAATGCCTTTGGTTCAGATATCCAATGGATGATGCTGGACTGGAGATGATATACACATATGGATGTTTTAGTGAGGACACATTCAACGGGTGATATTGGATTGTTACTGTTCCAGATTCAACACTTCCAGGCAAAACCTCTGGCCACGAGAGACACTGGTGGAAGCCAAGCTTTACAGGCCGAGTTTTGAATTACAAAAGACAGTGAAGTTCATACTAGAGAAAGCATTGCAGGTACAAATAATTTATTTCCAGCAAACGAAAGAAGAAGAAGAAGAAATATTAATGTTGGATTTGTGATGCTATCGATGCGAATGTTTGATCAATAATTCTATGTATAGTTCAGTTGCTAGATGATTTAGCAGTATTTGCCCAAAAGAGGATGTGGCAACTTTAAAAAAAAAAACAAAAAAAAACATGAAAATAATACTAAGTAAAGTAAAGTAAAGATCCCTTTTCACGCCTTTCGGCGCATCGGGCATTTGGGCAGTGTCCCATATTTTTATAGACCATCATCAGCACTGTGGGTAATGTGGTCAGCATTACGCCGGCTGTCTTTACTTTCCCAGGACAGCTCATCCTGGTACCCATTTTAGGCTGGGTCGACCTGCGACATACCATACCACGACAAAAATCCACGCAGCCTGCAGTGGGTTTCGATCGCGGTATGCTGGCTTACGAGTCGGACTCGCAACGCCAAATAATACTACTTTGAAAAAAAGTTAAATGTGCCCATTCATTCTTTATAAAATACGTGAGAATGGCCAGTAGGGAAGGCAGATTTTGTACAAGTTGGTGACCAAATATATAAACAATGTTTGACACAACAGCCGAAGATCAAGGAAAAGAGCCAATGCCACACTACGTATCTCCTGGGACATACAAAGTTACTGGATGATGTCAAAATTGGTAGGTAGGCTATTTATCGATTTATGGATAAAGTCTTTGGTAAATATATCCAGGAATGAGTAACTGTGATATTCACACATGATGCCTAACTAATTCCATCCATCCCCTCCCCTCCCCCCCTCTTCTTTTCCCCACAGGGTGCTGTCTGAAAGTCTGACCCCCTGACACGACCAAATCTGAGTCTGAGAGGCAGACCTTCTTCTTCTTCTTCTTTCTTCTCTCCTCTACTTCTGGAATGCCTCACAGCATCAGGGTAAGAAGAGATCTCTGGACCGTGCCTTTCTGTTCGCTCTGTATAAAGTACTTTTCAGTGTCTCCAATATTTCTTCGGTCCATCTTCTGCGTGGTCGACCTCTGGATCTGTTGCCATTGTATCTGTATAGCATTGATATCTGAGGGGCCCTGTCTCATGCCCATCACGTTACATGGTCAAACCAACAGGGGAAACTCCCAGATACCCAGTACAAACTCCAAAGCTTTGTGTTTAGGGCTCCTGTAATGGCTAAATTAGCCTGGTCTAGCCTGCAGGCCTGTGTGGGTAAGGATAGTGTTTCTATTTCCTCCAGGATTGTTTCTTTTTCCTGCAGGTCTGTGTGGGTAAGGATATTGTTTCGATTTCCTCCAGCATTGTTTCTTTTCCCTCCAGGATTGTTTCGTTTCCGTCCAGGATTGTTTCTTTTCCCTCCAGGATTGCAGTATACAAGAATTACATCTGATGTGATCAGTGACGATTATCGCATTCTGTACAGATCTATAGTTTCTCGGATCTCCTCCTACTCTCTAGCTCTACAAGTGTAAAACGACAGATCATGCCTGTTCTGTGTTGATTAGTCTTCCACCCTTGATGAGATGTTCACTTACTGCAGCTCCAGGCTGCACCCCTATATTATCAACGTAGACAGGGATACGGAGTCATGTCCTTAGACAAGTCTGTCTTCACGGTAAGTAGTGTGCATGGCATTGACAACATCACTTCTGTCCAGTACCGGACCAGCCACAGCAACTGCAGTGTCTGCAAGATAATCTGCATGCTCATTGCCTTGAACACCCGCATGACCTGGCATAGAACAATGTTTTTATAAATGAGAATCCCACAGGAGTAAACCCTGGACACTTCATCTGACCATACAACACAGTTATATAAGGATAGTAACCTGTGAGGTCCAGCGCAAAGATGGGATGTGACTGTACTTATGTGGTTTATCATCACCAGGTGCCTTGCCCACTGGCATGGGCGATCCTGGCGATCTCCTACACGATGTATCAGTTCATGTGCCGACACACCTCCATGCCATGCAACAAGACTGTCAAGAATCTTCTCTCGTTGTCTTCCACAATCCCTCCTTCCACAGATCTTTCCAGTGGTCACAACATGTTCCATTTTCCCTCTTCTCCTAACATGGCTGAAAAATAATGTCTCCTTCTGATGTCTGTGATAAGTTGTCTTCGGGCTCTCGCCTCTTTCAAAACCTCTTGGTTGCTTTTTTTGGCTGTCCAATGTATTTTAAGCATTCTTCTGTAAAACCACATCTCTGAGGCCTCAAGAAATTGTTTGACCTGCCTACCGATTGTCCAGGACTCACAGCCATATGATATCTATCTTGTTATGATATCCATAAACAATGTTTGACTGGCAGTCTCTATGATATAATGCACATAAAAACGTTGATGCTCTATCAAACTGACGCTGGTTTTTCTCTCAGACATCGATGCTATATTAATATCCTACCCCAAAAAGGGAAATCCACAGGTCTAAAATTTCAAGGGGTGGTAGATAGGCTGCATGCAGTTGTGGGACCCAGGCTGCACTCTCTCGTGGGACATAGGTAGGTTGGGGTTAGGGCCAGTTCTAGATGTTTTGGGGTTGTTTAAAGCCTCAGAAAGCTGGGCAACCCAGTCTTATCACCCTCTAAAATGTTGGACTGTCCTGTGACGTCATCTGGAGTAGGATATTAACAAAGAACCCAAACGTCTCCTCTCTATACCTTGCTGCAGCTTCTTTCAAGCTGCGACAGTCCATCTTTCACTGTCTGCCTCCAAAGAAGTGGGTCTGCAGCTAATTCTCCCAAGTGTCTGTGTCATTGTTGATATCTTTCAGGTCAATTTGCACACATCCTTCTAGCGTAACACTAGCCTTCCTAAAGGTCTTATCCCTGTTACCAGCTCCCAAAACAGGAGATTCTTCAGAATTCAACCATTCTCCGTACAAGAGACATGTCCCAACCACCTGATTATCTGACCTAGTTAAGGCTACTGAGATAATTTACGTAATATATCATAAACGCAAACATAAAAAATATACACATAAAAGGGACATAATAAATATATAAATACATTTGTAAAATTTATGTTCTCAAAACATAGAATACAATAAAATACTAGGCTTATAATACAAGGGGATACAACCGGATTAAGGGGGTAGATAATAATGATAAATAAGAAACATCCCAGGAAAATGTTTCATTGAAAAATTAAATACCCTAAGAAGGAAAACACTGAGCAATATGGTAATATAGTTACATTTACTTTACGTCTTGGAGACACAACGTGAAGCTGTCAAAATGTATCACAAATCAGCAATGGAGTTTACATGTAGAGGGTGGCAGCTTTTGGGGTCAGTGGGGAGGGTGTTTGTTATGACAATGTGAAGGAGGCTGGCTGTTTATGGCAATGTTAGGGTGAAGGAGGCTTGCTGTTTATGGCAATGTTAGGGTGAAGGAGGCTTGCTGTTTATGGCAATGTTAGGGTGAAGGAGGCTTGCTGTTTATGGCAATGTTAGGGTGAAGGAGGCTTGCTGTTTATGGTGAGGTTAGGGTGAAGGAGGCTGGCTGTTTATGGTGAGGTTAGGGTGAAGGAGGCTGGCTGTTTATGGTGAGGTTAGGGTGAATGAGGCTGGCTGTTTATGGTGAGGTTAGGGTGAAGGAGGCTGGCTGTTTATGGTGAGGTTAGGGTGAAGGAGGCTGGCTGTTTATGGTGAGGTTAGGGTGAATGAGGCTGGCTGTTTATGGTGAGGTTAGGGTGAAGGAGGCTGGCTGTTTATGGCAATGGTTAGGGTGAAAAAGGCTTGCTGTTTATGGCAATGTTAGGGTGAATGAGGCTGGCTGTTTATGGCAATGTTAGGGTGAATGAGGCTGGCTGTTTATGGCAATGGTTAGGGTGAATGAGGCTGGCTGTTTATGGCAATGTTAGGGTGAAGGAGGCTTGCTGTTTATGGCAATGGTTAGGGTGAATGAGGCTGGCTGTTTATGGTGAGGTTAGGGTGAATGAGGCTGGCTGTTTATGGTGAGGTTAGGGTGAATGAGGCTGGCTGTTTATGGCAATGGTTAGGGTGAATGAGGCTGGCTGTTTATGGTGAGGTTAGGGTGAATGAGGCTGGCTGTTTATGGCAATGGTTAGGGTGAATGAGGCTGGCTGTTTATGGCAATGTTAGGGCGAATGATGCCGACTACAAATATGATGAAGCAAGGTTAATGCAACTGACAGCATACACATATAAAAACTGATATCAAGTGATGTCACTGACAAGTGATCTCTATGACACTGTCAATGACAAACTTATGACAAGTGTTTTTAATGACACATGATACTGATAACTGACATAAGCCACTCAATGACAAGTAATATGAATGTCAATGAAAAACTGTATCTTTGACAAGTGAGGCAATGAAAAGTGAGGCAATAAAAATTGATTCAATGACAAACTGTATCAATGACAAGTGATGCAATGACAAGTGATGCAATGACAAGTGATGGTACTTCACTGACATAACAGGAGACGTCACTGACTCTGTCATGAACTGTCACTGACTACCCGACGACAAATGGCAAGAAAGTAAGTCTTTGCATCATGTATAACTGCAACCCTACGTGAACACAACTCAGAACACATGGTAAGTAAACAAGACCCTTTTCTCGCCTTTCACACACCGGGCATATAGGGCTAGACCCACAACTGTATAGACCAGTGTTTCTCAAACTTTTCTTGGTCGCGGTGCTTTTAAATAAAAATTTTCCACAGCGCTCTAACATAAGTTAAAGTATGACTATTCGTGCCATGGTTACATTAATTATGAAGCTTTTACAATATTTCACGGCGCACCCTTGAAGAGGCTGCGGCTCCCCGGGGCACAGTTTGGGAATCACTGGTATAGACAAACTGGCACTCACAAGCTGATGTGGTCAACATTACACCAGCCACCTTTACTTCCCGGGGCATTAGCAGAACTAACTTTAGTTCCCCGAGTGGGTTCCAGGGTCCCACTGTGGGGAAAACAAGACCCACTGCCTCCCCAACAAGCATGCCATAAGAGTCAACTAACTGGGGGTCTTCCTTCAAAGTTGGAGTACGTCTGCCTGGGAGGTAACAAACCAACAGTCTGCATACAAATAAGCAAGATTTGTAAAATGGATGCACACGCAAATCTCAGGTCCTGGAACAAAGCCAAAGTCCAGGAATGGACGAACAACCAGGTTTTTCCCCTCGGGGTTGACTGCCGGTAAACGCAAACAAACAACACTAATTTTAGTCCAGATCAATGTGGGGGCCAAATTGAATCTTCAAACAAACAACACTAATTTTAGTCCAGATCAATGTGGGAGCCAACCTATATCTTTAAACAAACAACACTAATTTTAGTCCAGATCAATGTGGGAGCCAACCTATATCTTCAAACAAACAACACTAATTTTAGTCCAGATCAATGTGGGGGCCAACCTATATCTTTAAACAAACAACACTAATTTTAGTCCAGATCAATGTGGGGGCCAACCTATATCTTCAAACAAACAACACTAATTTTAGTCCAGATCAATGTGGGGGCCAACCTATATCTTTAAACAAACAACACTAATTTTAGTCCAGATCAATGTGGGGGCCAACCTATATCTTCAAACAAACAACACTAATTTTAGTCCAGATCAATGTGGGGGCAAAACTATATCTTCAAACAAACAACACTAATTTTAGTCCGGATCAATGTGGGGGCCAACCTATATCTTCAAACAAACAACACTAATTTTAGTCCAGATCAATGTGGGGGCCAAACTATATCTTCAAACAAACAACACTAATTTTAGTCCAGATCAATGTGGGAGCCAAACTATATCTTCAAACAAACAACACTAATTTTAGTCCGGATCAATATGGGGGCCAAACTATATCTTCAAACAAACAAAAAATCTAAAAAAACAAACAAACAAACAAAAATCTGCCTCAACTTGGATTTGAACTCTAGACCTTCAGGCTATAAGCAAACATATAGCCACTATGGTACCAGGGCTCCCACAGAACACATAGGTAAGTCATAATAATCTCAGAGATTTGGAGAGAAAATATATTCAAATGTTAACAAAAGTGCGCTGTTTCAATGCATTTGTATCAACATGACTGCCTTAACTCACTCTGTTTACCTCTATCTTTCTTCTCTCTCTCTCTATTGTCCCCTCTTTCTATCTCCCAATCTCTTCCTATATGTTCCTCCATATCTATCTCCCCCTTTCTATCTACCCCACCCCTCTAACTTCCACTCTCTCTATCTCCCTATCTCTTCCTATATGCCCCTCCATATCTATCTCCCCCTCTCTATCCAACTCCCCCCATCTCTCATACAAACATACCAACAGAGAACAGTTCTGATAAAGGTATTTCGAACAAACATACAAACACTTTGACGGACGTGGTGCTCTAAAGGCTTTGGTTATGGGAGGGACTCTGGAAGATCTGGTACCCTAAAGACCTAGACTATGGAGGATGGACAGAAGGAATGTGACAGCATCGAGCATGAGAATGGAGGTGGAGGCTGTAACAGCAGCTTTCTGATGGCAAAAGGATATTACAGTCTAACATGAATATGTGACGGATTCACAGAGAACAAATACAAAAAGTATAAGAACGCATGGGATAGTGGCTGGGATTCACAGATAAGAGCGAATCACTGACAATGTGCTACTGAGAGTGAATGGGAATCACATAATAAAAACAGGAATGTTCGGATATGCAGGGAAAAAATCCTTAACAAAGCATATGTGGAATGATGTAGCACGTTGGTGGCTGTGGTGGTAGCAAAGTGGGTGCGACAGTAGTGGCACAGTGGGTACCACAGTGATGCCACAGTGGGAGCCAACACGTCATCTAGCAAACCCCACGAGACGGCCAAGATGGTCTGTGCCTTTAGTGTTATTTTTAAATATTTAGGTCTTCATTTTTAGTCTATTTCTATAGATTTCTGGGAACAAATAACAAAGTCAGAAAAGAAACTATATTATGGTCTGGAGAGAATGATGCACCTGGGTGTGACAACAGAATCTGGCCGGCTCACGACACTCAAGGAAAGGTAAGAGGGACAAATAACCAGACTACGACCAGTACCAGCAGTACTGGAACTCTGCGCTGGCTGCTGAAGATAGGGACAGAGCGCATATGGGAATGCCCCGAGTGCTGTAATGTCAATTCTTGACTCAACCCAACTCTACAGATTTCTTAAATGAACAATACACACAACAGGTTGGCCACCATTTAATCTAGTGAAACAATTACAACTGAATTTCTCAAACAGGCTGACAGCCTATGCTCTAACTGGACATAGTGGAGAGAAGAAGAATGGTGTTGAGTAGGTCTCTTCCAACTTAAGCAAATCGTATTCAATTACTAGTTTAAGAAAGGACAGCATATTTCCTCAAGTTCCTGAGGGTAGTGGATTTGACATCTGTGCTTCTCAAAACAAAACATGAAGGGCAAAAAACATGGAGGTCATTATGTCCAGTCATTACCGAAATGAACCTGGTACCCAAAAATACTGGCCCCCTAGGTGAAGATTTCAATAATTACAACAAAAACAAAATAAAATATAATTCTGGAATGTATAATACACAACAACAACAAAATTAATGGGGACATAATTTCCAGATATGGCTTTTAGCTTGAGCAGAATGTTTGTGGCTTTAATATACAAAAATTTATGTTCTAAGGAAGAATAACTTTGTTACACTATATTTCCATAAGTGCTTCCGTCTCTCTCCTACGGATCACAGAACCTCTAAAACACAGTGAGAACTAGAATCTCTTTATAATGGAATCAAAAGGGTCACCGACAGATGCCCCCCCCCCCCACCCCAAATATAACACACACACACACACCAAGAAGAGAACTAGACAGCCATCTTCTTCTAGTTCACCGGCTGAAAACTCTGGTGGAAAGTTCTGGTTCCTCATCAGTTCTGGACTTAAGTCTGGTTCCAGAAAATTACTGTTGCATGCACATCTGTTTTACAAATATGACTTATCTGTATATGCAGACTGTTGGTTACTGGCCTCTCAGACAGATGCACTCCGACTTTGAGGAAGGCTTTCAGTTAGTCGACTCTTACAACATCCTTGTTGGGTAGGTGGTAGGTCCGTTCTTGTTTTCTCCACAATGGAGTTCCGGAACCCACACATGCAGGAACTAGAGGGTGAAGTTGAAATGACAGGTGCTCACATGAGATGAGCTGCATGCAAAAGCTTGTTAAGGTTTTATGCTCCAATGGGGGACAGTGGTCAGGCGAAGAATGGTGTAGAGAGACTTCACTCCAACTCAAGCAGACCTTATTCAATTCATGTTTTAGGAAATGACAGCATACTTCCTCCAATGAACGTAAAATTGTGACAACAGAGATGAAATGCCTTAGAAGAGCTGCAGGAGTTTCAAGGAAAGACAGAATACGAAATCATGAAATCAGATGAATGCTAGGAATAAAGCCAGTCTTACAGGTCATCAAAGAACAACAAATGAAGTGGTTTGAACACCTAACAAGAATTCTATGGTACTATCTGCCACAGCGAGCCACACTAAAATGTTACAACGGGTATAGAGTGGAAGACCTCGGAAAAGATGGAGTGATGGCATTAAGAACAGCCTTACAGAAATAAACATCAGTCTTAATAGTGCTCTTGACAGAGCTCATAAACGAACATTACATCCCCCCCCCCCCCCCCCCCCCCCCCGACACTTCACTGAGGTACAAGGTGAAAGAAAAGAAGAAGAAGAATGAGAGTAGTGGATTTGACATCACACTTTAAAAATCCTTTGAACTTTCAAAATCAAAGAACAAGCTAATGTCTTGACTAAATCTTGCAATTAGGAAACAAACCCACACAGGAATATTGTTAGCATGTCTCACTCTAATAAACATATTTCTGAATGCTTGTCTGAACTATAGGTTTTGTGCGCTGCACTGAGAACCTCTACCTGTGATATATTAGAGCATTCAGAGAGATCCGTGTGTGCAGCGAAACTGCCATTGAACCTGAGATCTCAAATAGTTCATAGAAGTATAATACTGAAGTAAGGATCCCATATTTACAGAAGTACAATACTGAAGTAAGAACCCCATATCCACAGAAGTACAATACTGAAGTAAGGACCATTCATCCACAGAAGTACAATACTGAAGTAAGGATCATTCATCCACAGAAGTACAATACTGAAGTAAGGACCATTCATCCACAGAAGTACAATACTGAAGTAAGGACCCCATATCCACAGAAGTACAATACTGAAGTAAGGACCATTCATCCACAGAAGTACAATACTGAAGTAAGGATCCCATATTTACAGAAGTACAATTCTGAAGTAGGGACCATTCATCCCCAGAAGTACAATACTGAAGTTAGGACCCCATATCCACAGAAGTACAATACTGAAGTAAGGACCATTCATCCACAGAAGTACAATACTGAAGTAAGGACCATTCATCCACAGAAGTACAATACTGAAGTAAGGACCCTAAATCTACAGAAGTACAATACTGAAGTAAGGACCCCATGTCTATAGAAGTACGATACTGAAGTACCCCCAAGCCAACACCTTGAGATATTAAGTGCATATGGCGATTACCACTCATTATTACCGACCAAAAGCATGTGGGCCACCACTAGTTCCCAGCCACCACTAGTTCTCAGCCACCTCTAGTTCCCAGCCACCTCTAATTCCCAGCCACCACTAGTTCTCAGCCACCACTAGCTCCCAGCCACCACTAGTTCCCAGCCACCACTAGTTCCCAGCCACCACTAGTTCCCAGCCACCACTAGTTCCCAGCCCCCACTAGTTCCCAGCCCCCACTAGCTCCCAGCCCCCACTAGCTCCCAGCCCCCACTAGTTCCCAGCCCCCACTAGTTCCCAGCCACCACTAGCTCCCAGCCACCACTAGCTCCCAGCCAACTCTAGCTCCCAGCCACCACTAGCTCCCAGCCACCACTAGCTCCCAGCCACCACTAGTTCCCAGCCACCACTAGTTCCCAGCCACCACTAGTTCCCAGCCACCACTAGTTCCCAGCCACCACTAGCTCCCAGCCACCACTAGTTCCCAGCCACCACTAGCTCCCAGCCACCACTAGCTCCCAGCCACCACTAGCTCCCAGCCACCACTAGCTCCCAGCCACCACTAGCTCCCAGCCACCACTAGCTCCCAGCCATCACTAGTTCCCAGCCACCACTAGCTCCCAGCCACCACTAGCTCCCAGCCACCACTAGCTCCCAGCCCCCACTAGTTCCCAGCCCCCACTAGTTCCCAGCCCCCACTAGTTCCCAGCCACCACTAGCTCCCAGCCACCACTAGCTCCCAGCCACCACTAGCTCCCAGCCACCACTAGCTCCCAGCCACCACTAGCTCCCAGCCCCCACTAGTTCCCAGCCCCCACTAGCTCCCAGCCACCACTAGTTCCCAGCCATCACTAGCTCCCAGCCACCACTAGCTCCCAGCCACCACTAGCTCCCAGCCACCACTAGCTCCCAGCCACCACTAGTTCCCAGCCACCACTAGCTCCCAGCCACCACTAGTTCCCAGCCACCACTAGTTCCCAGCCACCACTAGCTCCCAGCCACCACTAGCTCCCAGGCACCACTAGTTCCCAGCCACCACTAGTTCCCAGCCACTAGCTCCCAGCCACCACTAGTTCCCAGCCACCACTAGTTCCCAGCCACCACTAGTTCCAAGGACAACAAAGACATTCAAGGTAGTAGTATATTTTAAAACAAGTTAGCGGTGTTTACTTTTTCAGAACATTGCAGAACCAACCCCAACGTTATTTGGACACTTGCGATTTCACTAGGCAAATTTCAAGTTCAACAGTTTTCCTCTTCTTTCTGAAAGACTAGCCTTTGATACCAATGCAAGGCAGTCTGCTGCCAAACTGCCTATAGCTGGGATTAAACCCGCCTACAGGAGGATATAAGAAAATAGGACACTGCCAGATATTGTGGAATGAGGCGGTGGATGATAGTCTGAGGCGGTGGATGATAGTCTGAGGTGGATAACCTGAGGTGGATGACAGTCTGAGGTGATTGATAGTCCAAGGTGGATGATAGTCTGGGGTGGATGATAATCTGAGGTAAATGATAGTCTAAGCTGGATGATAGTCTGAGAGTCTGAGATGGATGATAGTCTAGGGTGGATGATAGTCTGGGTTGGATGATAGTCTAAGGTCTAGATGCAGCAACAGCAGAACACATGACATCACTGACAGTCAGTCCCCCGCTGACATGTGACATGTCGTCACCTGTCATGTTAACGACACCTGACATGACATTACGTAGCAGCATGCTGAATCTGGCATATGACCGATACTGGTCTTGTGGACATTTAGAACACTGACATTTGGCACCTAAACATTTTGTAGAATTCTGAGATTTGACACAAGGCGGACATTAAATTCCTGGGTAAAAAGCTAATAGATCTTATTTGGCACAGATCTGCCACTTGATACATGCATGGGAGTCGGCCTCCTACCATTCTGTATTTGTGTGGTGTGTGTGTGATGTGTGTGTGTGTGTGTGTGCTCGTGCTGCGTGCATGCATGTACAGAGAAGCATGTACGTATATATGTGTATGTATGTATGTACAGAACATACATAAATTCACATACATATTACACACATATATACACACACACCCATATATATATATATAAAAGGGGAGCAAGTGCAAACAAAATTAATCCATAAAGTTGACAGTACATCCCCACACAGCTGATGGTACATCATCAAACAGCTCTTGGTATAGCACCACACAGCTGATGGTACATCATCAAACAGCTCTTGGTATAGCACCACACAGCTGATGGTACATCATCAAACAGCTCTTGGTATAGCACCACACAGCTGATGGTACATCATCAAACAGCTCTTGGTATAGCACCACACAGCTGATGGTATATCCCCACACAGCTGATGGTACATCCCCACACAGCTGATGGTACATCCCCACACAGCTGATGGTACATCATCAAACAGCTCTTGGTATAGCACCACACAGCTGATGGTACAGCACCACACAGCTGATGGTACAGCACCACACAGCTGATGGTACAGCACCACACAGCTGATGGTACAGCACCACACAGCTGATGGTACAGCACCACACAGGTGATGGTACAACACCACACAGCTGATGATACAGCACCACACAGCTGATGGTACAGCAACCACATAGCTGATGGTACAACACCGCACAGCTGATGGTACAGCAACCACATAACTGATGGTACAGCAACCACATAGCTGATGGTACAGTACCACAAACCTGGTACAATACCACTCAGCTGATGGTACAGTACCACAAACCTGGTACAATACCACACAGCTGATGCAGTACAGCACAACAGCTCATGGTATAGCATCACACAGATCTTAGTACAACATCACACAGTTGACGGTACAGACTGTAAAGCGATTAAGTGCATGTGAAATAATGTCATCTAGATATATGTAGAAAAGTTCATTTAGGTATGAGTAGAGATTCTATCAGGTTAGCGGGGTAGGGGTATCCCCTATCAAAGGAGAAGTAAGACGCCTCCTTTCCTCCGCTAGTCTACGGGACACCCTTGGGCAAGGTGGAGTACCCGTTTAGCCCCCCAATCAGGGTTACGTGAAGCCATGGAAGCAGGTGGTGGATGGAGTGTAAGAGCAGCCGACAGGTATTGTTGGTTATGGTCTGCACTCTGCGGCGATAGGCAGATGATCTCATCAGTAGAGACAATGGCTATGGCCACCGACTAGTATAGTCACTGCTCAGGAGGAAAGCAACGGCAAACTACCTTCTGCAAATTTTGCCAAGAACCCATAACAATCATTTTAGAAATAGTGAAAATCATAACTTATTTCTTAACACAGCAAAAACAAAGATAATGCATACAAACAAAACTGCCATGGAGAAGGAAATATATGTTAATGAGGAAAGATTGGAAGTGGTGGAAAATTTCGAATATCTTGGGTCACTGGTTACCAACAATGGTGACACAATGAAAGAAATTAAACGGCGACTATCAATTGCTCTTCAAAGACTAAAACAACTGAATAAATTATGGAATTGTACAGATAGAATTACAAAGGTCAGATTTTTAAGAGCATGCATCTTTCCCATTGCAACATACGCCTGTGAGACCTGGACACTTACTAAACAAGCGGAACAGCGCATAAATGCATTTGAATATAAATGTTACAGACAGGTTCTAAGAATATCTTGGGTAAAGAAAAGAACAAATGCATCCATACTTCAAGAGCTGAATATTGAAGAGGGTTGGCTAGTAAAGACAATAAAACAAAGAAAATTGAAATATTTTGGTCACTTGAAACGTCATGGAGGTCTAGAGAGAACAATAATGGAGGGGTATATGCCTGGGAAGAGAGGAAGAGGAAGGCCAAGGAGAAGATGGGTGCAGGATGTGGCAGATGATCTCCAGATGGGTGTATCAGACGCAGGACATCTTGCTCATGATAGGAAGGTTTTCCGGAGGGTTGTTATGGCAGCGAGGTTCCGCGAGGGACATGCTACTGAATGAATGAATGAATGAGAGATTCTATCTGGTGTACGAGTAGAGATTCTATCTGGTGTACGAGTTGAGATTCTATCTGGTGTACGAGTAGAGATTCTATCTGGTGTACGAGTCGAGATTCAATCTGGTGTACGAGTCGAGATTCTATCAGGTGTATGAGTAGAAATTCTATCTGGTGTATGAGTACAGATTCTATCTGGTGAATGAGCATTGATTCTATCTGGTGTATGAGCAGAGTCTCACCTGGTGTATGAGTAGATTCTATATGGTGTATGAGCAGAGATTCTATCTGGTGTATTAGGCCGATGTATGAGTCTGGTGTACGAGCATAAATTATATATGGGTCATGAGGAGAGATTGCACATGAGCTCTGTAAGCTAAACAGAGAGACATAACTTATCTATATGATGGAACATCACTAGAACCGTATGATAAATCAAGGAACATGACTGTGATGTCACATAAGTCAGGGAACCTCACTAAAGTTGACACATAAATTAGGGAACATCACTAAAGTTGTCACATAAATTAAGGAATATCACTGAGCTGTCACATAAATTAGACAACATAACTGTGTCGTAAGATTATTAGAAGAAAAATAAATCAAATGTTGCCAATTCTGAACACATTCCACCCAAATACAGCACAAAATATTGGCTAAACATAGCCAAAGTAATGTCTAAACAACAGTAAAACAGCCAAAGTAATGTCTGAACAACAGTAAAACAGCCAAAGTAATGTCTAAACAACAGTAAAACAGATTCTATCCTCAGCAGTTAGTAGTCTTACATGTCTAAGGTAAGTAAAAAGTAAAAGTATAGGTCTCTTTCCACGCATTTAGGCGTATAGAGCATATAGGGCTAGACCTATATTTTTATAGACCAATCGGCAATGGATGGGTGATGTGGTCAGCATCACGCCGGCCGCCTTTACTACCTTGGACTGCATCCGGTACCCTCTCAAAGATGGGTCGACCTGGGAGTCAAGGTTATTTTTGAAAAAAGTCTGGCTCCACCAGGGAGCAAACCCACGACCTTCCAAAACCGCACGTGAGCGTCTAGCTGCTACGCCACAACTTCCACACGTCTAAGGTCAAGAAGAAGAATTCTACCTGCCATTCCAGCCAATAGGACACAACCACACAGGTGCCCACTTATTCCAGCAAACATCAAAATCCCCCAAGAGGTCAGTTCAAAAAGATCTTTACCCACATCAAGACAAGACAATCGACATGTTCTGGTCCAACCTATGAAACAAAAGGTCAGCTCAAAAACATCTTTAATTACCCTTATAAGGACAAGAGAATCTGCATTTTTCGGCACAAAAAGATATTAGATTGCCCATATCAAGACAAGATAACTGCCATTTTCTGGTCACCTTATGAATCAAAAGGTCAGCTCGAAAAGATCTTGGAGTACCAACACAAAGACAGGAGGTTAGTCATTTCTGGTAAAATCAGCTCAAAAGTGTCTCAGATTATCCACCTTCAAGACAAGATATGGATCAGTTTCTTGTCACCGTATCAAACAAGAGATCAGTTCATAAAGATCTTGCTTTACCCACCTTCAAGACAAGATATTGATCACTTTCTTGTCACCGTATCAAACAAGAGATCAGTTCATAAAGATCTTGCTTTACCCACCTTCAAAACAAGATACTGATCAGTTTCTTGTCACTGTATGAAACAAGAGATCAGTTCATAAAGATCTTACTTTACCCACCTTCAAGACAAGATATTGATCACTTTCTTGTCACCGTATGAAACAAGAGATCAGTTCATAAAGATCTTGCTTTACCCACCTTCAAGACAAGATATTGATCACTTTCTTGTCACCGTATGAAACAAGAGATCAGTTCATAAAGATCTTGCTTTACCCACCTTCAAGACAAGATATTGATCACTTTCTTGTCACTGAATGAAACAAGAGATCAGTTCATAAAGATCTTGCTTTACCCACCTTCAAGACAAGATATTGATCACTTTCTTGTCACTGTATCAAACAAGAGATCAGTTCATAAAGATCTTGCTTTACCCACCTTCAAAACAAGATACTGATCAGTTTCTTGTCACTGTATGAAACAAGAGATCAGTTCATAAAGATCTTACTTTACCCACCTTCAAGACAAGACATTGATCACTTTCTTGTCACCGTATCAAACAAAAGATCAGTTCATAAAGATCTTGCTTTACCCACCTTGAAGACAAGATATTGATCACTTTCTTGTCACCATATCAAACAAGAGAAGATTCAAGCCTCTACGTGAAAAATACAGTTTTAAAGAGAAACTACATGAGGGAAAAATACGGTAGAGGGAAAATACTAAAAAGGAAATACTATATGGGAAAATACTAGGGGACATTTTATTGGGAAAAAGAACAAGACAAGAAATACTAAAGAGGAAATACTAGGGGAAGCAGTGTGTACAGACATCCTTAGATAAATCATATACGTGTACAATCTGGTAGTGTACAGGCAGCGTGTACAGACTTCTTGAGAGAAAACTGTACAATTTGGCAACAAGAATCCATGAATTAACTAGAAAAATTGATGATCTGACATCGCTCTAGAATGTGGAACACTGGATAATGGTAGATAGTGGATGACGTAACACAGCGCCTTTTACAATCTGGATTATGTGACACGTCGGATAACATTACGACCCTGTATGATACAATACATTGGATAATGTTACGACCCTGTATGATACAATACACTGGATAACATTATGACCCTGTATGATACAATACACTGGATAATGTTACGACCCTGGATGAGCTACTATGCTTTGGTATGATGTTTCTCAAAATAAAAAAAATAAAAACTGACAGAGGTAGATGACTGTATGTAAAGCTACAGTTCAGGGACATACAATATCCTTCTACCAACATCCCATTCTGGATCCTCACACACACAACATACAAACTGAATAAAAAATCCTAACCATGAAAAAGATTTCCTTATTGACCTGAACAGAAAATAGTCACACACAAAAATGTATGTTTTGGCACTTGACACTGCAGACTCAACAAATACTCATATAAATTAGGTATGAGCCAAACAGCTCTCTGTAGGTGTCCTGGTGAAGAACAGACACCAGAACATATCTTGCATGACTGACCTCTCCCGGGGCCGCGTTAGCGCAGTCGATATAAGAGGCTCGCTTTCAAATCCAGCTGTGACTCGCTGCAGCCCACGGTCGGTGTTCGAAACCGGGCGGTTCCCGGGTTCACCCAGCCTCTAGGAAATGGGTACTAGAGTGACACTTTGGGGTAAATGGAGGAACGTCGCTGTAGCTACAGAGTTATGTGCGAACGGCGACACAGGCGGACAATTTTTATCAGCTGTTCGTACTGGTGGCAGAGCACTTATAGTTTATAACCGTGTGCAATGACGCTTGTTCACATCTCCCGAATTTACCTTTACCCTCTCCTGGTGTAGCTGCGAAGCAATAGGTGGCCACACCCATTAGACCTGATAACTAAGCTTTGGGGAAACCTAAGAGACCTTGAGATGTCATCCCAGTTTATGGCCCACAGTAGATTACACACATAACCATAGATCGCAGAAGAACAAACAACCCAAAACATAAAATACAAACTTAACAAACACATCCCGCAAACATAGCTCACAAATCTTCCAGAACCATTTACAAAACAAACAAATACAGGGTCTCCTCGACTTACGGCAGAGCTCAGTTCAACTAACAGGTGGTAAATCAAATTTAAACTATTCATAAGTAAAGTAAAGTAAAGATCCCTTTTCACGCCTTTCGGCGCATCGGGTATATGGGCAGAGCGTCCCATATTTTTACAGACCATCAGCACTCTGTGGGTAATGTGGTCAGCATTACGCCGGCTGTCAAATCACCATTGATAACTGGCATTATGAGAGCTAATAGACTGAAATGGTTGGGCCATATTGAGAGAATGTGAGATGACAGAGAAGTCAAAACTGTATACACAAGGAAGATGAATGGTCGTAGACCATGAGGCAGACCAAGAAGATGGTGGAGAGATAACGTCCAGACAGACCTGCAAACACTGGGTGTCACCAACTGGAAAGAGAAGGCCAACCAGAGAGATGAATGGAGGTGGGTGATATCTGTAGCAATGAACCTCTAAGGCTCAGAATGCTGAAGAAGGCCAACCAGAGAGATGAATAGAGGTGGGTAATATCTGTAGCAATGAACCTCAAGGGCTCGGAATGCTGAAGAAGAATAACACTTTTCTCATTGAAATTGCAGCTTAAGACAATCTCCCATATCTGGTAATCCTAGTTTCAGCTTCATAGCAAACGGGTCACCCCACAGATGCTCCACTCCTGTGCCAACGAAAAACAAACGCAGCTCACAGTGTCACGCCATAGATGCAGTAGGGTCAAACAGACCCTTATGTACAGATCATGCTGCACTCTAGGCATCAGTTCCAGAAACTTTTCGTTCCCTACGATACACATCAGGAAGATGTTCGCAACTCGCGGCGCACAAGATTTTGCGCCGACTCTCATGCATGCCGCAGCCTGTTCTATGTTGCAGGGGTGTTGAGATATCTGATCCTTCGCCTCCTCCATCTATACACACTGCATATGCAAAAGTGGCTCCTGTTCGTTCACACGAAACTGGGGAGGTCTCTTTTGTGGCAGGCAACACTGAGCGACGGTTTTCTTTTTCTGCCCACAAGCCAGGCTTCAACAAGTTTTCTTCTCTCTCTCAACTATGTCTCTTCTGCAACCATCACTGGTTTGGGAATTGGTGACATTTTTTAGCAGGCCCTGGAAAGGGCCGTCGGAGCTTTGAAAAAAAAAAAAAAAAAAAAGCAACGCTACTCTACATGTCGCTCAGTGTTGCTGACAATTAAAGGAAATTCATGGCGAAGGTCAAGTCGCCAATTGACGCCACAGTGATATCGATGAAGAGCAAATACACAACGCAAGTAACACACAAGACTGCCAGCCGCTGATGACATGAAAAACAGCATGTGCTGGCCTCTGACAATGCAGAATGTTGATGACTATAGCAGTTAAAATAACAAAAGGGTTACACCACTACAAGATACCCCAGCCTGTGAGAAATCCTGTGCCCCATGAAATGCTGGCATCTTTGCGATATGTACCGACCCTACTAATGTAGTAATTGTTCTTTATTTGCTATGTTTAATTGTTGTGGTCATAAGAGTGGAAGGTCATAAGTTGCCAAGGTCATAAGTCGCCAAGGTCATAAGTGGCCAAGGTCATAAGTCGAGAAGAAGGTGTAAGTTGCATTTAGAAAAGAATCTTGTTCTAAACAATAAAATAAGTAAAGGGTCCAGTAACATGCTATGAAGAATAGTAGATATATGGTGCCAACCCGCCAACCCCTATTTGTAGACCAATGAATGAATCCAGACTTGACGTCATTGCACTTGGGACATTCTCATACATGCTCTGTCTCCCTCCTTGGTCGCAACAAAGATCCATGAAGTAGAGAATGTCATCCAAAGAGGCACCATTCATCTATGACTTGGCCAAACTGCAACATCGCATGTTAACTAGATGATAAATAACCTGCCATTTTATTTAACTAGTCAGAGTTGCTTTGTTACGTATACAGCACGGAGCAAACAGCAAACTAAGTTTTATTTCTAGTTGAACTGATGAGACAAGTTAAGGGTAATCGATGTTTATCTTGTGCACATATATTCAGATGATACTCATGATTCAAAACTAGTGCGAAAAAGATTGAAGGTGAAGCAATGCTGAAACGTCCGATTTCTGCTTCTAATGATTAAATCACTGCCAGTCATCAAACAGACATAGGAAAACCCGATGTCTCATTAACATAACAGATGAATCTGATGTTGAATATGGCAAGCAATGATCCTTAGAAACTTGTTTCAACACTTCAACATCTCCTTAGCATTTTTCCTAACTAACAGAATAATTTAATATTCACTCTTTGCTCCATGATGCAAACGTAACTATGCAACTCTTACTGGCTAGAGTAAATGGTGGATTGCTCATTACTCGCTGACCAAGCATCATCCCAGTTTTGTCACATTATAGATGACTGTTTCCTGTCTGGATGACCCACTTTGCTACAAGAAAGGGGCGTGGGGAAAGATAAGACTTGGCCTCAATAAAATAAATCACATTACTGAACTGACGAATGGCGTAATTTCTCCCTAGAATACGTTAGCAACCCATAATTTCTCCCAAAGAACATCAGAAATATACACCTCAGTCCTGGATTACATTACAACCATTTTACTCTCAAAAAATATATTCCGTCTTGCCCGTGGAAGATGTATCTCCTAACCCTAGAACTAGAATCAAACATGTCCTATGAGTGCACTAGTATCTATTTATCCCTAAACATATATCAAACTGGACTAATGTCCAGAAATCACCTACCTCTGTCCTAGACATCTTAAACTGGAATGTCTGTCTATAAATCACACAATGACTTCTATCAATCACACAATGATCTCCAGAGATCACACAATGACCTCCAGAGATCACACAATGACCTCTATAAATCACACAATGACCTCTATAAATCACACAATGACCTCCAGAGATCACACAATGACCTCTATAAATCACACAATGATCTCCAGCCATCACACAATGACCTCCAACAATCACATAATGACCTCCAGAGATCACACAATTACCATAAGAATGTGTCAGAAATGTACAAACACTCCTGTGAGTATATCGGAATCACATTTTGCGATGGGACTAGCTTAACACATGTGAGACATGACAAACCACAGCAACATGGCGACTAACATACGACAGACACTGTGTAGAGTTCTTGGCTCCCTGTCACTGTTCTGGCAGCAGCAGCAGCAGCAGCAGCAGCAGCAGCGGTGGCAGCACTCAGACATCTTGGAGCCCTTCCCAGGTGTGTCTGGTCACTATGTGAACATATTTCAACAAGTCTGTGGTTGTAAACCGTGTTTCCAACAATGAGTGTGGTCATTCCACGAAGCCAAAGACTTCCACTACTTGGCAGCTGCAGAAACAGAACAATAACTCATTGTCAAAAGAAGAAAGGGACACACAAAAAAACATTCTCTGTACAGGAGAAACATAGCTGGTTTCCCCATGCCTTCAACTCCTTGTGGTCCGGGTTCACGCCCCGGGGTTGGCAGAAAACCCTCTTTTCTCCCAGATTTACTGTATCTATCTGGGAATCAAGGCCGAAGGGTTGCGATATCCATAGTACCGAGCCAAAGGGTTAACAACTCATGGCTTCTGGATATTTTCAACAACAAAAAACACAAGTCAGCAGATTTCCTAGTTCACTAAATATCGAGGTGAATGTTACTTGTCTGAAGCAATTTAAATAAATTTAATATCTAGGAAGTATATTCTTGGGAGAACGGAAGAACAGATTGGGAAAAAGAAATAAGATGCTAAAGAGCCAGTGCCCTTATATGCCAAGTGAGGCTGTTATTAAGACATCCAAACATTAGTATGAGCGCCAAGAAACATATAAATTACAAACAGCATATTCATACCAACACTGTGCTACCAGTGCCAGATCTTGTCATTATCAAAGTCTAACCTATTTTTAATTAACAACTGCGAAACAAGATGCATGAGAAAAGCCGCCAAATTAACCATCCGAGACAAAGTTAGAAATGACATCATCAGACAGACTGTAGGAACTACACCATGCATCAAATTCAATAAGAAACAGAAGATCAAATGATTTGGTCATTTAGTAAGAATGCAGCCAGAACAACTACAAAATGATGCTACACATGAAAAGATCTGAACTGAAGAAAGCAAGAGCCCGCCCTAGGAGAACATGGACTGATGACACTAAAAAGCTTCTACATCGACACGGAAAGACAATAGTCAATACTGCCCTTCATGCAATGGATAACAAACTGTTCCTCCCTACAACGCTTAACTGCAGAAGTTGAAATTGATGATGATGATGATGACAATGCTAAACACAAAATTAAATGCGTATATTCTTCTTCTCAAATAAGGCAAGAATCCAGGCAAGAGTATGTGTCTAATTTTATACAAAAACGCCGCTGGAACTATGTCGGCCACGCCCTTAGAATGGATAAATCAAGACTTCCTTACCAAGCCCTCATTTGGACACCACAGGGGAAAAGATCTCGTGGAAGACCAAGGGAAACCCTACGTAGAACTATCATCAGGGAAGGCTCACTCATGGGCCACTCAAACATCCAAGACCTACAACAGATTGCAACGAACCGCCATGCATGGAGAGTCATGACCTCTGCCCTATGTGCCGCACTCGACACAAGAGGAAAGACTAACTAACTAACTAACTAATTCTTCTTCTGCCTTTCTAACCCCTAATGGAGCATAGGCCCTCAACCAACTCATATACCAAGTAGTTCTATCCCTTGCTATTGCATGCAGGTCTCTCTGCATTACTGTTTTATTAAGCAGAGTTGTCTTACTTCTTATAAAGGAGAAGTGTCTTATTAAGTAAAAGTGTTTTACTGTCTTGTTTCAACTGTTTAACTGTCTTGTTAAGCAGAAGTGTCTTGTTGTCATGCTGAGTAGATGTGTCTTACTGTCTTGTTATATACAGTTGTCTTACTGTCTTGTTAAGAAAAAATACCTTACTGTCTTGTAAAAATACCTTACTGTCTTATCGCGAAAATACCTTACTGACTTATCATAAAAATAACTTACTGACTTATCGTGAAAATACCTTACTGTCTTATGGTGAAAACACCTTACTGTCTTACTGTCAAAATACCTTACTGTCTTACCTTACTGTCTTTTTGTGAAAATACCTTACTGTCTTATTGTGGAAATAACTTACTGTCTTATTTTGAAAATACCTTACTGTCTTACTGTCAAAATACCTGTTTTACCTTACAGTCTTATGGTGAAAATACATTACTGTCTTACTGTCAAAATACCTTACTGTCTTACTTTACTGTCTTATTGTGAAAATACCTTACTGTCTTATTTTGAAAATGCCTTACTGTCTTATCGTGAAAATGCCTCACTGTCTTATCGTGAAAATAACTTATTGTGCTATCGTGAAAAAACCTTTCTGTATTATGAAAATACCTTACTGTCTTACTGTAAAAATATCTTACTGTCTTATCATGAAAATACCTTACTGTCTTATTGTGAAAATACCTTACTGTCTTATTGTGAAAATACCTTACTGTCTTATCGTGAAAATATCTTACTGTCTTATTGTGAAATACCTTACTGTCTTATTGTGAAAACTTCTTACTGTCTTACTGTGAAAATACCTATCTTATTAAATCCTTTTCTGAGTTGGGGTTTTAATTCACGACACAGTCTTGTGTAAAACATTAAGATTTATAAACACCAATACATTACCGTAGGCATGGCAACCCTGATCAACAAACTGTGAGTGTTCTAAGAGTTCTATAAACATCTAGGTGTGTTACCTACGTTCTAAGAGTTCTACAAATATCTAGGTGTGTTACCTACGTTCTAAGAGTTCTACAAATATCTAGGTGTGTTACCTACGTTCTAAGAGTTCTACAAATATCTAGATGTGTTACCTACGTTCTTAGAGTTCTACAAACATCTAAGTGTGTTACCTACGTTCTAAGAGTTCTACAAATATCTAGGTGTGTTACCTACGTTCTAAGAGTTCTACAAATATCTAGGTGTGTTACCTACGTTCTAAGAGTTCTACAAATATCTAGGTGTGTTACCTACATTCTAAGAGTTCTATAAACATCTAGGTGTGTTACCTACGTTCTAAGAATTCTACAAACATCAAGGTGTGTTACCTACATTCAAAGAGTTCTATAAACATCAAGGTGTGTTACCTACGTTCTAAGAGTTCTATAAACATCTAGGTGTGTTACCTACGTTCTAAGAGTTCTACAAACATCTAGGTGTGTTACCTACATTCTAAGAGTTCTACAAACATCTAGGTGTGATTCATACCTAAAATCTGTTTCTGAACACAGGGGCTCATTGTCGAAGGTGTTGCAGTGTGTGGTGCTGCACCTGTTCATCATGGTGTCCAGGTAGATGGCCTCTCCGTTCCTGCAGGTGAGAGACGATTGATTGCCACAGCTCTGGTATTCATGCAGGCATACACACTCATGCACACACAACCCAGGTTTCATTAACGGACACAAGTATACCGTAATGATATAATTAATACTGTAAAGCTTCTTCTTCTTTTTGAATGTTGAATTAAGAATCAACATCACAGCACTCGGGACACTCCCATAAGCGCTCCGTCCCCATCCTCAGCAGCAAGCGAAGAGTTAAAATTCTGATGGTGCCAGTAACAGTCTGATTGTATATCCGTCTAGCCCCTCCGCCGAGTGTTGAGCGTCGGCCAGATCCCCTTGTAACTCCTCGCAATGCCATTCTCCTCAGATTGTAATGATCTATCTGTTCCTCTGCACTGTTTACTCGCTCCCAAAGGGCCCTCACAACATCCAGCTTGTCATATATCAGTTCCTCACCAAGTGGTGCAGAACTGGCCAGTCTATCCGCCTGCTCATGTCCCAACACACCGGCGTGCCCTGGAGAAAATATCCAAAGGACTACTCGGGACCTCTGAAGTGGTGCTTGCCACTCTGCACGGAGCATGCCTGTTCTTCTTCTTTTTACGATCGCTCTCTCATTTACACCGAAAGATGAGTTTTTGTGATACAACTGACTTTTAACAAATTTGCTTTTAGTTCCATACAACTCTGCGTATTGACTACTAATACAATATCTGACACAGAATAACAAAATAATTAACCAGCTCAATAAAAGCTTATCATCATCATCAAGTGCTTGTCAGTTGGGCACAGGCGTTCATGTATCTCCACAGATCTTGATCTTTGTGCTGGATCAACTCCACGGATGATATCCCTCCATGCCACTGTCTTAACCCATCCACCACCATTTCTCTTGGTCTGCCTCTGCCTCTTCTACCAGTGACCTTTCCAGTCATTACGATATTTTCCAGTGCTACTTTTGTCATCACATGTATATAGAACTTATACAGAAAGTTTTCTTTTTCTTTTTCAAATATGGAGCCTATGGTTTTTGGCAAGTATTAGCTAACTGGTAACCACCAACCAGCCTTTGGGAAAATGTATGGAAGATTGCACAGGACAGGAAAGCATGGAAAGTCCTCTCTGAAGCCTCATGTGCCACTAGGCATAACGAGAGCTGATGATGATGAACCACAAGCCTCAATGCAAGAATTAATATGTGAGGTAAAGAACACTGCTCTACGCCTTGACGCAAATTGGGCACCTAGGACTATACCTATATTTTACAGACCAATTAGTACTCAGTGGGTGATGAGGTCAATATCATGCAGACCACCTTTACTTCCCAGGACTTAACCGGTACCCATTTAGGGCTGTGCTGACCTGTTAGACAAAGTAATTTCTGAAGAAAAAAAATCCGGCTACATTAAGATCTGAACCCACTACTTTCATGTCCGCAGGCGAGTGTCTGGTCGAAACACCACTGTGGCTCCCACTAATGATTAACAGACTAATTCTAGGACTACACAACATACTCACACAATGATTATATCATTAATGGAGCGATTATTACATAAGGGCAATGGTTCTCAACCTTCCTAACACCACAACCCTTTAATACAGTTCCTCATGTTGTGATGACACCCCCCCCCCCCCCCAACATAAAATTATTTTTATTGCTTCTTCATAACTTCAGTGAATACGTGTTTTCTGATGGTCTTAGGTGACCCCTGTGAAAGGGTCATTTGACCCCCAAAGGGGTCACGACCTACTGGTTGAGAACCGCTGCATTAAGGTAATGATTAATAAACATACCCGCTACCAATGACCAACATATGCTCGTCCCCAGCCATAAACAGGTCGGCCGTGTGCTCCGGGGGGTAGCCCAGCAGCCCGGTCCAGGGGTACTTGTGTGTCTCTGGGTACAGTGTGAACACAAATGTCTCACCGGTGCCGAAGAACGAGGTGTGTGGTTTGTTCTTTTCGTGGCGAGTGTCCCAGGAAGTGGAGCAAAATGCCCCAATTATCTGTGGAACGACAAGAGATTGTGAGAGAAATGAAGAAAACCTTAAGAGCTACTATAATATTAAGACATGAAAAACATAGAAAAACTACTGGAATACTAAGATATAACAAGGACAGAAGAACTATTAGAACAAAAAGAAATAAACAGAATAGAACAACTGGAACTATGAGGCATGAAGAGAACAGAAATACTGGAACAATAAGACATAAGGAGAATAAAACTACTAAAACTATAAGACATAAAAATAACAGAAGAACTACGAGAACAAAAAAACATAAGTAGAATAGGACTACTGGAACTATAAGATATAAAAAAACAGAAGAACTTATGGAACAATAAGAACTGAAAAGAACAGAAGAACTACTGGAACAATAAGAACTGAAAAGAACAGAAGAACTACTGGAACAATAAGAAATGAACAGAATAGAACTACTAGAACAATAAGAAATAAGGAGAATACAACTACTGTAAAACATGAAAATAAGAACTACTAGAAAAATAACACATCAAGAGAACAGAAGAACTACTGAAAAAAAAACACGAAGAGAGAATAGAAGAACTACTGGAACAATAAAACAATTAAGAGAACAGAAGAATTATTTGAACAAGTCAAGAGGAGAAAAGAGGAACACTCAAACAATAAGAAATTAAGAGAACAGAAGAACGATTGGAACAACAAGAAATGTGGTCGTCTGTGCTATGCTCATCAGAAGAAAACAACATCTTGGGTCTCAAGATATACAATTGATCAATTGATTGCATGTGCAACTGCTGATTTGTTGGTTACCTCTGCGATCGTTGATGATGAACTGCATTTCTAATGTCGGACTGTTTGTGTTAGCACTTCTGATGGCTACCGTATGCTTTTAATGCGTGTGTATGCTAGTGCATATGCTGAGACAGCAGTCTGCCAATCTCTCCACAAGGGACCGTGATACACATTATGTGAGTTTTTCGTTGGCACAGGAGCAGAGCAACAATGGGGTGACCCGTTTGCTACGAGGCTGAAACTAACATTACCATTACCAAGATATACAGATCTAGATGCACTGACACTGAATGGGTGGGTAGAGGGGTGGGGGCAAATGACAGAAAACCCACAGAGAGACAGAGACTGAGAAAGTACACTGAGCCCCTCACCTCATTCCTGGTTGTCTTTATGGCCAGGATAGTCTGGGCTGCATGCTCGGTCCTGTTGTAGAGTGTGCGGATGGCTGTGCCGTGTTCGTCGGAGGAAAACAACATCTTGGGTCTCATTAGGCTAAACCTCACAGGTATCCACTGCCAGATGGTCTGAAGCTGCAATCAGGCAATGTGTTTACAAGCTATGTGTTTACAGTCAATATGTTTACAGGCAATGTGTTGATAGTCAATATGTTTACAGGCAACAAGTTTACAGGCAATGTGTTTACAGGCAATATGTTTACAGGCATTATGTTTACAAGCAACATGTTTACAAGCAACATGTTTACAGTCAATATGTTTACAGGCAATATGTTTACAAGCAACATGTTTACAGGCAATATGTTTACAGGCAATATGTTTACAAGCAACAAGTTTACAGGCAATATGTTTACAGGCAACAAGTTTACAGGCAATGTGTTTACAGGCAATATGTTTACAGGCAATATGTTTACAAGCAACAAGTTTACAGGCAATATGTTTACAGGCAATATGTTTACAGGCAATATGTTTACAAGCAGCAAGTTTACAGGCAATATGTTTACAGGCAACAAGTTTACAGTCAATATGTTTACAGGCAATATGTTTACAAGCAACAAGTTTACAGGCAATATGTTTACAGGCAATATGTTTACAGGCAATGTGTTTACAGGCAATGTGTTTACAGGCAATATGTTTACAGGCAATATGTTTACAGGCAATATGTTTACAGGCAATATGTTTACAGGCAATATGTTTACAGGCAACGTGTTTACAGGCAATGTGTTTACATGCAATGTGTTTACAGGCAATATGTTTACAGATAATATGTAAACAGGCAATGTGTTTACAGGCAATAAGTTTACAGGCAATATGTTTACAGGCAATATGTTTACAGGCAATATGTTTACAGGCAATATGTTTACAGGCAATATGTTTACAGGCAATATGTTTACAGGCAATATGTTTACAGGCAATAAGTTTACAGGCAATATGTTTACAGGCAATATGTTTACAGGCAATATGTAAACAGGCAATGTGTAAACAGGCAATGTGTTTACAGGCAATTTGTTTGCAGTCAATATGTTTACAGACAAGAGGTTTTCAGGCAAGAATTTCAGGCAAGACTTTTACAGGCAATATGTAAACGGGCATAAGTCATTAGGACTGTATAGTTTAACAATCACAACTTTACTGTTTGTTGCAACATTTAGCAGAACTACTGAAAACCCTTTAGCTAGTCGAGGTTCCAACAGCGCTACAGAGGGGTAGCATCAAAACTGTTCCATTGCTATGCTTGTGGACATCACATAAAATGTCCTTTACTATCAGTGTCCCAGAAAAATATTGAAGTTAGCATATGCAAAATGAAAATGCATAAGATAGCTGTCAGATGTGCCAATACTAGCTGGACACCCCGTCAACCAGCATGCCACATAGCCACAACTGTGCCGGCCCCAGACATATAGCTGACATTCTAGGAAATCGCTCTGACAGAATAATGAGATCCAACTCATGATCCACCAAAGTCATTCAAACAATGTACAAGCCCCAAAAGAATAAAACCACAATCTTAAAACTGTCACATGACACAGTCTATGTGACAGGACTTGAACAATTTACTCACATGTCCACACACTTAGACTAAAAACAGACTTGCTTAACTCTTTGAGTCCCAGGTGGTTTAGCATCAGAGGCCCAAGGGGTAGTCAAGAGAGACCTACGCAGTCGATAAGAGGCTCGCTTCCAATCCAGCTGCGACTCGCTGCAGCCCACGGTCTGTGTTTGAAACCGGGTGGTTCCCGGGTTCACCCAGCCTCTAGGTAATGGGTACCAGAGTTGACACTCTGGGGTAAATGGAGAAACGTCGCTGTAGCTACAGAGTTACATGTGAACGGCGACACAGGCGGACAAATCTTATCAGTTGTCCGTACTTGTGGCAGAGCACTTATGGTTTATAACCGTGTGCAATGACGCTGGTTCACATCTCCCAACTTTACCTTTTACCTTTAAGAGAGACCTAAAATTGGCATATGTTGCGTTTATTGGGCCTCTAGGTAGGAACCAATGAACATATGGTGCGTTCCTTGGGACTCAAAGAGTTAAATACCACTCACTCCCGCCAACAGCAGTCAGTTTCACGTGGATCTCACATTCTCCACACAACTCGGAATGTTTACAGTCATCCATGAACATCAAACAACCTGTTTCATAACTTTAAGTGGTTCAAATGTTTACACTCACAACCTGTCAACACAACATGCATGCCTGAGTGTCTCCATGCTTCAGAAAGACATAATTAACTCTTTATATCCCAAAGTGATTTCACACACAACACTCAGCAGCTGGGAAATGAAACCTTTGGACTCCTGGTCCAGAAATGGGGAATTTGCATCACCAAAGCCTACCTGGAAACAGACAATTTTTTTCCCCCAGCATTGGTAAGCCACTTTGGCCAGAAATCATCCAATGAATAGAAAGACAATACTCAGCGAGACTAAATAAACTTACCATTTCAGGGGTGAGAATTGCCGAAGCCACATGTTGCCTCAGTCGTGGTCCGTTGAAGGACCTTGCGATGGAAATATTGCCCATACTGGGGGAGGAGACCACCCTAGGAACAATGTCCCTCGCCGGAAGACTCTTAAGGTATGCCTCATTTTTCTCCTGCAGTTTTTCAATCTCTTTTCGGTTGAAGCCTCGTATTCCAAAGGCAACCTAGAGAGGTAAGGCAAGGAGAATACTTTTAACATATATATCAATGTATGTGCTCATATTCACAGTCACTTTTACACAAGACGCACAAATAAATACATAACAAAGAGACATACACACACAAACACCATACAGACACACACAAACATCCATACATACACCATCGTGCATACATATACAAAAATATACCTCATGCCCAACAATATACAACTGTACTCATAGCCATATATATACTCAAACATATAGGTATACATACGTACATACCTGCACTCACATACATGTCACACATATGCATCTACAAACATGAACACATACACGAACAAACACATAAACACAAACATGAACACATATATGAACACACACATGAACACACACAAGAACGCATATATGAACACACACATGAACGCACATATGAACACACACATGAACACATATGAACACACACATGAACACACACACACACACACATGAACACATATATACACACACATGAACGCATATATGAACACACACATGAACACATATATGAATACACACATGAACACACTCGTGAACACATACACGAACTCATGTGTAAACACATATATGAACTCATCCATGAACACAAACATAAAAAAATTCATAGAAAGAGACCTTAACCAAACAATTTAAATTAACATGAAAACATATATGACCACAAACAGTACCTTAATTTTTTTTTAAATTCCGATTCACACACATATGGACATATATGTGAACACATAGACACAAACAGATACAGTACCTTAAACATTCTGGATTCACACACATATTAACACATAGAGGAACACATAAACACAGACAGAGACAATACCTTAATCAAACTTTAGATCCACACACAAATGAACACATGTATGAACACATACACACAGAGTAAGTAACTTCATCAAACATTTTGGGCCCCCAACCCCTACGCACGCACATGCATGCACGCACGCACCCACGCGAGCACACGCACACACACACAAGAACACAGGCACAAGCAGAAACAGTACCTTAATCAAACGTTTCGGGTCCACAGACATATTTTTGCAGAACCTGGAGATGGCAGCACTAATATTGTGAACCGGAGAGTTCCGACTTCCGTGTCGATCTGTGGACAAACAGGAAACTCCTGTCACCATTTATTCTACATCTATACACATAATTTCTAGTTCCCACTTCCGTGCCGATCTGTGGACAAACAGGAAACTCCTGTCACCATTTATTCTACATCTATACACATAATTTCTAGTTCCCAATTCCGTGCCGATCTACGGACATACAGGACACTCTTGTCACCATTTATTCTACATCTATACACATAATATCTAGTTCTGACTTCCGTGCCCATCTCTGGACATACAGGACACTCCTGTCACCATTTATTCTACATCCATACACATAATATCTAGTGAGAAAGAATCCACGATGCTGGCGTGAGTGGTTCAGCATGAGAATGGAAACCCTGAGATGCTGAGGGAGACCCAGATGAAAATGGATGGATGGAGTCGTTGACAGTCTAAGACTTAACATCACAGCACACAAGAAAAAACAAAAAACAGAGCCTGACCTGGCCCAACTCCTGACAACTGTTACATCTAGCAACACAAAGCATGTTGGCAAAAGAAGTAAATCGGCAGATATCCTCACTGAACATTCAACCATTCAGTCTCTAGGTGCTCAAAGAGCATCCTCAGTAAATCCAGCAGTGTGTAGCGGCTGAAGCCATCAGCTGGTTATTCTGCCTGTATAGTGCTCTTGTCTGGCCACACCCTTTTTCACATGCTGGTCTTCTGTTCAAACTATGAAGCTGAAATAATTGCACTGGAAACAGCAGTATACCACCTAAAGACTGTAATGGATGTTTACCCTTCAAAGGTCCAAAATATTGTCATCTTCACAGATTCAATGTCTGCCCTTCAAGCTCTAGAGGGCAGTGAACGCTGCAGAACTGACATAGCCAAGATAATCCTGGATGCTGATCAGCTTATTACCTCATTCAACATCAGAATAGTGATGCAGTGGATTCCAGGTCACTCCGGCACACCAGGTAATGACAGAGCTGACAGATTGGCAAAGAAAGGAGCAACACAAGAACAACCACCTACAGCGACAACCCTCCAGACAGCAAAAACACTGATAAGAGCTATAAACAAAGAGACTTGGTTGAACAGATGGGCCATGGGAGACACTGGAAGAGAGGTGTATAGACATATGTCTGGCCCTGATCCTAATGACAGCATTAACCATCCAACAAGAAGGGACCAGGCCACCATCTTCAGACTTAGAACGCAACATACTCCACTCAATGGACACCTAAACAGAATACAGCAACAACACTCCCCAGAGTGCCAGCTATGTAACTACCCCTACGAAACTGTTGAACACCATCTCTTTGAGTGCCCAAAACTCAGTGAGACAAGAAGAACGCTACTCCCTCCGAGACCAGACAAGTGGAATACCTTGTACGGGGGAAAAGAACAGCTTGTGAAAACATGCAAATTCCACTACATGGCATTGGGCCAAAGGGCGAAAGCTCATGCGCCGCTGGATCAGTAACAACAACAACAAAAACACATGCTGGTCTTCCAGTCTGATCATAGATGCAGATTTGCAGTATTTACTTCATTGGCGCGAATATTTTACTTCTTATAGAGCATTCAGTATATCAGCATTGTCCGTGGCTTGTCCGCCCTCCACGGTAGTCTTACCTGGAAACCTATCAGGTTTCTCCTTTCCTTGCACACTAGCATACCCTGGCACAGATACAAAACTGACCTTTGTCAGCTATAACCGCCTCAGAGACACCAACCTCTCTGTCTTAGGGTCCAACTTACTGGATTCTTTTGGCAAACAGAAGAGCTTTTGTGAAAAACTTACTGGGTTCTTTTGGCAAACAGAAGAGCTTTTGTAAACAACTTACTGGATTCTTTGGCAAACAGAAGAGCTTTTGTAAACAACTTATTGGATTCTTTTGGCAAACAGAAGAGCTTTTGTAAACAACTTACTGGAAATTTTTGGCAAACAGAAGAGCTTTTGTAAACAACTTACTGAATTCTTTGGCAAACAGAAAAGCGTTTGTAAACAACTTACTGGATTCTTTGGCAAACAGAAGAGCTTTGGTAAACAACTTACCGGATTCTTTGGCAACCAGAAGAGCTTAGGTAAACAACTTACTGGATTCTTTGGCAAACAGAAGAGCTTTGGTAAACAACTTACTGGATTCTTTAGCAAACAGAAGAGCTTTGGTAAACAACTTACTGGATTCTTTGGCAAACAGAAGAGCTTTGGTAAACAACTTACTGGATTCTTTGGTAAACAGAAGAGCTTTGGTAAACAAATTACTGGATTCTTTGGCAAACAGAAGAGCTTTGGTAAACAACTTACTGGACTCATTGGTAAACAGAAGAGCTTTGGTAAGCAACTTACTTGAGTCTTGGTAAACAGAAGAGCTTTGGTAAACAACTTACTGGAGTCTTTGGTAAACAGAAGAGCTTTGGTAAACAACTTACTGGATTCTTTGGTAAACAGAAGAGCTTTTGTAAACAACTTACTGGATTCTTTGGCAAACAGAATCATGATTGCCAGGGCAACTCTGTAAAGAACTTTGTAACCCTCCAGGAGAAAACTGTCTATGATCCGAACCTGTCCAAGCAGAACAAATAAAGTGTTTCAATTATGCAAACCTCAACATCACAAAGTATTTCAATTACATAAACCTCCACAAACAGCACAAAGTGTATCAATTACATAAACCTTCACCAACAGCACAAAGTGTGTCAATTACATAAACCTCCACAAACAGTACAATGTGTATCAATTACATAAACATCCACAAACTATAAAGTGTAACAATTACATAAATGTTCACAAATAGAACAAAGGGTATCAGTTGCATAAACCTCCACAAACAGAACAAAGCGTTGCAATTACATAAACCTCCATAAATAGAGCAAAGTGTTCTAATTATATAAACCTCCACAAACAGAACAAATACTAATTATATAAACCTCTATAAAAAATAACAAAATGTACCACTTATAAAAATGGACAATAGAACAATTTGATATGTTCATTAGATTGATTTCTTTGCAAGTTACAACTCACCAGGTACTGAAAGGGAAGATCCCGGAAAATCCACCACAACCACGTAACAAAGACAGACTCCACAGTCTTGGAGCTTCTGACCATCAGGACGTACGCTTGTTTCTGGAAGGGAAGAGTCAAACAGATCCAGAGGTTAGATAAGAACAGAAATTATAGGACACACAGGGTCTCCTCGACTTAAAGATCGAGACCTGTTCTAACAAGTCATTAGGTCAAATTGGCTGTCAACACATTTTCATTCAAACTGCAGTTCCAGATGGAAATGGTTTGGCCACGTTATGAGAATGACTTCCGATATACCTGCCAAAACAGCTCTCACATGGACACCAGAGGGAAAGAGAAAACAGGGGCGCCCAAAAACAACATGGAGACGAACGATGGAAAGTGACCTGAGTGCGGCATCTTTGACATGGAAAACTGCACTGAAGATTGCACAGGACAGGAAAGCATGAAAAGTCCTCCCTGAAGCCTCATGTGCCACTAGGCATAACAAGAACTGATGACTGATGCAGTTCCAGACATTCTGCCGCACGTGGTAGGGTCAAACAGGCTCAATCTAGACCAACAGCCTCAAAAGTTCCCCCTCTGTTTATTTATAGGAATGACGTTTACACACTGGAACCTACCAATCAAATACCTTTCTTAAACGTTTGTGTATTCTAGACAAAGCATTAAGGTCTACTGTGTTCGTAAATTGTTGTTGTGATTGTTATTCGACATATGCTTCGTTAATATAAACCTATGGTGCCATTTCAATTGTTTTAAATGAATTCTGTCCGTATTCCATAGTTGTGGATTTCAAGCTGTACGACAGACATGACCAAAAAGACACCTTTTTTGGGGGGTGCCTAGCTGACCATGTTCTTAGTGCACTTGTATCCATGGCGAGGCGCAGACGCCGTCTGGAGGTGACAGGTTCAATTCCCGGCACGGTAACTATATTTCGATTTTTATGTTGTCTAGTGTGTTCTTCTATCTTTCTACTTCTTTCTATGAGTGTCGATCAATAAACTTTCTGTTACTTGATTAATTCAATCTAGACCAGTGTTTCCTAAACTTGTCTCAGTCACAGCGCCATTTTTCAATTAACATTTTTCCACGGCGGCCTAACCTAAGTAAAAGTATCACTATTCGCATGTAAAGGATTAAAAAAAAGGAGAAAAAAACTTGTGTATTTCGCAGCGCCCCTGTGAAGAGGTCGCCGCTCCCAGGGCCCCACTGGGCACAGTTTGGGAATCACTGGTCTAGACCCTGCTGCTTTCTAAGCATCAGTTCCAGGAACTTGTTTGCCCTACCAATATATGAGGGGTGGCCATTAAGTAAAGGCAATCGCATTATTAAGTTTTCAGAAGCGGCTGGAACCAAACTGTTTTGTGTCCTATTTCTCAACATAGTCTCCCGGCCTTGCAATACATGTAATCCGCCGATCCACAAGACTGGATGCTAACCAGGTAGAAGCTTCAGGGTGTGGCCACACCGGCACCACCTCACTGCAAATTTCAGACTCCGCAAATGATCTTTCAATGGGCCAAACAAATGAAACTCTGATGGTACCAAGTATGGGCAGTATTCTTGATGTTTCAATACTTCAAAAAAAAAGCAATGTAATGTATCCACTGTATACAAAGCTTAGAAGCTTTAAACATTTCGTTCTGATCTGTATCTTGGAGTGAGTCACAGACTCAATCACCATCGCCCCCAAAAAAATGACTTGCCAACTGGCATGAGTGACCCTGTCTCTCCACAACGTGTGATCTATAACAGAAGTCATCGGCAGCATCATGTGCTGACATCCCTTCACGTCATGACAATAAACTGTCATGAATCTTTTTACTCCGTCTTCCTCTAAATATGTTTAGAGTCAATACTTACCACAAGTGTCTTTTTGGGCCAAATCTCAGAGAACTTCCCTGAAGGTGTACCCACCTTGCTGAGGTGGGGGAGCTTGTGTTTCTCAGCGACCCTGAGAGCTATGCCGGCAGTAGTGCAGCTACCAGCAGGGCCTCTGAAGCTGGAAAGGTCGAAGGGTGGAGAACAGACAAAGAGGCACATCCTGGTACTCCTGGTTGGGGGTTGAAGCATAGGGCCGATACTCCCACCTTCGTAAAACTTCATTAAACCTTAGAAGTCGGTGTCACCAACTGGAAAGAGAAGGCCAACCTGAGAGATGAGTGGAGGCGGGTGATATTTGCAGCAACGAACCTCAAGGGCTCGGAATGCTGAAAAAAAAGGAGAAGAAGATCACGGAGGACAAATCTGGAAGCTTTAACTTTGTTCGAGACTGTCCCTGATTCAACGCTTACTGCATATGTTTTGGCCAGACTGTAGAACATATTTGGAAGCTCCCAATCTGATCCATTTTTTTCATTTTCTAGAGACTGATTCAATACATACAGCATATTGGGTGGGAGCGGGGGGTTGGGGGTGGGGGGGGGTGGGGCAGATCTCAAAGAACATATCTTAAAGCTCTAGTTTTGATGCGTCTCTCGGAAACTGTCACAGACTCAATACTCACCGCATATTTTTTGGCCAGATCTCGGAGAACAAATTTAGAAGCTTCGGTTTTGACCTTGGTCTGGGTAAAGTAGTAGGGCCTGGTACTGCTAAGCATGGCCTGGAGGCAGTTGAAGCAGGCTTCGGGCTCCATGTAGTGCAGGAACAAGCAGGACATGGGGTAGAGCAGTGGGCAGTAGATGATGTCCGGGTGGTAGTTACACAAGATGGTCATCACCGCTTTGGCCTGCTGGATGCCGTCGTTGGTGAGGAAGTAGGAATGTAGGTGATCCAGATCCACGAATGCTGGCAGCATCAGGTCATCATCCACTGCAACGGATTGCATAGACTGGTTAATGGCTGATATTAGTGATACTAGGGATTATGGAGAGAGAGAGGGACAGAGACAGAGAAAGAGTCACACAGAGAGACAGACACACAGAGAGACAGAGAAACACACAAAGTAACAGAGACACACAGAAAGACACAGAGAGAGAGAGAGAGAGAGAGAGAGAGAGAGAGAGAGAGAGAGAGAGAGAGAGAGAGAGAGAGAGAGAGAGAGAGAGAGAGAGAGAGAGAGAGAGAGAGAGAGAGAGAGAGAGAGAGAGAGAGAGAGAGACATACAAAGAAACAGAATGATCGAACAAACAAACTTTATTTTCAAAGAGTTACAAATTGGGCACGCAGGCCCATCTGACATTCGGCCCTTCTAAGCACTTATCTTTCAGAGTACCAATGCATTTTATGTTTATAATTTAAAAAAAAAGATATATTATAGAATAATGCATTCACACATCATGTATACAGAATCATACACACTCACACACGTACACTTACATTCTCATACACACATACATTCACCTACACACTAATATACAGACATACGTAATACACACATACATACATTCATACATACACCCACATACTTACATACAGAGATACAGAAAGATAGACACAAGAGACATGTAGAGGGAAACAGAGTGTGTGCATACGTGTGAGTGTGCGTGTGTGTGTGTGCACTTTGCCAATTCTTCTTATTCTACATGTGTCCTTGAAAGAGATGGTAGGCATGTTGTGTTGTGGTTTACAGCTAGGTTGCAATATCATCGCTTTTTTGCCCAACATATGCAGTTTCAACAAAACTTTCACCTTTCTATGCCATGCTTATTGAGGTGGAAAGAGGGCTGGGCAGGGGAGGGGGTGGCTACCTCTCTCAATGGGTTGCAAGAACCAATTTCCAGTTTAGTTTATTTTCTCTTCTTCTATCCCCAGACACACATATGGAAGGAGAGCTGAGTTTAGTTGAGTTGTCACGAATTGACATCCCAGCACTCCGGGTACTCCCATGCGTGCTCTGTCCTCATCTTCAGCAGCCAGCGCAGAGTTCCAATTCTGATGGTTATATGTTTGTCTTGCCTTTCCTCTGGGTGTAGTGAGCCGGCCAGACCCTCTGGTTACACACAGGTGCCTCATTCTCTCCAGGCCATAATAATCTTGTTTCTCTACTTATTTCGTTGGGTAATAAAAAGCCAGACAGATTGGCTGGATTTGCACCACTGGGTGGTGAATTGATACATGACAAGGCAGATGTGGTCAAGGCCCTTTGGGAACAAGCAACTGAATCAGTAGAGACAGATTATTTATATGACAGATAGAACACACGATATCAACGGTTTTGCTGAAAACCTCTGTCATTTTATGGCAAGGTAACGTGGCTCAAGATCATCCAATGGAAAGTGAGCTAGGCTGAAGGTCAACCAATCAGAAGTGAGCTAGTGTGTGTAAGAGTGTGAAAATGGGGAGACTAACGTTGAGCTAACCACCACTCTATATGAGCAGACACATAAACCACTCTATATGTGCAGACACAAAAACCACTCTATATGTGCAGACATATAAACCACTCTATATGTGCAGACACATAAACCACTCTATATGTGCAGACACATAAACCACTCTTTACGTGCAGACACATAAACCACTCTATATGTGCAGACACATAAACTACTCTATATGTGCAGACACATAAACTGCTCTATATGTGCAGACACATAAACCACTCTTTACGTGCAGACACATAAAACCACTCTATATGTGCAGACATATAAACCACTCTATATGTGCAGACACATAAACCACTCTATATGTGCAGACACATAAACCACTCTTTACGTGCAGACACATAAACCACTCTATATGTGCAGACACATAAACTACTCTATATGTGCAGACACATAAACTGCTCTATATGTGCAGACACATAAACCACTCTTTACGTGCAGACACATAAACCACTCTATATGTGCAGACACATAAACCACTCTTTACGTGCAGATACATAAACCACTCTATATGTGCAGACACATAAACCACTCTTTACGTGCAGACACATAAACCACTCTTTACGTGCAGACACATAAACCACTCTATATGTGCAGACACATAAACCACTCTTTACGTGCAGACACATAAACTGCTCTATATGTGCAGACACATAAACTGCTCTATATGTGCTTGGGCACATAAACCACTCTATATGTGCAGACGCATAAACCACTCTATATGTGCAGACGTATAAACCACTCTATATGTGCAGACACATAAACTGCTCTATATATGCTTGGGCACATATACTAAAGAATTCCTGACTGTCATGGGAAAATGGCTCAACCAGACACAGAAATGTATCAACTCAGATGGATGCTTATGCACACAGAAAGTAAGACACACACATAGCGAAACACTGCACCTGGAAAACAGCCTGTCCAGTGACAGACAGAAAGACAGACAAATAAACAAAGGACTCACTTACTGCCACTTGGAAACAGCTCAACCAAAAAAACAGAGGAATCGCTTACTGAAATTCGGAAACAGCTTGTTCAAAAATATAAATGGAGGAATCGCTTACTGCCATATGAAAACAGCTTGTTCAAAGACACGGAGGAATCGCTTACTGCCATTTGGAAACAGCTCATTCAAAAACAAAGAGGAATCATTTACTGCCATTTTTAAACAGCTCATCCAAACACATAGAGGATTCACCAACTACCATTTGGAAACAGCTTGTCCAAACACAGAGAGAGAAGAATCACTTGCAGCCCTGAGAAAACAACACACACAAAGAAATCACTTACCACCATCTGGAAACAGCTCGAGCAAACACTGCTGGTACATGTGCTCCTCAGCCTTCAGGAGATGGTTGCAGAGGTTCTCCCATAAATGCCTCCTGGCATCACTCTCGGCTGGCCACTGGGAGTTACGCAGGTAAGACTTCAGGCCCTTCAAGGAGCCACCTTTCAGCAGAATCAGCAGGTGCTCCTCGGATCGGCCCCCAAAACCATCCTCTGCAGAGAATAACGTCGCCTATACTCTATGGTATATGTAGATTTTACAAATAAGATTTATGAAATAAGAAAACAATGAGAGGTGAATACGTGGCTGATGCAAGACAAATGCAGAGATTTCAGTGTGAATGTACACTCTTCTCCTCCTCTTCTTAATCCTTCTGCACCTCCTCTTCCTAACCCTCCTGCTCCTTCATCTTTTCTTGATCTTCCTTCTCTTCTTTATCCCCCCCACCCCATTCAACCCACATCATCCTCTTTCCCATCCTGTGGGTGCCAGGCCTGTGGCAGGCACCATCAGTGATTTTCTAACATCATCATATTATATTTGAGAGACACACACATCCAGGCACAACCAACAAACTACTGACCTGTCTAAGATTCCTATCTCAGACCAATGTCTTAGACTAGTGTCTCAGATCCCTGTCTTAGACCCATGTCTCAGATCCCTGTTCCAATCCTCTGTTTGAGACATCTGTCTCAGACACCTATTTCAGATCCCAGTCCAAGATCCCAGCCTCAGATTCCAGTCCAAGACCCCTGCCTCGGATCCCAGCCTCAGATTCCAGTTCAAGACCCCGGCCTCGGATCCCAGCCTCAGATTCCAGTCCAAGACCCCTGCCTCGGATCCCAGCCTCAGATGCCAGTCCAAGACCCCTGCCTCGGATCCCAGCCTCATATTCCAGTCCAAGACCCCTGCCTCGGATCCCAGCCTCAGATTCCAGTCCAAGACCCCTGCCTCGGATCCCAGCCTCAGATTCCAGTCCAAGATCTCTACTTCGGATCCCAGCCTCAGATTCCAGTCCAAGACCCCTGCCTCGGATCCCAGCCTCAGATTCCAGCCTCAGATCCCAGCCTCAGATTCCAGTCCCAGATCCCTGCCTCAGATCCCAGCCTCAGATCCCAGTCCAAGACCCCTGCAAAGATCCCAGTCCAAGACCCCTGCAAAGATCCCAGTCCAAGACCCCTGCAAAGATCCCAGTCCAAGACCCCTGCAAAGATCCCAGTTCAAGACCCCTAAGATCCATGTCTCAGATCCCAGTCCAAGACCCCTGTCTAAGATCCATGTCTTGTCTCAGATCCCAGTCCAAGACCCCTGTCTAAGATCCATGTCTTGTATCAGATCCCAGTCCAAGACTCCTGTCTAAGATCTGTGTCTCAGATCATAGTCCAAGATCCCTGTCTCAGATCCCTGTCCAAGACCCCTAAGACTCATCTCTGATCCCCGTCTGAGACCCCCATCCAAGACCCCTCCCTGCCCCCCCCCCCCCCCCCCACCTACCTGTATGTGGATTCTTGTTCCCCAAGGATGTCTTGAAGCTGTCAACATCCACAAACTCCGTGAAGGCAACACCCAGCTCCAGCGAGTGCTCAAACATGGCTCGTTCCTTCATCGGCTCCGGTTTCTCCTCATCCTCGACGGTCACCATCGTTGACTTTGCCGGTGAAGACGGTGAAGACCCATCCTCTGAGAGTTGTGAATATTTGCTGCAGACCCCAATACCATCTGGGGAGGCCAGCATAAAGAAGAATGATCAAGTACAGGGAATGGCTTGGGCGGTCAGCTAAGAATCAATGTCCATGCCTTCAGTGGTTTTAATATAACCACAGCTAAGATTAACACATGTTGTTACATTATAACCTAACTACAATGGTTATAATGTTATTGAAATCACAACTAGGAATAACAAATGTTGTTACATTATAGCCTAACTACAATGGTTATAATGTTGTTGAAATCACAACTAGGAATAACAAATGTTGTTACATTATAGCCTAACTACAATGGTTATAATGTTATTGAAATCACAACTAGGAATAACAAATGTTGTTACATTATAGACTAACTACAATGGTTATAATGTTGTTGAAATCACAACTAGGAATAACAAATGTTGTTACATTATAGCCTAACTACAATGGTTATAATGTTATTGAAATCACAACTAGGAATAACAAATGTTGTTACATTATAGCCTAACTACAATGGTTATAATGTTGTTGAAATCACAACTAGGAATAACAAATGTTGTTACATTATAGCCTAACTACAATGTTTATAATGTTGTTGAAATCACAACTAGGAATAACAAATGTTGTTACATAATAATATAACTACAATTGTTATAATGTTGGTGAGATCACAACTAGGAATAACAAATGTTGTTACATTATAGCCTAACTACAATGTTTATAATGTTGTTGAAATCACAACTAGGAATAACAAATGTTGTTACATTATAGCCTAACTACAATGTTTATAATGTTGTTGAAATCACAACTAGGAATAACAAATGTTGTTACATTATAGCCTAACTACAATGGTTATAATGTTGTTGAAATCACAACTAGGAATAACAAATGTTGTTACATTATAGCCTAACTACAATGTTTATAATGTTGTTGAAATCACAACTAGGAATAACAAATGTTGTTACATAATAATATAACTACAATTGTTATAATGTTGGTGAGATCACGACTAGGAATAACAAATGTTGTTACATTATAGCCTAACTACAATGTTTATAATGTTGTTGAAATCACAACTAGGAATAACAAATGTTGTTACATAATAATATAACTACAATTGTTATAATGTTGGTGAGATCACGACTAGGAATAACAAATGTTGTTACATTATAGCCTAACTACAATGTTTATAATGTTGTTGAAATCACAACTAGGAATAACAAATGTTGTTACATAATAATATAACTACAATTGTTATAATGTTGGTGAGATCACAACTACGAATAACAAATTTTGTTACATAATAACCTAACTACAGTAGTTATAATAAGCATTCCTCAGATCACAACTAGGAATAACATATGTTGTTACATTATAGCCTAACTACAGTAGTTATCAAATAGCATTCCTCAGATTACAACTAGGAATAACATATGTTGTTACATTATAGCCTAACTACAGTAGTTATCATATAGCGTTCCTGAGATTACAACTAGGAATAACATATGTTGTTACATTATAGCCTAACTACAGTAGTTATAATATAGAGTTCCTGAGATCACAGCTAGGAAAAACATGTTGTTACATAATAACCTAACTACAGTAGTTATAATATAGTGTTCCTCAAATCACAGCTAGGAATAACATGTTGTTACATAATAACCTAACTACAGTAGTTATAATATAGTGTTCCTCAAATCACAGCTAGGAATTACATGTTACATAACAACCTAACTACAGTAGTTATAATATAGTGTTCCTCAAATCACAGCTAGGAATAACATGTTGTTACATAATAACCTAACTACAGTAGTTATAATATAGTGTTCCTCAAATCACAGCTAGGAATAACATGTTGTTACATAATAACCTAACTACAGTAGTTATAATATAGTGTTCCTCAAATCACAGCTAGGAATTACATGTTACATAACAACCTAACTACAGTAGTTGTAATATAGTGTTCCTCAAATCACAACTAGGAATAACATGTTGCTACATAATAACCTAACTACACCAGTTATAATATAGTGTTCCTCAAATCACAACTAGGAATAACATGTTGTTACATAATAACCTAACTACAGCAGTTATAATATAGCATTCCTCAGATCACAACTAGGAATTACATGTTGTTACATAATAACCTGTCGGCTGTGTGGCTAAGTCGATGCCAACACTTTGTAATGCCGGGATGCCTGGTTCGATCCCAGCTGCGGGCCACGCGCCTTGCGTTGGTTTCAACAGTGGTATCAGGAAAGCCTACCGTCCAGAAAGCAATGGCAAACTACTGGACGTAAATTTGCCTAGAGAAACCACACAACAGCCAGGGGCTGTTAGGGTTGGTTCTGCAACGTCCTGTAAAGGATACGCAACCACACACATAATAACCTAACTACAGTAGTTACAGCGTTCCTTAGATCACAGCTAGGAATAACATATGTTGTTTTATATTAGCAGATTTTATTATAAATATTTTATTATTAATGTTATTATTGTTATTATTCGAGAAGTTCTGTTGCCTTGTCCGCTGAGTTTTCCAGTCACAATTTGTGTTATATTTAGTGCTCTGTTGTTAGACTTTGGTAGAAACGTTTTGTTTTATTTGTGCACGTCTTTCCATTTCCCTCCGTTGATCTTTCTAGACACATTTTATGTTGTATTTATCACCACTGTTATTATATAATAACCTACAGAAGTTATAACGTTTCTGCGACAACAGCTAGGAAATATGTATCATATCACTACATATTACTGCAACTAACAAGCAGAAGATCGTAACAACAGAGATTAGATGTCTTAGGAGAGCGACCGGTGTGACAAGAAGAGATAAAATCAAGAAAGAAGAAACCAGAAGAAGACTAGGACTAATACCGGTTACACAATTCATTAAAGAACAACAAATGAGATGGTTTGGCCACCTGACGAGAATGTCCTGGTACTAACTGCCACAGAAAGTCACGCTAAAGAAATATAATGAACAGAGAGCAAGGAGAAGACCACACAAGAGATGTTGCATCAGGAGCAACCCAACAGGAATGAGCATCAACTCGTACAATGTATTGGAAAAAGCGCAAAAACGATCCTTACATCCCCCCCCCCTCCCCACACCTCGCTGAGGTAAATGGTGGAAGAGATGAAGAAGATGGTGAAGAAGACAAATCACATAAATGAATAAGTCACAGTTCCAACAGTATAAATCCCTATAAAGAAGCCTTTTTAGAGCACCATCACTGTCAGAAAGCAGCGAACGACAGCAAACGGAAAATCAATTATGAGAACTAACAACAATAGGCACCATATATCCCTAATACAGCCCCCCAAAGTTATACAATACCCATCTATGAAACTGCAATGCTGTAACATACAATCACTCGTACAGAGACAACAATAAAAGAGCAGGTAGCAGAAATCAAAGCCTACACATAACAATCAAGGAAATCAGGCTTCAATACAAATAAAAACAAACCAATTAAAAGAACAATGTTCTCGGTAAGCTTAAAGGCAGAAATAAAAATACTGCGTGAATGTATTGTGTGGCAGGAAATTGTAGCTTTAAAATAACAAAGCCCAGAAACTGTTAACAATGTAGTGAATGTCAAGATGTGCAGCCACAGATAGGATGTTAACATTTTAAGTTGTAACTTTCAGGTGAACATTTCAACAGCAAGAAATGGCAACTACTGTGTTTTCCTCAAAAACAGTTGTACGAGAATTTTGGGCCCTAAAATGAATGTGTGTTCTCAACCCTGCAACCTATTTCCAAGATTTGTCTCGCTGTGATTATTTTCTATTCCCAAAATTAAAGCTACATTGAAAGGACGCTTCTTTGACGATACTGGTGACATCTAAAGGGCCGTAGCATCGACTTCAGGGGCCATAACAACAGAAGAACTACAGAGGTCGTTCCAGTGTTTGTTAGATCGTGCCACTCGCTGTATCAGTGTCACTCGCTGTATCAATGCAGAGGGCTTACTTTGAATAAAATACAGGTTATAACTTCAACTGTTGGTGATTTTAATTTTTATGGAATTAGTCTCATTTCTTAATCGTCAGACCTAGTATTATCAAACAGCTACCTGTACCACCGGCACTGGAACTCTTCAGTAGCTGCTGAAGTTTGGACGGAGTGCTTATGGGAATGTCCTGAGTGCTGTGATGTCAGTTCTTATTTCAACTCACCTCAGATGGATTATCCTCATGCATTCAGGACATGTGCACAGCTCAGATTCCCCCTTATTTTCTACATCAGCATGCCACAACAAGACTCTTCCTACATATGGGTGTGCCTCTAATGCCTGGTTGTGTCCATCTTTACTCCCAATTCTTGAATTCCTAGCAGCGATGTGGACACACTATCCCCCAAATCCTCCCATTACCATCTGTTTCTATCAGGTATATCAGGTCATCGCATTTCTAACAACACAGCAAATGGGTAACCCCAGAGTTGCTCCATTCCTGTGCCAATGAAAACTCCGTTCCTGTGCCAACGAAAACTCTGTTTCTGTGCCAACAAAAACTAACACAGGATTTCATCACTGTCCCTTGTTTAAAAAAAAAAAAAAAATGACACTGACTGCAGTCTCAGAAAAGCCAACAATACATAACACATTACAAGGCAGCCATCAGAAGTGCCAACACAAACAGTCCATCACCAGAAAGGCTGTTAGAACTGTTTTTTCTCCAATGGCAGTAACCATGTCTGCATGATCCACTGGCCAGCCATCTTCAACATCATACAATGAATTTCCCGTCTGGGCTCCGAAGCCATATTCGGTGACAAAAAAAGAGTGGTCGGGGCGGGGGGGGGGGGGGGGGGGAATGAATAGACATGCTGCCCTTTCAACTTCTTCCCGATGATAAGGAGGAGGAAAGTATTAATATTATACCTGCTGCCCTTTAAGCATGTCATAAAAAGCAACAAAACAAGGATTTGCTGAAACTCGATGTATTTGGCAAACAGATAAAGAAATCGCAGCCTAGCTGTAAACCACTGCACAATATGCTAACCACTATTGTGAGGGCAAATGCAGAAGATGAAGAAAAATACAGTGAAATTAGTTAAATATGTATCTAACATCAAGTTCTGTAACAAGACCAAAATCCAGATATGAAGAAACACCCATAACTTTCCAATGGAGTTTAGTTTACAGATGCTAAATGTTAAGAACAGACAAACAAACTTTACTTAAGAAGGAGAAGAAGCCACACAACTTACCATCCGACACAATACTGGGTGAAAGGATGTTGTCCACATCTTCCGAAGTGTTTGTAAATGGCGAGTCTTCTTCGGAAGATTCCTCCTGTTCCGATCTCATCGGAGACGACAGCGCTGTATTCTGACTCCCATCTTCATTTGAACCAGCCTTCAAGGGCGATGACTCTATGGAACTAACTGGGCTCGATCGAGCGCCTGGTTTGCCCAGTAACGGAGATTTCTCCATCTTACTCTCAGAGTAGCTATTCCGCTTGCGGAGTGGGGAACTAATCTTGCTTTTGATGAAGGAGCGAGTCATTTGTTCAGATTTTCCCGACAGGAAAATGGGTAGGCTGTCCTGTTTGTCTAGCTGACTTTTAGCCGATGTTTGTGGAGATTTACTGGCAGAAGCGGCATGAAACATGACCGAGGAAAAGTCAGCAGCATCTGAAGTCCCTAAATTCTCGTTGGTATTATTACTTTCATCCTCATCATCATCGTCATCAGGTAGAACTTGAAAGTTATGATCTGAACTACTTGAGCCAAGTCCAAACTTGATTGCCTTCTGCGGTACAAAGTCAAAGCCTTTTGTATCAGGAGCATCCTCAAAAGTGACATGTTCATTTTTCCGTGAAAACTTCTTGGTGATTTTAGTCAACGATTTGTGGTTCTCTGTTGTTTCAGAGCTGGGTGCTTCATCATCTGTCTCCGACAACCTTTGACCCTTGACCGGGAGTCGAATATGAAAGAGAGTTGTCTTTCTTTTGCTGTCAGGTGATGAGCCAGTGATGTTAACAGGATCGTTCACATCGTCGCTGTTTGTCCGCAGCAGCTGTTCTTTGTCGCTGTCAGAGTACACTCTCTTGGAGTCATAGCCGAGGTTGTTGCCTGCTCCTGTTCCAGTCTGATCGTCCCGGGAGTCAACATCATTGCTCTCCTCCACATCTTCCATGGTGATACAGACAGTTCTCACGTGGTGTGTTACCTCAGCACTGTGTAGACAACCTTGCCCAACCAAGCAACGTCTTCAGCATCCATCCCAACCTAACACATATGCAGCATACTCGTACACCTGTGGTTGTCTGAAGGCTAGTGGTTTCATGCGCAGTCTGCTTTTCAAACGTACCCTGTAAAACAAAAACATTACAATTATTGTCATTTCTTAAGATGCTTCTAGCATCATTATCACGTGCCTTGACAACTTCTTCTAGTATCATCATCATCATCATCAGGTTACTTGAAAACTTCTTCTAGCATCATCATCATCAGCAAGTGCCTTGACTTCTTCTAGCATCATCATCACGTGCCTTGACAACTTGCTCTAGCATCATCATCATGTGCCTTGCCAACTTCTCCTAGTATCATCATCAGGTTACTTGACAACTTCATCTAGCATCATCATCATCATCAGTAAGTGCCTTGACTTCTAGCATCATCATCACGTGCCTTGGCAACTTGCTCTAGCATCATCATCATGTGCCTTGATAACTTCTTCTAGTATCATCATCATCATCAGGTTACTTGACAACTTCTTCTAGCATCATCATAAACAGCAGGTGCCTTGACAACTTCTTCTAGCATCATCATCATCATCAAGTGCCTTGACAACTTCATCTTCTAGGCTGCACCTATTGGCCTAACTTCTCTTTTTAATTAATGTAATCACTTATCACTGAGGGGGCCACCGTGGTCTAGCGGCCAGACATGGATCGGAAGGTCGTGGGTTCGGTTCCTGAGGAGGGTCGCATTTTTTTCAAAAATGACCTTGGCTCCCAGGTCGACCCAGCCTTGAGTGTGTACCAGGTTAAGTCCTGGGAAGTAAAGGCGGCCGGCGTGATGCTGACCCTATCCCCCACCAAGTGCTGTGTGGTCTATAAAATACAGGTCTAGCCCTATATAGCCAGTATGCCTCAAAGGCGTGGAAAAGGGTCCTTTACTTTACTAATCACTGGGCACTATTGTAGAGACCACGTGTTGCCCTGCCCTATCAGCATGATCCCTGCTTTGTTAACCCTAAAGAAAAGATAACACCAAGACATGCTGCTGTAGCGGCCAGATCAGAGGTGCAGAGCTCTGTCTGTCCACCTGTGTGGGCGTCACTCCTAGATCAGCTTCCAAACAAAGCTAAGGGCCCATAGATACGGCTAGATTCCACTTGAAGCCGTTGTCACAAGTGGGATGTCAGCTTTGGTATGTATGCAAGACTGTTTCTTGAAGCTTTTGAAGTTTTAACAACGGATAAACATCATGGCACAAGGGTAATAACCCATAATTGCTCCGTTCTTCTAACTCAAGTCTGAGTCCGATGAAGCTAAACACAGTGCACATGCTATGTACCACCGGTGAGGATCCTGAAAAACTTTGGGTAGATTTGTAACTTCATCAGGCTACTCTTTTCAATTTTCAACTGTCAAGGAATTTTTTTTTACGTGTGCAAAAATGCACACAGCGTCCGATCTCACTACCCAGAGACCAGGGAAAATACTAGAAGTCCAGGTCCAGGTGAAAAAATTCCAACCCTTAACGGGGATTGAACCCGGAACCTCTAGCACTCAAAGTGGACACCATGACTGAGACCAGGCAGCTCCCCAGGACTGCCTCTTAAAAAGATTTAGGATAATGCTCAACCTTCCTAATGCTTCAAGTCATTTGTTCTGGCAGAACAAAGTATTCGCAACATCTGTCACAGAAACCAAAACCTCACTGCTTGGTGATACAGAATTTCTATCCACAACACACCTGTACCCATAATACACACCTGTACTCAATGTACCCACCACACCTGCACCCACCACACATGAACCCTACACACACATGAATCCAAACACCACCACACATATATACACCAAACACATGTACACACCAGACACACATAAACACACCACACACACGCATGTACCCACCATACCCTGTTACCACACACCTGTACCAACCTGTACCCACCACACACCTGTACCAACCTGTACCCACCACACACCTGTACCCATCACACACCTGTATTTACCACATACTTGTATTCACCACACACCTGTACTCACCACACACCTGTACCAACCTGTACCCACCACACACCTGTACCCATCACACACCTGTATTTACCACATACTTGTATTCACCACACACCTGTACTCACCACACCTGTATTCACTACACACCTGTACTAACCACACATGTATTCACTACACACCTGTACTCACCATACCTGTATTCACTACACACCGGTACTCACCACACCTGTATTCACTAAACACCTGTACTCACCACACACATGTACTCACCACACACATGCACTGATCACATACCTGTTCTCATCCCTCACCTGCACTCAGAACACACATGCATTCAATGTACTCACCACACACATGTATCCACCACACACATGTACTAACCGCTATCCAACACACCTATACCACCACACACATGCACCCTCCACACACCTGTACTGCACACACATACCTGTACTCATATATCCACAGGAAGGAGGCAGCAGACTGACAAAACTTCCATGATAACACTGCCTCAGGGATGATCAACTATTGTAGCAACAGCTACCTGTGGATGCAACAACAGCAAACATGTTGGTTATTGTAATATACAACTGCTGTGTATATGTTAGTATAATGCTGGTAACTGAAATATACAACTGTGTATATGTTTGTATTTAAGGCAGAAATAGTACAAACAAAAAGTGATACAATGGGATTAGCTTGAATAATGGCAAGACAGAAGTAATGGTGATATCAATGAAAAGAATAGTGCCTATTTAAATGTATAATAAAAGACAAAGAAGTCATTTTAGGATAAGAACAGAAATTTAATCATCTCTGCACATGGAAAACATCCAACGGAGGATGTATCACAGAACATCCCTGAGCATGTTCTTTACACTGGGCTATATGCTCCATTACAGATAGAATGTACAAATCAAAAAAGAACAAGTTAAATTTTCATAGTAAACCAAAGGTTCTATGAAGGTGAGTTGAGTTGAGTTGATTCAAGAACTGACATCAATCCCATAAGTGCTCAGTACCCATCTTCAACAGCCAGTCCAGAGTTCCCACACCAATAGTGTAAACAGCGTTCTGATTATATGTTTGTCTTGCCTATCCCCTGAGCACTGAGAATAGACCTAACCATGTCTTCCTTATCATGCATCAGCATTGCACCAAGTTTCTATGAAAAGAACACCTAACATCTAAACTCTGAAACCATGTCAAGAAACCCATCTATACAGATCCATGCAAACCTTGTGCTTCCTTCACCCGAAGAAAAAAAACACAGTACAGTGGGTGTTGTTCTTCTTCTTCGTGTTCATCAGCTGTAAACTCTGGTGGAATGTTCTGGTTATTCATCCACTTCTGAACTGCAGTCCTGCTGCAGAACCTGAGTGTTGTGTGTGCATCCGTTCTACAGATCTGATTCACTTGAATGAAGACTACTGGTTCCTTGACTCTCAGGCAGACGCACTCCGACTTGAAGCTCCCTAACTAGTAGACTCTTACTTTTGGGTAGGCAGTGGGTCTATTCTTGTTTTTCCTATAAAAGGGCACCCGAACCCACACATGGGTGTTTTTTTTATATTGGCACTCTAAGATTAAGAGGCATTTCTGAGTAAGTGATAACTCAAACTGTGACAAAGCCAACAACATGTACATAAAAAGATTATATCTCAGAATTATTATGCCAGTGTATGACATGTCGTGCTTGGCCGCCTTGCTAGCCGTATCAGTCAGCCAACAATAAGCCTTATCGACATATATTTATGAATGCTGACCTTATGACAGCTGAAATGCTATGGAAAGATTCTCAGAATATCTTGGACCAAGAAGAGGAAAAATATTGACATCTTAAAAGATCTGATCATCAAGGAAGACTGGCTTTTAAACAGTAACCTTTCTCGGAAGCTGAAATATTTTGGTCATATCAAGCGCCATGACGGATTGGAAAAAAGTATAGCAGAAGGCATGGTACCAGGAAGGAGGGGCAGGGGCCGACCGACACGAAAATGGGCACAGGATATAAGTGACTACTTGAGTATGAAAGTTCATGAGGCAGGAGAACTGGCGAGAGACCGAGTTTCTTTCAGGCAGACAGTGATGAGAGCGACGTTCTGCAAATGACCTGCTACATGATGATGAGGACCTCATGACATCGTCTGCCTTTCTCGTAGCGCTTCAAGTTTTTATCACATATACCCTTGCCATATATCTGTGGAAACATCTGTGGAAAGAGAGACAGAGGAAGACAGTGGGCTTGGAGGGGTGACAACCCACGAACTGATACATGCAGTTGCGGACAGCAAATTATGGAGACCCATGATCGTCCATGCTAGTCGGCAAGGCACTTGATGATGACCCTTGCCAACATCAAGCTTTCAGTTTTGGACCCCAACCAAAATGACTGCGTTCGAAATAGATAAGACCAGACCCCCTCCCGTCAAGCCCTCATACGGACATTAAAAGGGAAAAAATAATGAGGAAGACCAAGAGAGACTCTACATCCCATCAGGGAAGGCTCAAATATGGGCCTAACAAACATCCAAGACCTAAAGCAGTTGGCAACGAACCGCAAGACATGGAGAGCTTCAACATTCAATAATGGTCTGGCATTAATGATATGAGTCTTAAGTCTCAGGTGTGATTACACCAGAAAGCAGCTGAAGGGGGCAAAGATGCTGCCCATTTGCTTTTACCAAATTTTGATTTTTCCACATACATATTAGCTTTATCTTATTACTGGTTCTCTTTCCCTCCCCCTCCCCCAGTTGATAAGTGGGTAAAACTAACGTTGGTCTCCCCAAATAAAGTAGGTCACATTTCATTCATAAGTTTGTTGGGTTGGTCTACTTTCCTACAGGTTACAGGTGTGCCACTCTGTTGTTTGCTTTCTAGGTTGTGTTGCATTTACATTTTCATTCAGAGAAAGAGAATGCCTTGACACAGGTTGCAGCACTCTCTAGGGGAGTTGTGTAAGACCCAGTTTGTCCATGTTTCTGGAGTGTTAAAAGCGCTGACGTGCTGAAATATACAACTCGCGATATAAACGGCATTGCGGGAAAACTCCCGTAACCTTGTGCCAGGGTAACGTGGTTCAATGTCAACCAATCAGAAGGGAACCAGTGTATAACACTGCGTAAATGGGGAGACCAACGTTAGTTTTACCAATAACTGTATAGCTGTCAGGGACTCTTGCAGATACTGCAAGTAGTGACACGGTTACAAATACCAACAGCAGAGAGAAAGCTAGAATAAGACTTTATACTGAAAGATAGCACGCAGCGTTTCACAAAATCACCATTTCTGTCCAAGGTCACGCTGCTGTGTGAGAGGCAACGAGAGAGCAGAGGGTATGGCTGGCAGTGCGACTATCAGGAATGGGCCATCTATGGACAGGAGAGACATCATCAATGCCAAACGAGAGAAGAAACGCTATAGGGCTTTCAGTTTCGTGGAAAATTATTTTTTCACTGAACAGACTGCACACCCTGGGTGTACCAACGGGAGCAGTGAAACAGGAAAACCATGCCGGAGCCACACATCATTACATTAACCAGAAAAGAATGGGAGTTGTTAGCCTAAAAACACTTGGAGACATACTCAGTAGGAGATCGGAGCAGTTATGGTCATGTCCGATGTGGGATGAGGATGATCTTTAAATAAATAATGAACTGACAGACAAAGAATCAAATGGTTCCATTAACTGGTGAGAAATCAGCAGGATCAAAACTGCATATGAGATTTTCTTTTCAGCAGAAAATCTGGGTTGAAGGTAAGGGTACAGCTGAAAGCTGCAATAAAAGAACAAATTCATCACTCAGGCCACCTGAGAAGGGCAAGACAAATACAGAAAGCCACAACACTAGGCTACAACCTGGTTTCAGTGAGTTGACAAAAGAAGATAGCTATCACGTGTTCTGCCTCTCACACATTCCTCATTTCATTAAAACACCAGGTAGGTAGGGAGATTTTTCCCACCAGGACATCACACAAGTGATAAACACCTAGTGACCCAAAGTGCCACCATGCGGATGAGAATCACCCGTGGAGAGGTCCCAGAAACCCCTTTCAGCCATTAGGCCATATCTATGCCCCAGCTATATTTAGGGCCCCCGACAGAAGCCAGTGTGGGGCTTCAAATAAGAAAAACTAGCATCCCACATGGGGACGACTTTATATATTTAGAACACCAGCTGACATCTAACTGATATATTTAGAACACCAGCTGACATCTAACTGATATATTTAGAACACCAGCTGACATCTAACTGATATATTTAGAACACCAGCTGACATCTAACTGATATATTTAGAACACCAGCTGACATCTAACTGATATATTTAGAACACCAGCTGACATCTAACTGATATATTTAGAACACCAGCTGACATATAACTGATATATTAATAACGCAGGCACAAACAATTAGGGCTGTACCGAATATTCTCTTCAGATTCGCTTCGGGGCCAAATAGTGGACCTAATAACTACTCGGTATTCGGCCGAATACCTGTGGTCGGGCTGAATACAAATAGTGGTTACCTTACATCCGTTTCTGCATACACTGCAAGAGACTGTAATAACTCTCTTATCAACACAATAGTCGCTGTTGCCTAAGTCTGTCATAGCAGTGGCAACTGCGACCCGGTTGCGTGGTACAGCACACAGTTTTAACATATGGCTATGAGTCCTGGACAATCAGTAGGCAGGCCAAACAATTTCTTGAAGCCTCAGAGATGTGGTTTTACAGAACAATGCTGTAAATACCCTGGACAGCCACACACACACAAAAAAGCAACCAAGAGGTTTTGAAAGAGGGGGGAGCCTGAAGACAACTAATCACAGACATCAGAAGGAGACAGTCATTATTTTTTGGCCATGTTATCAGTAGAGGCAAAATGGAACATGTGGTGACCACTGGAAAGATCTGTGGAAGGAGGGAAAGAGAAAGACAACGAGAGAAGATTCTTGACAGTCTTGTTGCATAGCATGGAGGTGTGTCAGCACACAAACTAATACATGCTGCAGGAGATCGCAGATTGTGGCAATTGATTGATACAACATAATCCATAGTTTTAATGTTAAGTCTTACCATAGAGTCATAAACTGATGCATGACAAGAACGAACGAACGAACGAACAAACGAACGAACAAACTTTATTTTCAAAGGGTTACAAGATGGATGTGGAGACAGTGTACAAACAAGACAAGAGACAGAATGTTTTAGAGATCCACTGAGGCCAACCTAATTGATTGATACAACATAATCCATAGTTCCAATGTTAAGTCTTACCACAGAGTGATAAACTGATGCATGACAAGATGAATGTGATCAAGACCCTTTGGGAGCAAGTGCGCAATGTGAAACTGCAAACTGATCACTACAGTGTGGAGAGAATGGTGCAGTGGGGGTGACCAGGGGATGTGGGTTGACACTCACTACTCAGAGGAAAGACCAGATGGACATATAATCATACTGCTAATGGCACCCTCAGCATTGGAACTTTTTGCCGGACTAAGGACACGGCACAACAGAATTTGTCAACATATGTTCACATTTTTCAGTGTAGGAAACACGGAGACGTGTCCCTGCAACTTGGCACCAGAAAAATGCTGAGCATGTGCTCCAACACTGTCAACTGTATGCTGACAACAGAGACGCAATCTGGCCTGTTCCAACCACAATGAAGACAAAACTGTATGGTACACGAGAGGATATGGACTGCACCATAGCTTTCATAAAGGCTAACAGCCTCCTGATATAAGTTTTCTGACAGAAGGATCAAAGAAGAAGAAGCTGGCTGCTGAAAAGGAGCACAAAGCTCATATGGGAAAGCCCCGAGTACTGCGATGTCAATTTTTAGCCCAACTTTACCACGGAGTTCTGGCCAACGCCCAACACTCAAGGGATGTGCAATCAAATAGTTAGTAGTACCACTGGAACTCTTCGCTTGCTGCTGAAGATAGTGATGGAGCGACTATGGGAGTGTCCCAAGTGCTATGATGTTGATTCTTAATTCAACATTCAACACAGGAAACATTGTTGTGAATGTATAACTACTTAATCAGTTTGGTAATTTATTTTGTAATGCAGCAGGAATAAGACAACTGTGCCACTCAATCAGCAACAGAAAAGCTTTTACATCACAACATGCAATAAATAATCTATTCAATTTGTTTTCAATTAACACATCGCTGTGAACACCTGAATATTTAAACCTTGTAACTTATGTTGTAATGTGACAGTAAGTCAATGGCTCTCAACCTTCCTAACGCTTCGACAATTTAATAACCCTGTGAAAGGGTCCTTCGACCCACAAAAGGGTCACAACCCACAGATTGAGAATTGCTGTAGTAAGTGATCTATACTAATCAGTCTAAGGAAAGCTAATATATTTCAACATGCAATAAATTATCTATTTGAAACTTGTTAATAAAAATATCATTGTGAATGCATGGCCACCACAACATATATTGCAATGCAACAGTACGGCAACTGTAACATTCAAACCATGTCAGGAAAGCTTTCTTATCACAACAAGCAATAAATTATACATTTCAAATAGTTTTTGTATTCTGCACTGAAAACATCGATGTGTATTTAGGACTACTTTACTTAATCATGAGACTGGACCAGAACTCAGTGTGCCATGTTTACAAAGGTCTTGGAAGACAATGGACTGTGTTATAATGCAACAGTGAAACAATTGTACTATTCAAACAGCATCTTAAAAGCTCTATATGTTGACAATCCAATAGTTTTCAAATAGTGTTAGTAATTAATTTGGCAATAAAAACATCGATGTGATTGTGAATTTATCACTAATCAGACGTGTAATTTATGTTGTAATCACGTAATACTACAATAAGAACACTGCATTATTCAAACAGCATTAAAGAGGCTTTCATATCTCAATAAGCAATAAACAATATGTAATTTGGCACCGAAATACTGCGGAAAGAACACTGTGGTACTTAAGTACCGCTCACCATTTCAGTGAAACACCCCCCAAAATTTAACGCGAATACCCCAATACTCCGCAATCAAATTCCCGCATTATCTACCATTAGAACACCGCAGCAGTACTCACCCATGCGAAAGAACCATTCAAGATGCAAATAAATCACCATATGCCGGTGTGAGAGGTCGGTAAGAGGGAGGAAGGGCAGCGGAACGCTCAGCTAGGGCTGCAGAATCACCAGGGCGGCAGGCAGACGACAATGTCTGCTAGAGGAAGGTCTTCCAAGGCCTTTGTAAACACGGCTCCTGAGTTCTCGTCCAGTCGCAGCAGTCGCAAATTTCTGTCCCTTACCGCCCTCACTGTGGTAGTCACGGTTTGGTGAATTCAGATCAATCTTATGTTTATTATATCTATCTATCTATCTATTGTCTTCTTCACTTTTACCGGGTTGCAGCCCAGTGTCGTGGTTTAAAATATTTGTTTTGCGCCTCTCGCGTGATTTGAGTGACAGTTTTCTGGATCTTCTGGCTGTATTCAGCTACTCCATCTATCCATTTTTTGTGGGTCTTCCTCTGGCCTTTCTTCCCGATGTTCTTCTGTAAAAGGCCTTACATGCAATCTGATCTATGTTTATTATATATATATATATATATATATATATATATATATATATATATATATATATATATATATATATATATTAAACAAACAGACAATGTATCGATCGGCACTCGTAGAAAGAAGTCATAGTATATAATATTTATGCGGCCCCAGGGCTCTCCTCTGCTCTTTTATGTAAATTATATCTCATGTTTACGTTTGTTTGTTATGTTATGTCACGTTACATTATGTTGTGTCCTGCTATGTTATATTATGTTACGTTAAATTACGTTACGTTATAAAGCGTTACGTTATGTTACGTAATGTGATGTTAGGTTTCGATTATGTTACGTTACATTACGTTTACCCTGGCGGAGCCGGACTATTTTTTTTTTCAAAACTGGCCTTGACTCCCACACAGGTCGACCCAGCCTTAAGTGGGTGCCGGGTGCAGTCCAGAGAAGTAAAGGTGACCGGCGTGATGCTTACCACATCAACCATCTTGTGCTGATTGTTCAATACAAATATAGGTTTAGCACTATCTGCACTATACGCCTAAAGGCGTGGAAAAGAGGGCCTTACATTACGTTTAGGAACCGACATCACACCATTCAAAACATTCACATAAGCGCCCTGTATCCATCTTTAGCAGCCAGTAAAAGAGCTCCAACTCCGATGGTACCAATAACGGTCTAATTGTAAGTGCGTCTTGCTTTTCCTCTTCGTGTGGAGTGCCGGCCAGATCTGCTTGTTGCACCATTCCTTTCAGATCGTGATAATCTAAGTGTGCCTCTGCACTGTTGACTCGCTCCCAGAGAGTCCTGGCAATAACAGCTGCGCATGCAAACATGTACCACAAAATGGTGCAAAGCCAGCAGGTTTGTCCGCCTGTTCGTTTCCCAACACATCTGCATGACCTGGAGAAAATAACCCTTAGGATGCTAAGCACCCTGGACATCTAAAGCGGGGGTGGGGGGGGGTGTTAAAGCGCAGTCGATAGGATACTCGCTTTCAAATCCAACTGCGACTCGCTGCAGCCCACTGCCGGTGTTCGAAACTGGGCGGTTCCCAGAGTTCACCCAGCTTCTAGGTAATGGGTACCAGAGTTAAGACTCTAGGGTAAATGGAGGAACGTCGCTGTAGCTACGAAGTTACATGCGGACGGCGACACAGGCGTCCGTACTGGTGGCAGAGCACTTATGGTTTGTAACCGTGTGCAATGACGCTGGATCACATCTCTCGACTTTCTTTATATTTACCTTCACTTCTAAAGCGACGCCTCCCACTCTGCACGAAACATACTTGTATCCGCCTGTCTCACCCTGCTCTGCAAGTCTATTACAATTACGTTACGTTATGTTATGTTATGTTGTGTTATGTTATGTTATGTTATGTTGTGATAAAGAGGAAGTGGTGAAGGATGTATGGAATTAAGTGGGCAGTGCAACAGAACAGAGAGAATCCGTGCGTTAAAAGACTAATTCAACTGTGGGTGAGTGAAGATTCTGAAGATATACAACACAGGAAGCAAAACAGACGGACTTTTAATCAAGCTGCAACTGCTACTGTCAGCATATCGACTCTTCGTTGTTGGCTACTGGTGAAGTAGACCGAGCACGTATGGGAATGCCCTGAGTGCATGGATGTCAGTTCTTCATTCATTCCTTCATTCATTCTTTCATTCATTCATGTTACATTATGTTATGTTATCACAATCGGTCGGCGTCTGTGGCTTAGACGTTTGAAGGCGCTTCTTAAAGCAGGGGTACAGGGTTCGATTACAGCTGCCGATGGTTTGTCTAGCGTTAGTTTTGACAGTGATACCGAGAGCTGTCAGTGCTGGAGCAATGGCAAAATACTTTAATTTACCTGCAAAAACTACAACAGTGGAAAGAAACAACGCTGGTGTTGGTTCTGCAACGTCCTGTAAAGGATACGCAACTAACTTTATCACAATCCACGTCACTGCACATTGTGTATTCACAGTCGATGTCACTGCACATTGGGCATTCACATGCTTGCTCAGTCCTCTGATGCAGCAGCCACACCAAGAAACCTCTACTGATTGTCCTGTTGAGGAGCTGGTTATAATGTCTGCTATATCGACCTCGAAGGCGGCATAGACGTGCTTCATCATGCTTTACTCCCAGGTCACTTAGTCGTGTTAGCGTCTGAGACATATCAACAGTTCGCTCTAGTCCCTGTGCCAGTTCTTTCTGCAGAAATATCCCTGTGCCAATTCTTTCTGCCAGAATGTATCTGTCCCTATTCTTCCTGCCCAAATCTCGCTGCCATAATTCTTTTTGTCCAAACCTCTTTGTCCCAGTTGTTTTCGGACGAAACCTCTTTGTCCAAATTGTTTTTACCCAAACCTCCCTGTCCTATTTCTTTCTGTTCAAATCCCTATGTCCAAATTCTTTCTGTCCTAAATCTTTTTGTTTAAACCACGTTGTTTCCCGCGTTGGTTCCGGGGCCCTGTTATTGGGAAAACAAGAATAGATCCACTGCTTAACCAAAAGCATGTTGTAAGAGTCGACTGATTAGGAGCTTCCTTCAAAGTCGGAGTGCATCTGCCTGAGAGGCAAGGAACCAGCAGTCTGCATACAAATTAATCAGATCTGTCAAACGGATGCTTACGCAAGATTCAAGTTCTGGAACAGGACTGCAGTCCAGAAGTGAATGAACAACCAGAACTTTCCGCCAGTTTACAGCTGGTGAACGCGAAGCAGAAGAAGAAAAAAAAAAAAACCACTTTGCCATTGTTCTTTGTGCCCAAATCTCTCTGTCCCAGTTCTTTCTGTTCCAGCTAAATGACCCATTTTCTATATCTCAATTTGTCTGTGCTTACCTCAATGCCCCGATCTCCTTGCCGCAGTTTCCATGCCCCATTATCTTCCTCTTCTCCTCCACATCATCCTTCCCCGCCTCCTACTCCTCCTCTTCTTTTTTTTTCTCGTTACCACTACCACCACCACCACCACTAATAATATTACTACTACTGGTCGACGTTTGGTGCAGGAGAGCCTGGCATATGATACCACAACGTCCAGCTTGAAAATGGAGATGAAGGCGGTCACTGCAGCTTTCCGCTGGTTAGAGAACAGGACACACACACACACACACACACACACACACACACACACACACACACACACACAAAAGTGATTGTAATTGACACAGAAAGCATGCTGAGGAAGATCGGGACATGCATGCTTCGTGCAGAGTGGCATGCTTCACTGCGGAGGACACGAGTGAGGAGTATTGTCTGGCTCTGCACAACTTGTTGGAATACTGATGCATGATAGAGCAGACGTGGTTAGTGCCTTGTGGGAGAGCGTGTACAGTTCGGAGGAGCCGATGGATCACCACAGTCTGGTGAGATTGATGCAGCGGGGAGTGACGAGAGGTTCTGGCAGATACTCAAGGCTCTGAGGAAAGGCAAGACAGACGTTTAATCAGAATGCTACATTAGTATCGGAACTCTTCACTGGCTGCTAAAGATGAGGACGGATCGTTTATGAAAATGCCCGAGTGCTGTGATGTCAGTTCTTGAATAAACTCAACACAACTCTACTACTGCTGCTGTTGCTACTGCTGCTACCCATCTAATAAAATTAAAATTAAACGGTGCCACTTCCACCACATGGTACAGCATTGACAAGGACGAACACTGACGACTGTTGAACGGAACAAAAATAAATTGAAAACAATGTTTCCGGTTGCGCAATTAAATTGTCCCGGGAAAGTGAAGGCGGCCAGCGTGATACTGACCACATCACCCATCTTGGGCCGATTGGTATATAAAAAATAGGTCTAGCCCTATATGCTCTATTGCTCTATACGCCTAAGGCGTGGAAAAGGGTCCTTTACTTTTTTTAAAAACTTTTTTTACATCAGTCTGTGTTTAGCACTCGTTCCAATAGCATCGTAGTGTCGCTTTTGATCACACATTTTCTCAAACTTGTGTTATATTGTGATATATGTGCATGAATCCTCCAGGCCTACAAGATGACCTCCCTGAAGAATTTAAGTTCATCAAGATCCAGTTTCTGCCTCCCAACACCACTCCGTTACTCCAGCCCATGAACTAGCAAGTTATTTCTAACTTTAAGAAGCTCTACACTAAAGCACTCTTCGAGCATTGTTTTCAGGTGACTGAAGAGACCAACCTCACTCTCAAAGATTTTTGGAAAAATCACTTCCACATCCTTACCTGCCTCAAGATGATCGACAAGGCGGGGGATAAGGTAACATTTCCAATCGGTTTGTGACCTCCCAGTTGCGATCTGAAGGTTTACCACCCTGATATAAATACAAATCTCATTCTGGGTGGTAGAATAAAAGGGTAGATCGCACGTACCCTGTTCAACAAAGGGCACTCTTAACGATTACACGAACTTGGTGTAACCTGTGGTCTATCTATCTTCTTTTACCCCAGCAGGGCATCACACAAGCAATAAAGTGCCACAATGCGGATGAGGATCACCCATGGAGAGGTCCAGAAACTGCGTTCAGCCATTAGACCATATTTATGGCTGGGCTATATTGCGGTCCTTGGCAGGAACCAGAGTATGGCTTTAACTAACAAAAAATTTTTAACTGAAAAGGGTTGCAAATGTACGTAAATTGAATTGAATTTTTTACCCCACCAGGACATCACACAAGCGATAAACACCCGATGACACAAAGTGCCACCATGCGGATGAGGATCACCGTGGAGAGGTCCCAGAAACCGCGTTCAGACATTTGGCCATAATGATGACCTGCCTATATTGCGGCCCCTGGCAAAAGCCAGAGTGGGGCTTCAAATAACAAAAAATATATGTAAAATGGCGTGGCGTGGCTTTTTACCCCACCAGGACATCACACAAGCGATAAACACCCGATGACACAAAGTGCCACCATGCGGATGAGGATCACCGTGGAGAGGTCCCAGAAACCGCGTTCAGACATTTGGCCATAATGATGACCTGCCTATATTGCGGCCCCTGGCAAAAGCCAGAGTGGGGCTTCAAATAACAAAAAATAACGTCCTAAGAAGGACGTAAGGAATATATATATATGTAAAATGTAAAATCACTGTGTCACTGTGCAGAAACTCAGTATCATATGCTGTTTGTAAAATTCCCATTTCAGCTCTAGATTCATCGACATAGATCGTTTAACAACGTTGTTTTGCATTGATCGTTTTCTGCATGTATCTTGTCTCTGATATACAGCCAGTAATGCTTGTGCTGTCTGTTTCTTCTGCGCAACGTCTCGCTTCACTTGTTCACATTCCTAAATGTCACATTTAATCTATTGTCTCTGTTATTTCCCTTTCCTAACGTACACAATCTCACTTATCTCCCCTCCCTTAATTGTTCATATGTGTACGTTAGGATTCTCTCTACCCTTTGATTTATGTCCGGTTGGCGTGTGTTTGACATGAAAAATATCTAATTCTTTCACACTTTTCACGTGACTTGTAAATTTAACCGGCAAGATACGTTATTTGAACAATAACATTGTATTGCGTTATATTTAAAAGTAAAATAAAGGACCTTTTCCCCACGTCTTTTGCTGTATTTTCCATATAGGGCTAGAACTGAGGTTTGAGGTTTGAACAACGGATCAACATCATGGCACACGGGTAGTCTCCCATAAGTGCTCCGTTCTTCTTCTAACTCAAGTCTGAGTCCAAAGAAGCTCAGCACAGTGCACAGGCTCTGTAGCATCGGCGACGATCCTGAAATACTTTGCATAGATTTTAAACTCCAAATTTGCCCGGACAGCGCCGTTAGGCTATCATGTTTGATTTCCAACTGTCAGGGGATATTTTTAAGTGCGCAATAATGCACACGGGCGTCCGATCTCACTATCCAGAGACCAGGGGAAAAGTCCACGTGAAAAATTGAATTGTAAACACTTGTACAACCTTAGCATAGTAAAATTCTGACATTAACTCTGCCCGCCCCAGGGGTGTGAGGTACAAGAAGGTAAGACATGTTGCAGCCGTTATTGATGCTCCTCTTCATCTTTGCGTTCACCAGCTGTAAACTCCGGCGTAAAGTTCTGGTTGTTCGTCCACTTCTGGACTGCAGTCCTGCTCCAGAACCTGAGTGTTGCGTGTGCATCCGTTTGACAGATCTGACTCATGTGTGTGCAGACTGTTGGTTCCTTGCCTCTCAGGCACATGCACTCCGACTTCGAAGGAAGCTTCCAATTAGTCGACCCTTACGACATGCTTTTGGGTAGGCAGTGGGCCTGTTCTTGTTTTCCCTATAATAGAGCCCCGGAAATCACACGGGTAATCTGATGCTCCAATTGTAACTTCTTCAGAGGCCGAACTTCGCCTTTACCTTCAGGATTGCAGTCAGCGGACCAACACCTGAAGAATGAGAATCCTACATGTACATATCCAGGTAGTCCCCGTTCAAAGGCTGAACAATATGGGATTTGCCCCGTTGGTTTGCTATCCTACGAAATTCTGGAAATAAAGGACGTGGTCAAACCTTTCGCTGGCTGCACGGAAAACATAGACAGGGTGACAGGTAGAATAAACAGAGAAAAAGGAAGACACACACACACACACAAACCGCTTAACGACTGTGTCGATCAGCGGTTTCAAACCTGTGGCCTAGGGGCGCAAGGAGGTGTTCCTGAAGAGCAGGCAGCGTCAAAAAAATTTTGAAAGTGAGTACATCTGTCCTTGTAATAATCCATTATACTGACAATTTCGTTTAGTTTCATTAGAAGTAAAATATTTTTTAAACTATGTATTTAAAAAAAATACTACCATTAAAATTAAAAAAAAAAAAAAAATAATAATATGATAACGCGCATTTAATTATAGATTACGATATGATATGAACAACGGATCAACATCATGACACACGGGTGGTAACCATTAAGTGCTCCGTTCTTCTTCTAACTCAAGTCTTAGTCCGAAAAAGCTTAGCACAATGCACAGGCTCTGTAGCACCGGCGGGGATCCTGAAATACTTTGGGTAGATTTTTAACTAGAAAATTTGCCCAGGCAGCGCCGTTAGACTACTCTTTTCAATTTCTAACTGCCAATCGATTTTTTTACGTGCGCAACAATGCACACGGGCGTCCGATCTCACTACCCAGAGACCAGGGGGAATTACTAGAAGTCAAAGTCCACGTGAAAAGATCCCGATTAAACCCTGAACCTCTAGCACTCGATGCGGACACCATGCCTCGAGACCACGCAGCTGACTTCTTATAGATTAAGGACACATTCTGACCAAAGCGTGTCTCCATACTTTCTGCTTCTCTTGTTGTGGAATCTTCTGTCCTCTGTTTAATCACTTTATATTGGTGTTAGGCCGGGGTGGAGGGGGTGGGGGCGCATTAATTCAAGGGGTCGTGAGGGTCTTGCCATATACTCAGGAGGGGCGTGGGATTCCTGCTGTATACTCAAAGGGGCCGCGAGGGTCTTGCCATATACTCAGGAGGGGCGTGGGATTCCAGCTGTATATATACTCAAGGGGGCTGCGAGGGTCTTGCCATATACTCAAGACGGGCGTGGGATTCCAGCTGTATACTCAAGGAAACCGCGAGGGCCTTGCCATTTACTCAGGAGGGGCGTTGGATTCATGCTTTATACTCAAAGGGGTCGTGAGCTGAAAAGGTTCTGAGACCACTAATGTAGATCCAGATCCAGGACAACTGGGGTACATGACGTGCAGTCTACATCAACTACTGCACAGCACTGGCTGCCGACACATAGAAACCATTGAGTAGCCTCAACCCCCTTGCACATGTGTTGGGTTGTGGCGGCTTTAAAATGGTATAAGCCTTGTTCAAACGACTAATAATAAGTAGTATAAAGTGCTGAATGGCAAATAAATATAATGTATTTGAAATTAGACATCAATAAAAACATTTTAAACAGAATACTAAAAAAACAAATCTTGTGTACAAGGTTGGGGGTGAGGGCGCCGTGGTCTAGCGGTTAGACGCTCGCCTGCGGATGCGAAGGTCGTGGGTTCGGGTCCAAACGGAGCCGGACCGTTTTCAAAAATGAACTAGGCTTCCAGCTTGACCCAGCCTTGAGTGGGTATTAGTTGTAGTCCTGGAAAGTAAAGGCGGCCCGTGTGATGCTGACCACATCACCTACCAAAGGCCGTTTGGTCTATAAAATATAGGTCTAGCCCTATATACCCGTCTGATAAAAGGGTCGTTTACTTACATGGTTAGGGGACAGTTTGCCTCCATCTACAATTTTTTTTTTTTATGTATGGGGCCTAAAAGTTGCAGCAGCACTACTGGAGACTGATCTCCCCTTTCGACGGTCGTGAACTGGAAGTAGTAGTAGATTTTTACCCCACCAAAACAACACACAAGCGACAAACATCCGATGACACAAAGCGCCACCATGCGGATGAGGATCACCGGTGGAGAGGTCCCAGACACCGACATCAGCCATTTTTAGACCCTATTTATGGCCGGGCTATATTGCGGCCCCTGGCAAGAGCCAGAGTAGGGCTTCAAATAACGAAAAATTGCATCTCAAAAGGAGATGACTGGGTTATATTATACTAGAACTGGAATTTGCAGGATTTGTCTTGTGAAGTAAAGGCGTTAAGCATTGACCACATCATTTCTGAGTGCCAACTCCTAATTATCATCAGATCCAAATTCTGCAGTTGAGCGGGTGTTGAGTAACAGTTTGCGGTCCATTGCTTGATGGGCAGCAATGGCTGTAGTGATTCCAGAAAGTTGTAGAAGTTCGTTGATGTCATCACTCCAACTCCATCAAAGCTCTTGATTTCACATCATTCCTATAAAAGCTTTCCCCTCTGTTTATTTATAGGAATGACGTATGCACACCGGAACCTACCAATCAAATACCTTTCTTAAATGTTTGTGTATTCTAAACAAAGCATTAAGGTCTACTGTGTTCGTAAATTGTTGCTGTGATTGTTATTCGATATATGCTTCGTTAATATAAATTTCTGTAACCTATGGTGCCATTTCAATGGTTTGAAATGAATTCTGTTCGTATTCCATAGTCATGGATTTCAAGCTGTACGATAGACATGGCCAATTATACACCTTTTTTGGGGGTGCCTAGTTGACCATGTTCTTAGTGTACTTGTATTCATGGCGAGGCGCAGACGCCGTCTGGAGGTGAAAGAATCAATTCCCGGCACGGTAACTATAGCTTTCGAATTTTATGTTGTCTAGTGTGTTCTTCTATCTTTCTACTTCTTTCTATATACACTTTCTTGATTATAATTTGTGATGAGGTGCTTCGCATGGTCCTCACGATTACATAGTGGCATGCAGAAAGTCCGTGCAGCACGAGATACTTGTGCCTAGTCGAGGAATCGAGGGAAAGCCCGAGCTAGCCTCGTGGTCAGTCGATCATGAGAAGTCAGAGAAGACAGTTGTAGGAATTGAAGATGTCGTCTTTTATGTTGCGAATGGTTAGTGTTGGAATATGTCGCGAGTGATAAAGTGTGAATAATGTTTGAACATGTGAAATAAATGGACCAGAATAAACTGACAGAATGTACAATGAAGCTGAGCGGCGTTTGTGTTGTCAACCCTAGACGTTAAAGCAGTGCAAGTTTTGTAACAGTAAACATCCAGAGAGTGAGCCGTGGTGAAAGCCAATATGTAGTGAGTCAAGGTGCATTTCAAGTCAAGCCAAGGTTCATTCCAAGTGAAACAGCGCTACATTACATAATTCATTGCTTTCACATCGGATATTTTCATGTGTAGCGCCTGAAATGGTTGTGGTTCCGGTTGCATTCTTTATTAGATGACCAAACCAATTTGATCTTCTGTTTTTTTTTCAGGTAATTTGCTGCATGGTGTTGTTCCTACAGTCTGTCTGATAATAGCATTTGTAACTTTGTCTCGCATGGTTATGCTGGTGGATTTTCTCAGGTATTTACCTCAGCGAGGTGGTCGGTGGAGATGTAAAGATCGTTTGTGCGCTTTTTCCAGTGCATTGTACAAGTTGGTGTTCATTTCTCTTAGGTTGCTCTTGATGATGTCGTTCAATGTCTTCCGTGGTCTTCCCCTTGCTCTGTGTTTCTTATATTTATTTAGTGTTGCTCTCTGCGGCAGTTGGTATCAGGGCATTCTCGTCAGCTGGCCAAACTATCTCATTTGTTGTTCTTTAATGAATTGTTAGCCTTCTTCTAATTTCTTTATTTCTTATTTTATCTCTTCTTGTCACACCGAAAACTCTCCTAAGACATCTTATCTCTGTTGTTATGATCTTCCGCTCATTAACTGTAGTAAGGGTCCATGTTTGCCACTGGTAGCACAATGTCGGCCAAACAACCGTTCTTCTGAGATTTGCTTGAGTTGACACATGTATCTTTCTATGCATCAGTTAATTTTACGTAGGTGAGCCTTTGATTTTCCTCTTCCTCGCGATCACCAGCTGTAGACCCTGCTACAGGGCAGGAAGAGATCTTCGGAATGGGCCCTTCTGTTCGCTTCGTATAAAGTACTTTTCAGTGTCACTGATATGTCTATGGTCTATGTTTCCCATGGTCAACCTCTAGGCTCTGTTACCTCTGTCAGATTTCAGCAAATCCCTAATTCTTTTAAGGCATGCTTGTTGAGTGGTTGGGAGTGGGGTGTTTCCGAAAATACCACACGAAACACCAAAAGGACTTAAACTTCACATTTTCAGGGTTGTCTGAAAACGGATGTCGGTTATCTGTCCCTGAAACATTTACAGATAATAAGGGAGGCAATTGGCACCGTACAGCCCAAGCACTGAGAGAGAAATTTTCATCTACTGCGCTCGCTTTCATTAAAGAATGTAATTTCTGTCTATCTAAAGGTTAGGAATGATTAATTTGTTTCCCGTTCTGTTTTGTCTACATTGTTACTTCAGTCCCGTAACTGTTATTTTTGTTTTTATTCTACGTATCTCTTTGTTTGTGTTTCTCCGTCTAAAAGTAAAAGTAAAGATCCCTTTTCACATCTTTAGGCACATCGAGCTAATGGAAAAAGCACCTCTATGGTTAACTAGTCATCCCCTTGTGATATGCAGTCTGTCGTTATTTTGAAGCCCACCCTGGCTCTTGCCAGGGGTCGCAATATAGCCGGGCCATAAATATTGCCTAATGACTGAACGCGGTTTTCGGGACCCCTCCACGGGTGATCCTCATCCGCACGGTGGCACTTTGTGTCATCAGGTGTTTGTAGCTTGTGTGATGTTCTAGTGGGGTAAAATATACTATAATACTATAAGACAGAGAAGATGACGCTAAATTTGGCACATCTTGAAGAAGAGAAGAGCAGAGAATCGCCAAACGGGTACTGAAATTGGAAAGAGCAGCACTGAGGAAACCAGAATGTCAACCAGAAAACTGAAGGGTAACGTTGATGAAACAAGCCAAAGCTGCTAGACTGGATTCCAGTCTTAGTGACTCGATGAAAATGCTTACAAAAATCCAACCTGGATTTATCAGGCAAGCATGGATTTCAAACACAATGCACTTCACGAATAGCTGCATTAACCTTCATCTTTGTGCCAGGTCATGCGGGTGTTCAAGGAAACGAGTGTGCAGACTATCTTGCTGACACTGTGGTTGCTATGGCTGATCCAGTACTGGACAGAAGGGATGTTATCAACGCCATGCGCTGCACTTACCGTACCGAGAAGCACACGTTAAAATGGACGTTAGACAGCGGCGCCGTTCGGAACAGAGGCAAATTGTTTGCTTCTGTCGGACGGTGGCCGCTGCATTTTTGCTCCATTTGTAGACTGGATATAGTTTCGTCGCCCAGCTTCTGAGTTGAATGCATGGCGTGACCCAGTGAGCTGCGGATTGCATTTGGAATGTTTTTTCGACTGTGACCAACGTGGTGGTGTGAATTGTAGATTCAGAAAATGGCGCGATGCCTGTCGTTCAATGCTGGCGGGACCCGTATTGAAATTGATCACGCGGACAACTGCTGATCTGTTGACGACAAGTTCTGCTATCATCAATGATGAACTGCGTTTCTAATGTTGGAGTGTTTGTGTTAGCACTTCGGATGGCTACCATATGCTTTAATGCGAGTGTATGCTAGATATGCTGAGACAGCAGTCTGTCAATCTTTCCACAAGGGACTGTGATAGACATTCTGAGTGTTTTTCGCTGGCACAGGAGCGGAGCAAATATGGGGCGACCCGTTTGCTATGAAGCTGAAACTAAGACTACCAGACTACCAGACACCAGAGGACGTGACTCCATATACCCGTCTAGACTGATGGAATTGCAAGAATTGAACATTTCACTAAGGAGACAATACGTTTCATTAACCAACACAGACAGGCGTTATCAGTCGTTTTACACTTGTGGAGCTTTTGAGGAGGAGATCAGAGCACCTATGGATCTGTCCGGAGTGCTGTGATGATAATCCTTTCTAATCACTAATCACTGGATTCCATCCATGATACTGAAGGCATTGCACAGGATAGAAAGGATTTAAGAAATAAACTGCGAGACCTGTGTGCCATATACTTGCACAAGGGTACAATGAATAAATGAATGAATGAATGGATAAATAAAGGAATGAATGAATGGATGAATGAATGAATGAATGGATGAATGAATGGATGAATGAATGAATGAATGAATGAATGAATGAATGAATGAATGAATGAATGAATGAATGAATGAATGCATGAATGCATGAATAAATGAGTGCATGAATGCATGAATGAATGATTGCATGAATGAGTGAATGCATGAACGAATGAATGGATGAATGGATGAATGAATGGATGAATGGATGAGTGAATGAATGAATAAATAAACGAATGGATAAATAAATGAATGAATGAATGAATGAATGAATGAATAAATGAATGGATGGATTGATGAATGGATGAATGAATGGATAAATGAATTAATGAATTGATGAATGAATGGAAGAATGGATGAATGAATGAATAAATGAATGAATGAATGGATGAATGAATGGATGAATGGATGAGTGAATAAATGAATGAATAAAGGAATAAATGAAAGACTGAATGAATGGGTGAATGGATGCATGAATGAATGAATGAATGAACGAATGGATGAATGAATGAATAAATGAATGAATGAATGAACGAATGAATGAATAATTGAATGAATGAATGGATAAATGAATGAATGAATGAGGTAACGTCGCGTGGTTCCCGCATGGTTTTCTTGTCTCGCTGCTTCAGCTAGTACGCCCAGGGCATGCAGTCTATTCAGTGCAGAAGCATGCGATGAGAAGGAGAAAACCGGCGTACATTGTGACAGTAGGAAAGCTGGAGGGGAGGAGGGGCAGAGGGAGACCGAGAGAAGAAGCTGGACAGTTAAACATGATGGCAAAGTGATCATCTGTGTCAGTGTTGACTGAAAATTCACGAGACAGAAGGTTGTAGATGCCACACGGCATGAAGAAGTTGTGGCTAGTTTTTAACCTTTGATAACAGTTAGCCACTGCATTTTCCACCATATACAGACTGGAAGGTTAAAGTTATGTCGCCCAGCTACTAACTTAGCACAAATGGTAACAATGAGCTGTAAATTTCATTTGGAATTACTTTTGACTGTACATAGCGTAGATGTTGTGAACTGTGGATTCAGTAGCCTGTTGCCACACAACTGATGGTGGCTTATGCGGTTAATTACGTATGCAACTAATCGTTACTGCTACTTCTATTGGCGACAATATATGTTTCTAGTGTGAGACTGTTTGTGCTGTTTGTCTGACGACTGCCTTATGCATTTAATGCGTGTGTATACCACTGGGTCTTCAGGCTGTGTCTTTTTTTCCCACATGACAGTGAAGGAATTTATTTGTTGTTTTCGTTGGCATGGAAGTGGAGGAACTAAGGGGTGACCTATTTGCTAAAACGTTTGACATGTGATTACTTGATTACCTAAGTATGAAAAGCCAGGCGATTTTTTTTTTTAATGCTTACCTTAATGGATTAGACCAGACTCTCCTATCAAGTTCTCATATAGAGAATAGAAGGGAAAAGAGAACGGGGAAGACGAAGAGTGACCCTACGTAGAATCATCATCAGGGAAAGCTCAACCAAGGTCCTAAGGAAATCCACAACTTAAAACAGGTGGGAACGAACCACCAGACATGGAGAGCTGTGACTTCTGCGCTATGGTCAAAAAGAAAGACTAATTAACTTGGAACTACTATGACTTTTGGCCCCAAAAAAGTGTAGTAGGTGTTTCATTTATGCTTGGTGACCTTTCACAAGCGCTAGTCGATGTTACATGGGTGTCACGTTGTGTTGTGTTCGATGCTGTGAGCCTTCTTTATTGCGCGTCGTGTACTGCTTGTTGTGAGCGACCAGCGAGACTGCGTATATTATAGGTTGGTCGGACTTCAAGTAAGACATGAATTTACTTCAGCTGTCGGAATTAACGAGCGACAAGGATAGCAGCGCTGCTTTTCTGCAGCAAGACGGCTTTTTGGGTCTCACTGTTAAATGTTAACAACGGGAAGTGGGCTGGACGATCTCGTATACAGCCATGGGCTCAGCCTTTGCGGTGGAGAGGGGGGGGGGGGGGTCAGTTCTAGATGTTGTAGCGTCGTTAAAAGAGGTCACATCGTGTAATATAGAACACGGGATATCGCCGGTGATAGCATCGAGGACAACAAAACGTGAGTCCACTGTGACATAGAGTAGCGCGTGTGAAAGAAAGATCACCAAGCATGAATGAAAAACCAACCACGGTTTGTTTGGGGCGATAAACGTTAGTAGAAAAACTAAGTTCAATTATCAATATTTTCTGGCCAGAAACAATTTCAAACACTAAACTACTTCAAGCCACAAACCAAGAAACTTTAGACAGTATGATTACCAAGAGAAGATGGAAATGGTTTGGCCACGTTATGAGAATGACTTCTGATATACTTGCCAAAACAGCTCTCACGTGGACACCAGAGGGAAAGAGAAAACAGGGGCGCCCAAAAACAACATGGAGACGAACGGTGGAAAGTGACCTGAGTGCGGCATCTTTGACATGAAAAACTGCAATGAAGATTGAACAGGACAGGAGAGCATGTAAAGTCCTCTCTGAAGCCTCATGTGCCACTAGGCATAACGAGAACTGATGATAAGTTCATGGGGGTTGGAAACACGACCACAGTCTAGCCGAACAGTCAAATAGAGCTTTAAAACATATTTATGGAGATTTTAAACTGAATGCTACAGAGAAATTCTTAGAATGACATGGACCAAGCAGAAAACAGCAACATCCTGCACGACCTGAGCATGGAGAAGAACTGTCTCATCAACGGCATCCTGATCTGAAAGCTGATATTCTCATCATCATCATCATGTGCCCTGACAACTGGCGTAGGTGCTCATGCGTTTCCACAGATCACGATATCTGGTTGCCTGGAACAGCTCTCTTGACGATATCCCTCCATGCCATCGTTTCAGCCCATCCAGCATCATCTCGCTTGGTCTGCCTCTACCCCCTTTTCCACTGGTCTTTCCCGTTGTCACGATGTTCTCCAAGTCCATCTTCTCGTTATGTGGCCAAAAAAAAAAAACAGTGTTTGTGGCTTTCTTATTGTTGTATATAGAGATCTACTTTCATTAGCTTCTTTCAAGCAATCGTTATTAGTTACTCTGGCCGTCCAAGGTATTCGTAACATTCGTCTCACAAACCACATTTCTGTTGCTTCCAAATTCTTCCTTTGTTCACTGACATTCCAAGATTTGCTGCCATACAGCAGAACAGGTTCTATGTAACATTTTAGCACCCTCTTTCTGACATTAAATGAGAGCGATTTATTGAATGAGATATTTTTTTTCTTCTGAAATGCAGCTTTCGCTTGACCCATTCTGCTTTTAATCTCTTGTCACACATTTTCCATCTGATGATATTTAAATTTATTGACTTGTATAAGTCTTTTTCCTTTAATTGAGATATCACGACGTGGAGTTATCTTATTCTTTGATATAACCATTACTTCCGTTTTCTTATTATTCAATTAAAGTCCTTTCTTAGCACTCTCCATCCCCACAATATCCAGCAGTTGTTGTAAATCAGTTGCATTTTCAGCTATCAAAACTGTATCGTCTGCATAACGCAAATTGTTTATATTGTATCCTCCAACTCTTACTCCTGAATTCTCATTAATTTCCCTCAAAATTATTTCACTTAAGATATTCTGGCCATGTTAATGGTGGCCTGGAAAGAGCGGCGATGAAGGGATCAGTTTCCTAGAAAACGAGGCGAAAACAGACCTTCCGAATGCGTTTATAAGATGTATTGGCTTTGTAAAAACACAGGACCGGAAAACTAGGCACAGGAAGTGAAACCTTCAGGAATGCCGTGATCACAGCGGCGTTCTGCAAAGCAGACGTGTCAAACTGGTGGCCCCCGGGCTGTATGCGGCCCTTTACAAACACAAATGCGGCCCGTACAAAGGAAATATTCCGTAATAATGTTCATTAACTGACTGCAATTAGTTGCGTGTGGCCCTCGTAGCAACAAAATTTGACCCATTTGACTCACAGGAGACCCACACTGGCACGCCTGCTGTAAAGGATCTGCTGATTGAAGATCACTTGGCTTACCCTGCTGTTGACAAGATAGCGTCTCTTGATTCCTAACAGTTTGGGAATCCCTGACCGAGATTTACGGCAAAACCCAAAATGTTGGGTATGTAATTTACACTAGTGATCTGTCTTGTTGGTGGAGCAGCATCTGTTGTATCACGTGATGCATGGGTCTCGTGACAGGGGACATCACTAGCAACTGTGTTCTTGTTCATCATCACCAGTTTTTAAGTGCCATGCCGACAGGCGTGGCCAGTCTATCTTGGCTATCCATATTGATAAAAAAAAGTTGAAAAAATTACAAGTTAGTGTGTGTGTGTTTTGTGTGTGTGTGTTTTTGTTTGTGTGTGTGTGTGTTTTTGTGTGTGTTTGTGTGTGTGTGCATGCGCGCGCGCGTGTTTGTATCAATTTGGCTAATTTACCAGCTTTTCAAAGCACATACTTTTTAAAAATAATTTTTGCAGCCATGTACTTTTCAAATAAATTATCCACCTACACTGAAGAGTTTCGACTCTCCAGGCGGGTAATGGATATTTTTTAGGAAGACGTACATATATCAAGTGATTTTGATTGCTATTATTTGTTAGTGTATCACCATGTGAGTTTTTTGTTTTCTATGCTTGTTGGAGGCTTTTTAACTGCAACGTTTGCTTGTCGTTCATTACCATAATACTGTGGCGCTGACTAATTCTACTTTTTGTTTTTATCTTTTTATATTCACTTTCTGATAATGGTAAAGGTGAAGTCGGGAGATGTGAACCAGCGTCATTGCACACGGCTTTAAATCATAAGTGCTCTGCCACCAGTACGGACAGCTGATAAGAAACTGTTCGCCTGTGTCGCTGTCCGCACGTAACTCCGTAGCTACAGCGACGTTCCTACATTTACCTCAAAGTGTTAACTCTGGTACCCATTACCTAAAGGCTGGGTGAACCCCGGGAACCGCCCGGTTTCGAACACCGACCGCGGGCTACAGAGAATCGCAGCTAGATTTGAAAGCGAGTCTTCTGTCGACTGCGCTAACGCGGCTCTTCTCATTTTCTGATTGTATCAGACACAATGAACATGCTTCGGGAAATCCTAACAAATAGAATGCACTCTAAATAGGTAGTGTGTATGTATTACGTATGTCTGTATATATGTGTGTGCATGTATCTATACGTGTGTGTGAGTTTGTACGATTGTGTACACATGATGTGTGTATGCATTATTCTATAATTTATATTTCTTTATTATGTCCATAACATGCATTATTGATAACAGGCATTGGTACTCTGAAAAATGAGTGCTTAGAAGGGCCGAATGTCAGACGGACCTGCGTGCCCAATTTGTAACCCTTTGAAAATAAAGTTCGTTCATTCGTTCGTTAGTTCGTTAGTTCGTTCGTTTGTTCGTTTGTGACTGATGATTGGCACCTTTCTTCTTTCCAGATGATAATGTTATATGGCACCATGAATAGTCATGGTACACAGCCCATGGCGATGGCGAGTATGACTAGCAAGACCCGCCCGCGTTAAGAAAAGTCTTCCACAATGATAGCATGAGATTTCAGGACCGTTGTTGTCAATATTTGTGTTCAGTGTGTTTCTTCTCAGATGCTCAGCCCTCGTCCTTTCTGCAATCATTTCTTCATTCTCATCCCCTTCCTGGTGTGCTCCTCCACACAACGGTGCGTTTTATTTAAACGACTCCACCTCAGTAACTGTATCATTCATGTCCCGCTTGAACGCATCTTTATATCGTAGTAGAGGACAGCCTCTAAGGGCTGTGTCAAATAGGTAGAAAGCATTAGAAAATCGCACTTAACCTCCCTCATCTGGATCTACCCACCTGGTAATGCGGGCGTAAAAGGTAAAGAGCAGGCGAACCAACTGGCAAACAGTGCCCTAACTTTTGGGGGCAGAAGCATGGACAGAGCAGATTTTATTACCGTTGTACGGCATGAATTACTGCACAAAGATACATCTCTAACGCTAACACGATTGCGTCACCTGATAGTAAAGTACGATGAAACACGTCTATGTCGCCTTAGAGGTCTCTCTCTCTCTCTCTCTCTCTCTCTCTCTCTCTCTCTCTCTATATATATATATATATATATATATATATATATATATATATATATATATATCTCCCTCTCTCTCTCTATCTCTCTCTATCTATCTCTCTCTATCTCTATCTCTCTCTATCTCTCTCTATCTCTCTCTCTATCTCTCTCTATCTCTCTCTCAGGACATCACACAAGCGATAAACACCCGGTGACACAAAGTGCCACTATGCAGATGAGGATCACTCGTAGAGAGGTTCCAGAAACCACTTTCAGTCGTTAAGTCATATTTATGGCCCGGCTATTTTCAGGGCTTCAAATACCGAAAAATTGCATCCGACATGGGGACGACTAATGGTCGAGAAATGCGACATAACCAACTCCTAATGTGAACAAACAGTTGAGGTACTCCTCTGGTGGGTTCCTTCTTCTTCTTCTTCAGCGATCTCTGGTCATGCGCATAATCCACTGTGGGTCATAAACTGGGATGTCTTTTCAAGGTCTCTTAGGTTTCCCCAAAGCTTAGTTGTCAGTTCTACTGGGTGTTGCCATATGTCGCTCCGCAGCTCCGCCAGGAGAGGACAGTCTTGCAGGACATGTTCTGGAGTCTGTTCAGCACGAAGGCACCGGCAGAGAGCAGGTGGGTTAAAGGGCCCTATTGTGGGGGGGGGGGGGGGGGAGGAGATCAAGAGTAGATCCACTGCCTCCACAAATTATTATTTATCAGAATCATCATAATCATCATCGTGTAGCAGGTCCTTTGCAGAACGTCGCTCTCATCACAGTCTGCCTGAAAGAAACTCGGTCTCTCGCCAAGCTCTCCCGCCTCATGTACTTTCATACTTAATGAGTCACTTATATCCTGTGCCCATCTTCGTGTTGGTCGGCCCCTGCCCCTCCTTCCTGGTACCATGCCTTCTGCTATAATGTTCCAATCCGTCGTGGCGCTTGATATGACCAAAATATTTCAGCTTGCGAGACAGGATGCTGTTTATTAGCCAATCTTCCTTGACATCCAGATCTTTCAAGATGTCAGTATTTCTCCTCTTCTTTGTCCATGCTATTCTGAGAATCTTTCTATTGCATTTCAGCTCAAAAGCCCATATTCTATTTCTTGAGAACAAGGAGATAGTTCACGACTCACATCCGTATGGTGCTACAGGGAAGAGAGATAGTTCACGACTCACATCCGTATGTTGCCACAGGGAAGAGAGATAGTTCACGACTCACATCCGTATGTTGCCACAGGGAAGAGAGATAGTTCACGACTCACATCCGTATGTTGCTACAGGGAAGAGAGATAGTTCACGACTCACATCCGTATGGTGCCACAGGGAAGAGAGATAGTTCACGACTCACATCCGTATGTTGCCACAGGGAAGAGAGATAGTTCACGACTCACATCCGTATGTTGCCACAGGGAAGAGAGATAGTTCACGACTCACATCCGTATGTAGCCACAGGAAAGAGAGATAGTTCACGACTCACATCCGTATGTTGCCACAGGGAAGAGAGATAGTTCACGACTCACATCCGTATGTTGCCACAGGGAAGAGAGATAGTTCACGACTCACATCCGTATGTTGCCACAGGGAAGAGAGATAGTTCACGACTCACATCCGTATGCTGCTACACGGAACATGCATACTCTCCAAATCTTAATTACGATTTCCTTGTTTTAATGCTTTTTTATCTTTCTATTGCTAGGACCATTCTTCTTTTGATTTCTAACAGTCTCCATTGGTATTTATTAAGAGCTTAGATAATAAAAACTTGTGACATTTTCAATTTCTCTATCATTTATTCTTTTTCCTGATGATAGCCAGCTTTGTCTGTGGAAATCTTTTTCGTTGTCTTTAAATTTAAGATTAGGATTTGATTTTTACTACGTATTTGCTTTTGCCTTCACATTGTTCAAAACAGGACTGTGTCGTCTGCTTAGCGAAGTTCCGGAACAACGCCGCAACCAATAATGAGAGGTTCATAACGGCGCTTTCTCAATATCCTACCCCAAACAGTGGAAATCCACAGGTCACGGGACAGTCTAATATTTCAGTGGGTGGTAGGCTGCATGCAGTCGTGTGACCTAGGCGGCACTCTCTCTTGGGACATAAGTGGGTTTGGATTAGGGCTAGTTCTAGATTTTTCGGGGTCGTTAAAAGCATCAGAGAGTCGGGAAACCCAGTCTTACTATCATCGAAATATTGGACTGTCCTGTGAGGTCAACTGGGGGTAGGATATTACGAAAGAACTTTCATACGAATTAATTAGAATCAGGATAATAATTTATTACAGGACTTTCAACCGCAGCTTACTGCCGGTGAACAAAGAATAAGGGTAGAAGAACCTTGGGTGGCTGCTGCATAGGAGGAGTCAGCACGTATGGGAATGCCTACTGTGCAGTGACGTCGATTGTGATAAAAAAAACACACTCACTTTCTGACTTACCAGTGGCCGACGCTTAACGCTCAAGGGAAAGGCAAGGCGGATATACAATCAGACCGTTACTGGTACCATCGGTCCTGGAACTCTTCGCTTGCTACTGAAGATGGGGACTGAGCGCTTGTGGTAGCGTCCCGCGTCCTGTGATGTTGATTCTTAATTCAACATTCAAGATGACTTACCCGTTTCACGGTGCTCACTCTCGGCTGTAGCAGTGGTGACATCGCTCACTCTGACCTGGTAGCTAGACAACATAAGTTCCAACACTGCTCACCAACAGAAACTACATCGCTTGACACCACGTGACGCGCGGACTCTGGTGTGGGCCCAAAGTTGTCCCAGGTCGCCCCCCCCCCCCCCAGCGTTTCCCAGAGACACTCGACGTCTTGGATTCGGTTGGCTTCTGTGCTCGTGAGTTAGCTTTCCTTCTAGACTGAACAGTTGGCTTGAGAAACTGGTCGTAGTCTGTGGACAAATACTTAAAGCTCAATCTGTGAGTTTGTGGGCTCCGTGCTAACTTCTGCAACGTCAAACAGAGAAGACAGCTGTGTGTTGGTGGACAGTAGATAACAGGTAGCCCTGAGTTATGTCCTTGTCGTCATCATTGTTACCATTGTATAATGACTGTCATCAATGTCATGATAAACGTTATCTCTGACATCTTTGTCATCGATATTTTCAAGTAGGGACTTTAGTGGAATTAGGAATGTTTAGGTAGGCAATAATTATAACAACAATTAGTAGAAGTAGTAGTAGTAGTAGTAGTAGTAGTAGTAGTAGTAGTAGTAGTAGTAGTAGTAGTAGTAGTAGTAGTAGTAGTAGTAGTAGTAGTAGTAATAGCAGCAGCAACGGTAGTAGTAGTAGTAGTAGTAGTAGTAGTAGTAGTAGTAGTAGTAGTAGTAGTAGTAGTAGTAGTAGTAGTAGTAGTAGTAGTAGTAGTAGTAGTAGTAGTAGTAGCAGCAGAAGCAGCAGCAGCAGCAGTAGTAATAGCAGTAGTAGTTGTAGTAATTTTAGTAGTAGTCGTAGTAGTAGCAATTGTAGTAGTAGTATTTGTAGTAGTAGTGGTTGTAGTAGTAGTTGTTGTAGCAGTAATTGCAGTAGTAGTTGTTGTAGCAGAAGTAGTTGTACTTGTAGTAGTAGTAGTTGTAGTAGTATGAGTAGTTGTAGTTGTAGCAATAATTGCAGTAGTAGTTGTTTTAGCAGTAGCTGTGATTGTAGTAGTAGTTGTTGTTATAGTAGTAGTAATTGTAGTAGTAGTTGTAATCGTAGTAGTAGCAGCAGTGGTAGTAGTAGCAGTAGTAGTAGCAGCAGCAGTATTAGTAGTAGTGGTAGTTGTTAGAGTAGTAGTAGTTATAAGCAGCAGTGGCAGTAGTAGTAGTAGTAGCAGTAGAATAAGTAGTAGAAGTAATAGCAGTCGTAGTAGTAGTCGTAGCTGCAGTAGTAGTAGTAGTAGTAGTAGTAGTAGTAGTAGTAGTAGTAGTAGTAGTAGTAGTAGTAGTAGTAGTAGTAGTCGTCGTAGTAGTAGTAGTAGTGGTAGTAGTAGTAGCAGCAGCAGTAGTAGTAACAGCAACAGTCGTAACAGCAGCAGTAGTAGTAGTAACAGAAAAAGTAGTAGTAACAGCATCAGCAGCATCAATAGTATTAATAACAACAGCAGCACCAGTAGTAGTAACAGAAACAGTCGTAACAACAGCAGCAGTAGTAGTAGCTGAATTGTAAAAAAAAAAGTATAACAATATATTTGAAATAATATAAAATGTGAAAAAAAAACTTTTAACAAAGGGTTTAGAAGGGGCGGGGGGAGCTGCCTTTTACAAATTTTCTAGGGTGTAGAGGGGGTAGGGTGGACCCCTCGCGGTTTTAGCGCCCCTATTCTCGTCACAGTTAGTGTTTTCATGAAAGGCATCACATTCACCGTCACTGTAATAAATGTTAGTGCCTTCAACATTGCTATATCTCAGTCATTATCAACAAGTTTTGAGGTCTCGTCATCATCATCATCGTCATTATCATTATCATCATCAACATCTTCATCAAGTGCCTTATCAACCAGCCTCGGCAGTCATGCCTCTCTACAAGCTGCGATCTCCAATGAGCGAGCGGACCAACTGGCAAGCAATGCAACAAGGCATGCGGGAAGAATCATGGGCGTAGCAGATATCATTTACTCTTAACGGGTTAGACTAGTTAATAATGATGAATCTCCGATACTAAAACGATTGCGTGACATGGAAGTAAAGCACGGTAAAGTACATCTATGCCGCCTTGGAGGCTGAGATATGAGACATTATAACCAATTCCTCATGGAAACAATAGAGGTACTCTTCGTGTGAGTTCCAGCGCTCCGTTTTGGGGTAACAAGAATAGACCCACGGCCTCCCCAAATAGTATTAACTAGAATCAGCACAATAATTTTGACTGACGCCATTATAAACGGTTATCATCTTCGTCATAGCCATTATCACAGTCATCAGCAACAATGTTTTACAGTCTCATCATCCCTAACATCGTCATAATCATGAGCCCTGCCAACTGGTGTAGGCGCTCATGCGTCTTCACAGATCACGATCCCTGGTTGCCTGGAACAGCTCTCTTGATAATATTCCTCCATGCCATCGTTTCAGCCCATCCAGCATCATCTCTCTTCGTCTGCCTCTACCCCTTTTTCCACTGATTTTTCCAGTTGTCGCGATGTTCTCCAATGTCTCTCTTCTTATTATGTGGCCAAATAACAGTGTTTGTCTCTTCCTGAACTGAAATGCTACAGGCAAATTCTTTGAATAGCATGACCAAAATAAAGAGAAACAACGACTTCGTGCATAGTAGTAGTAGTAGTAGTAGTAGTAGTAGTAGTAGTAGTAGTAGTAGTAGTAGTAGTAGTAGTAGTAGTAGTAGTAGATTTTACGCCACCAGGACATCACACAAGCGATAAACACCCGATGACACAAAGTGCCACCATGTGGATGACGATCACCCGTGGAAAGGTCCCAGAAACCGCGTTCAACAATTAGACCAGATTTATGGCAGGGCTATATTGTGGACCCTGGCTCTTGCCAGGGGCCGCAATGTAGCCCGGCCATAAATATGCTCTATGGGCTTCAAAAAAACGAAAAGTTGCAACTCACAAGGGGATGATTAGTAATTCTCAACGACATCGTGTATGATTCTCAAACATTTTGAATTTTAATTTATGGAGAATTGAAAAAAAAAAATGCTCTAGAAACATTCTTAGAATACCATGTACCAATAAGAAGAAATGGAAAACTGCACTGAAGATTGCACAGGACAGGAAAGCATGGAAAGCCCTCTCTGAAGCCTCATGTGCCACTAGGCATAACGAGAACTGATGATGACTGAATAAGAAGAAAAATACTGACATCCCACATGACCTGTAAATCAAAGAAGACTGGCTCATAAACAGCATCCTCTCCCGAAAACTGGGGGCTGCGTGGTCCTGAGACATGGTGTCCACCCCGAGTGCTAGAGGTTCCAGGTTCAATCCTCGGTAAGGGCTGGGATTTTTTTTCACGTGGACTTGGACTTCTTTTATTTCCCCCCTGGTCTCTGGGTAGTGAGATTGGACGCCCGTGTGTATTGCTGCGCACGTTTAAAAAAATCCCTTGGCAGTTGGAAATCGAAAAGAGTAGCCTAACGGCGCTGCCCGGGCAAAATTTTGAGTTAAAAATCTACCCAAAGTATTTCAGGATCCTCGCCGGTGCTACAGAGCCTGTGCACTGTGATGAGCTTCTTCGGACTCAGACTTAAGTTAGAAGAAAAACGATCCCCAGGGATCTTTGTAAAAGTTGTACTCGTTAAATGAAAGACGCAGCTGTGAAACGAACCCACGTCCTTTATAGCGCGAGGCAAACAGCCTGACCACTTCGCCACTTCGGAGTAAAATTGGACAAAAATTAACAAGACTAAAGTATCTCTTAATCCAGCTGGTATAAGTACATCAAGCGGCGTCAGTGGCTAAGGCGTTGCGAGTCCGACTCGTGAGCCAGCATACCGCGATCGAAACCCACTGCAGGCTGCGTGGATTTTTGTCGTGGTATGGGACGTCGCAGGTCGACCCAGCCTAA